>OY821757.1:35494554-35862054 GCA_963682095.1 Potentilla sterilis | reverse complement strand
AGAGGCATAAACGACTAAAACGAGGCCTATATGGAATGGAGAGAGAAAGGGTGGCTCGACGCCGAGACGATGGAGGCAAACGTGGCTGAGGCAGACCAGTTGGAATAAGAGCGGTCTCTATCAAGACCGGTGGCTCAGGGATCACCAGTGCCGGTGGGGCCGACTAAGGGCTTCGTCTGGCCCAAAAGCAAAAGCTGTAAATCTTTGTTGTGTTTTTTTTTCGCTTACTGATTGTGTTGGAGAAACCATTAATCACCCATGACGTTGTGCCTGATACTCATTGGATTGACGTACTAACTGTGTTAGAATAGTAAGTATCTTTTATTGAATTAGGAGCACTGGAATGAATACAATACTGTCCGGTTAAACCATTAAGTAGTTGGGGTATGATTCTCACTTAGGGTAGTACCGAAGGTGCTGGATGTTCCATGGGCAGGTGGAATAGACCCCATTGGTGTCTATGATGTGGAAGGTCAATAGACAGTATTGCTTCGCTTCCGAATGCCATATAGAACGGGGTTTCTGCTGTTGCCTCTGGTGCCGTTGTGCGGATTGCCCACAGGACGGCCGGCAGTTCCTCAGCCCACAACCCCTTTTTGTCGTCTAGCTTCTTCTTTAGGAGTGTTTTGATGATCTTGTTAACCGCTTCTACCTGGCCGTTGGTTTACGGGTGGGCTACTGATGCGAACACCATCCGGATTCCCAAAGAGGTCGTGTACTCGATGTGATCAGTGTTATTGAACTTTTTGCCGTTTTTCGTGACAATAGTTTGCGGGACACCAAACCGGCAATAAATGTTTTTCGAGAAGAACTTTTTCAGTCTTTCCTGCGTTATCTTAAGCAGGGGCTCTACCTCCACCATTAGTCTCGTAGTCAACAACCACGATAGCATACTTGAACTGGCTTATAGCCGTTGGGAAGAGGCTGATTATATCCAATCCCCACTGTGCGAACGGCCACGGTGCCAAAAGGATCGATAAGGCTATTGTCGGGGCATGTGGTACGGTGGCGTACATGTGGCATTTGTGGCAGCTGCCTGATATTTTCCTTGAAGTAGCTGCCATGTCTGGCAAGAAATACCCTGCCCGGAGTGCCTTATGTGACAAGGATCGGGCACCGGAATGGTTACCGCAGACTCCTTCGTGAATTTTCTGCATGATGGCCTGACCGACCTCTTTTGTGACGCACTTTAAATGGGGAAAGCTATGCCCTCTGCGATACAACTTGCCGCCCAACAGGCTGTGTTGACAGTAGCCACAGAGGGGCTACAACAGGCCCACAGACCCGCAGCCAGTGCACCAAGGGCCGGCCTAGGGCCCGGAACCGGATCACCAGCACCCGGACCCGGGGTCCAGCAGTCTACCTTGCGACCAAGGGCCCGGGGACCGGGGGCGCCAACCTGCCAAAGAGATTACCAGAGCCACCCTTTGGTGTACGACCAGAAGGAAACCAGTCTCATATCGAAGAGTGAGGCCAGACCTCACGCCCGGCCACCTATATAAGGGCCTCAACTACCCTCATTAATAGGTAACTGATCTTTCCTACCGCTTATCATACGTGCCTAAGTTATCTATTCATCTCAACTGTACTAACTTAGGCATCTGAGAGGAGAAGACCGGCCCGCCCGGTATTCCGCTTAGTAAGCAGGTTTGCAGGAGATCACACTTGGATTCGTCTGTCTCTGCCAGGCCTAAGGGTTTTAGGTACGAACAATTGGCGCCGTCTGTGGGAAGAGATACGATAAAACCACGTAAGCAGTATCAATGGCAGAAAGCTCTGAGGCAGGCCAGGAAAGAAATACCACCAAGGAGCAGCGTGTTGTGCCAGGAGAGGCGCTCATCTTCACCCCGGTCAACGCGCGAGAGCAGCGCAGCGACGAGGGCAACCAGGAAGGCGGGAGCTGTGGGAGGCCGGCTGGCACGCCGGGGCCATACCTTGGTAGCTCGCGCGGGAAAGGCTCGGTGAAGGGCGACCAACCAACACACCGGGGCTTTTCGCTGACGTTCTCGGACTATTCGAGAACGTGGGAACAATTGGCGCCGTCTGTGGGAAGAGATACGATAAAACCACGTAAGCAGTATCAATGGCAGAAAGCTCTGAGGCAGGCCAGGAAAGAAATACCACCAAGGAGCAGCGTGTTGTGCCAGGAGAGGCGCTCATCTCCACCCCGGTCAACGCGCGAGAGCAGCGCAGCGACGAGGGCAACCAGGAAGGCGGGAGCTGTGGGAGGCCGGCCGGCACGCCGGGGCCATACCTTGGTAGCTCGCGCGGGAAAGGCTCGGTGAAGGGCGACCAACCAACACACTGGGGCTTTTCGCTGACGTTCTCGGACTATTCGAGAACGT
This sequence comes from Potentilla sterilis, assembly GCA_963682095.1. NCBI lineage: Eukaryota > Viridiplantae > Streptophyta > Magnoliopsida > Rosales > Rosaceae > Potentilla > Potentilla sterilis. The sequence continues at coordinate 35,859,709 of OY821757.1, read as the reverse complement.
GGGAGGAGAGCCCGCTCGGTGACAGTGACCGGGACACCACGTACAGCCCCGACCGGCGCGATATAGTGGGGGAGATACGGGCGATGGCAGCGGAAGTCGGTCGCCTGCGCGAGGAGGGCGACCGAGATAGAGCAAGATCCAATGCCCGTTATGAGGAAATGGAGGCGGTGAATGCCGCCCTGGTAGCAGCCCTGGAGAGAGGACAGCAGCGCGACGACGCTATGACTAGGGCGCATGCACCTGCGCCAGGCCGATCTCAGCGGTTTGAAGCAGGACAGTCATCAGGCAGAAGGCCCCGCTCCCCCGAGCGAGCGGAGTCCCCGGCAGGCACGGCCCCACCAAAGAGCACGCCGACTCCCCGGCAACCACACGCTTCATTCGAGGATGAAGTCACGACCCCGACTGCACGGGCATTGCAGATACTCACCGACACTGTGTCGGATCTGAAGGCCCAAGTGGAGGCCAACGAGAGAAGGGCGGCGCGGCCGATGGAAGGCGCGCGATTCAACGAGAGCATGGGCCCTTTCTCTCACCGGGTTCTGGAATCAGGGAGATCTAGTAACCAGAAATCCCTGAAAAACTCACATACTCAGGGTCCAGCTGCCCGTACCAGCATTTGGACAATTTCCGGTCCCAGACATGCGCCAAGGGCTATTCCGACACAGTATGCTGCAACATTTTCCAGAAAACCCTGTCGGGAGAGGCGCTCAGCTGGTTCTATGAGCTTCCGGCAAACTCCATCGAGGCGTTCGAGCAGCTGGCCGATCGGTTCGTAGGCCGCTTCATCCTCCGGGTCGAGGGAGCCCGGACATCGACCATCCTCTTCAACTGCATGCAGGCACCCGGCGAGGAGCTGAGGACCTTTGTCAACCGCTGGCAGACGGCGACGGCCGGGGTTCGGAACCTCGACAAGGGTATCGCCGAGATGGCGTTCAAACAAGGGCTCCGGCCAAGAAAGTTTTCCTATGCCGTACGGGTGGAACTCACGCAGGGGTATGACAAGCTGATGGCAATGGCCATCAAGCATGCTCAGGCCTACCATGAAACGTACGGGCAGCACCTGCTGAAACGAAAACGGGACGAGCAGCAGGAGGAGCACCCCCGGGAGGAGCACCCCCCTCCCGGCCAAGAAGACAAGGCCAGCCACCGGAGTGAGAACCGAGGTGCCCGACCGAGCCGGCCCAGCAGATATTGGGGGCAACGGCAGCAGAGGCCCTATCATGACAAACCCTAGAATGAGCACAAACCGGCGCAGTACCGGCAAGAACGCCCCCTGACAATCATGCCAGCAGAACGTCAAGAGGTCTTCACCACCCTAACCTCTTCATACGAAGACATCTTGCACGAGAACGGGAACATCATTCCCCCACCGCCCAGGAGAAAGTACCCAAAGGGGAAGCTTACCCCGGCACAAACGGGCAAGTACTGCTCCTATCACGATGAAGCTACTCATCGGACAAACAGGTGCTTCGCTCTCAAGACAGCGGTGGAGGGTTTGATTAGCAACGGCCAGCTCCAGCAGTATATAGGGGAAAGGAGAGCAGATCTTGACCGGGAGCAGGGCCAGGCCTGGTAGGCACGCCCAAACCTCCAAGCGGTTAAGTTTGGCATATCATCGGTTCGGCTGCTGTAACATCATGAGATGTATGCCAACTATTTTGAGAAAAAATTCCACCGGTTCCGCCAGTGCAAGTGTATTTATATCCAAGGAGTAATACAAACAAAACCGTTCCGCCGGGTTTGCAAAAAAAAAAAAAAAAAAAAAAAAAAAGGAGAGCAACGCAAAAATCTCAAGGAGCCGCGCTTCCCCCTTCACCGAGCATTCCACCAGCTTCTCCAGAGGAAGCCGCCGCACCTTCTTCTGGCCCGCCTACCCCTTCCGATTGCTCCTCGCCTACCGACTGCTCATGGATATCCGACTGCTCACGGATATTCTCATCAGCCCCGGCCTTCGGCATTCGAGAGGTATCCAGGTACCCCTTCTCTTCCCATTCCACGTAGGCGTCCGCGATACCCGATTCCCTGGCCTTCTTCAGGAACTTAAGGAACTGATCGCTCTCATGATACTTGAGGACAACCCGCTGGTAAAGCTCCGGGTCCTCTGGTAAAATAGAAATTATGTTGTAATTTCTAAGCATATGATAAATTCCACAAATTCCATATTTATACAATTCAACCAAAAAGAGTTTAGGGATTTAGGAAATTTAAACTCTCGTAGACGGCTCCTTCACAATTTTGTTTGAAATGGGTTGCCTCCCATGCAGCGCTTAATTGTTTATAGTCTACTCAGCCTAGACTCTTAACTTCTCAATCAAGTTGTGGGCGACGCCTTTTGGAGTGCGCACTCCAAATTCGTGCCTCCTTACAATGGCTATCATAACTCGATACATGATTACTCCACACTTCAACTGCATCACATCAAGATAAAGAAATTTAGAAGAGTAGAGATGAGAATTCAAAGAATAAGTTAGTAGTGAGTTAGTGAATTAGCTAAACTTAGAAGTTAGTGTATAAATATACAACAATTAGCTAAGTAGAATTTAATTGTAAATCATGAACAAAAGTTGAGAGTGGTGGAACTCATTTCTTGCAACACTTGTCGTCCTTCCCAAGTCAATGAGAGCTCCAATCAACTGTTTACAATGTAATTCTTCACCTCTTCCTTATGATCTGCAACTAACAATTAAACTCTACAAGAATCATTAGAATCAATATGTATAGGTTAGAAAGAATGAGTTAGAATAAGTTAGAGTATAGGTTAGAAATAAGTTAGAAGTAATGTACAATTTTCAAACTATAAATGTATCATACAATGGATCGGTCCTAGTCTTTTCAAAGTATTCGAATCATGTGATATGTGAGTTTGCGAAACCCTAGAGTTTAATTTCTTTTATTCACACAACTTTAAAATTTGAGGTACGTGGAGCAGAGGAGATAACAGTGCAATGGACTGATGCAGCCCAAGGTAGTATCATGCTTATTCCGATATACCTAAAAAATTAAAGACGAATTTTGTTTTGAAGAAAATAGATTCACATATGTTCAAGTTATCTTCTAGCGTCTAAAGTGAGGTGATGCTTCGGCACAAGCTGTTGTCTAGGGTCGAGCGTATTTTACTTTTCAAAGGCGGTGTCGTTAAGATTCACGGAGAGCGAACTCCCTTTAGGAACCAGGTAGGTCTCGAAGTTGGTAACCACGGAGGACGAATCCCCTATCGACTCATTCACAGAGAATGAACATCAGTCTGTGGGTCTTGAGAACCAGTTTTACAAACCTCGAACCAATCAATGAAAAATAACTTGCCCTATACTTTGTAAAATAAACTCGGGTCCTAGCGGTCTACAAGTGTTGATTAAAACCGCCCTCAACCTCATAGAAGTAATACTATTGTCGAAATGTCGCTTGTATGCGTGGGGGGGAAGTATCCCACGTTTCCCAATCTACATAAAACGGATTCAACAAAGCACCATTCGTATGAAGGGTTTTGGTTATGATCAATAAAAGAGGCTTCACCTACATGTTACACTTTAGAAACTACAATAAACTCAAAGCATACACAAAAACTATCAACTTCCTAGAAATTATCTAAGTGTTACAACATTCACAATATACATCACATAATCGGCAATTAATCAAAACAAAAACTAAAAAACAAAAGAAAAAATCGGAAAATCCCTATTTACTATTACATGTCCGAAAAATTCTATTATACATATCCCAAAAACTATAGCAAAATTAAATAATCTGCAATATACATAATTACAAAACAACACTTTATGAATCAAAAATGATTAAATTTCCCCGGCAACGGCGCCAAAAATTGATGGTGCTATTATCCAAGCACAAAGTACCTGCAAAACAACTTCATACACATAATACCCTTCTTTTGTCAATTGTAGTTAGGACAAGTAGGGATCGTTCTATCCGGGAAAATCAAGGGCTTTCAATCACACAAAGTGTTGCACATAGAAAGGGGGGTGTCGAATTTTTATCTAATTGCCTACTGATTTTTTACGAATTTAATTCCTAAATTATTATATACAATTGATCATCACCTTTCACACAATCACAAAACACAAAACTCATTACACATGCAACAAAATTAAAACAAGTAATAGGGGCAGCAAGCATATAACGAATTCAAGATCAATTAAGTTCCAATTTAATTAGAGCCAACGCGGTATATCTAATTATTCAAAACATCACAAGTATTTAGAATCAACTACGCGTGTAATCCTAAACACGGTACTAATCGGTTTAATAACACAACGCGTAGAAATTAAACACAAATAGCACAATATGTCGAATTGGAACATGTTAGCAAGTATGGCGTCACTCATCTCACATCGACATGTAAATTTCCAGAATTACTCTAACCCTTAGATAAATACATATTAAAATCAACTACGCGTATGATCCAACATGTATTAAATCGGCAAGTGAATTCAATACCTAGATAACACTCATGGCCTTCGAATGCATCTAGACATCTCTTTCGGTTGCACACGAATTAAGGAAATAAACCTAATTAAATCAAGAAAACATGCAAAAGCCTACTGCCCATCATACCATATTCAATTACATAACATGCATAATTCGGCAATTAAACATAAGAAAACCAAACAATTATAACAAGAATTCGGAAATCCCATGAATAAATAACAAAACCAAAATCGGATCCAAGAATCAATACATAATTCATAGAAAAATTAATGTATAAATACAAAGAAACAAAATCCATTGAAATTACAATCCAAGTGACAACCTTGTTGAAGAATTCGGCAAGTGGATTGGTGTTGATGATTGGAATGATTTTATGAAAGGTGGTGGAGTATGGTTCGGCTATGTTCTTGGTGAGAATTCTTGGAGAGAATTCGGCAGAGTTTTGGCTAGTTTTTGTGAGGAAGAGAAGATGATTATTCTGAAATTATGTTGTGGTATTTATAGAGGCAAGGGAGGCAGCTAGGGTTTACAAAACCTAGTTTTTCTCAAACTTATCCTGCTGGCAGATTTGACCTTCGAGTGAAGATTATGGAATATCTTGCCAGAAAATAGATATTGAGGTGATTCTAGTTGGGTTGGAAACTAGACTCCTGTAGCTTTCTATCCATATAAGGGTCCAACTCTGATTCATTGTGAGCTGTCCGGGAGAGTCCGTGGAAGTTGGATGACGTGCACAGGAATTCTGCCGAATTTGATCAGGATTTGTTGAGATTTTCTTCCTCTATTTTCTGTCGAAAATTCCCAAGATAATGGCTGAATAATTGAGCAATATCTCTTTAGGTTTTCCATGAATTAATTCAGCCAAAAATCTTGCACAAAGGATGGAATTCAGTCCACATTCTTAAGCCAAATCCATGTAGAACTCGGTTTAGGTTTTCTTCTTTCGGCAGACTTGACCTTCGTGCATTCAAACCGGCATAATTTTTTGCTCAGGAAATATTTTGCTGCGATTCCAAGTCCCAGAGAAACTAGACTCGTAGAGCTTTCCAACGGCGTATGGCTCGTTCTCTGGTTCCAAGCGATGTGTCCCACAGAAATTCCGGAAATCAGGACACAGTCCCAGGAAAATCTTGGTAGTCCCTGGATTTGTTTGCTCAAACTGCCAAGTTGCAGCCTTCATTTGGGTGACTTCCCGAACTCCGATTGATCTGAAATTTTGACACAATATACTTTAGCTTTCCAATTATATGTATACCAAATTTCATCAAGTTTGGAAAAGGATAGATCAGTTTAGAACAGACCTCAATATCACGAAAACAACATATTTTGTACTTTTTGCTCAGATTTCTTTACTTAGTCATTTTTCTGACAATTAAGCACATTTTCTCCAAAACTCTACCAAATTAACACTAAACTATAATATGACTCTATCTTACAACAATAAGGGTTAAGCATTGGATAAATGGGGGTAAAAACATATTAAGAACGTCGCATTTTATGCTCCTATCAACTACCTCACACTTAGCTTTTGCTAGTCCCTTAGTAAAATAAAATATAAGACTCTACTAAAACTACTACTGCCCCTAAATAATTGTCTCAAGATTTTCAAAACACATAACTTTCAAGTTAAGCATTCTAATGTAAGTACAATAATCCCAAGCGTCATAGACATGTATCATAGCATGAACAAGTAAGAAACGAAAATAGCAAGCAATGACATGTTATGTTGATTTCATCCTCCTCACTAGGCATACTCTCTTCTTTTCACTTATGATATGGCAATTCACTCAAAGTATATGCAAGGGAACAGATTGTAAGGCAACAAATAGCTCGCATATTTCATTGGACAAAAGCACCTTGTGAATTAATCTTTCAGGAAAAACTTCTTGTAACAACTATGTGCACAAATGAACCAAAGCCATATGCTCACTCTTGACGAAAATCTCCACAAATCAAAGTTTACCTATTTTAAGAATCATGAAAAGATCAACATAAAAGTGATAATGGGGATTGGCATAAGGCATTCACATTTAGGAAGGTGGTGATAGAATGTCACCAAGACTTAGCAAAATTCAATACTCCTTATGACATCACTCCAAAGGGCCAAATTTCATCATGTTGGGCCCAACTTCATTCTTTTCTTCCCCATAACATAGTGAATATGAACAAAGGTCAAGTATAGCAATGTTAGACCTTCAAATAATCATACTACCCCAAATTCACCACAAGAACTCATCCAATTATTTTAGTTGCCGAAATCTCCAATATTTTCTTATTCTCGGATCGGATTTTCTTTCAAATTTTTCTGTCCGATTTTCTTTTCTTTTCTTTTCTTTTCTTTATTTAGGCAACACAATTCTTTTCATGCAATTTTTTTCATGCAATTGGATAAGTTTTACCCCACATTTACTTCACAACATCACTTCAAATAACAAATTCCAATTAAACTTTACCAAGTCTTGACAACAATGGAAAGGATAAACTGTTCTAAGCTCAAGAAAAGTGTATCATGGTGATGAAATAAATGGCTTAATGTCGGCTCAAAGGGGTTAAAACTAAGGAGTCCCACGACGGGCACAAATAGGCATAAGCTTTATTTGGCATTGGTGGTAATCCTAACATGATCTTTTCAATCCTTTTCAAAATCAAGGCATTTCATGAATAATAGTCTTAAAAATTGTCAAGAGTGAGTTCTAGCATTCTAGAGTTCATTAAAATCTATGGCACATAGTCATTGAATATTCAAAGAATGATGAAGTTTTTAAAAATTCTGCCCATTTTTATTGCTCAAGAAGAAAGTATATGGCATCAAAGCTCACATAGGTTATTATGGAACAAAATCAACACAAACATGCATGCTTATTACACAAATAAGTACAAGTATCAAATGTTCATACCAATCACAATGTCCATGAAACTCACAATTAATTCTTATGATTATGCAAAACCATCATCTGTGTATTCAAAGATATAATCATCATAGACTATTTAAGGGCACCTAAGACTAAAAAAAAAATAAAAACAAACAAAAAGCAACGAAAATTTAAACAAAAGCAACGAAAATTTTTAATTTTTCTGATTTTCTGATTTTTTTCTTTTCTTTTTCTTTTTAAGACTCAAAACAAACAAACAAATATGTGAAACATGCAATCCCTACCCCACACTTAGAAAATTACATTGTCCTCAATGTAAAACAGAAATTATGTTGTAATTTCTAAGCATATGATAAATTCCACAAATTCCACATTTATACAATTCAACCAAAAAGAGTTTAGGGATTTAGAAAATTCAAACTCTCGTAGACGGCTCCTTCACAATTTTGTTTGAAATGGGTTGCCTCCCATGCAGCGCTTAATTGTTTATAGTCTACTCAGCCTAGACTCTTAACTTCTTAATCAAGTTGTGGGCGACGCCTTTTGGAGTGCGCACTCCAAATTCGTGCCTCCTTACAATGGCTATCATAACTCGATGCATGATTACTCCACTCTTCAACTGCATCACATCAAGATAAAGAAATTTAGAAGAGTAGAGATGAGAATTCAAAGAATAAGTTAGTAGTGAGTTAGTGAATTAGCTAAAGTTAGAAGTTAGTGTATAAATATACAACAATTAGCTAAGTAGAATTTAATTGTAAATCATGAACAAAAGTTGAGAGTGGTGGAACTCGTTTTTTGCAACACTTGTCATCCTTCCCAAGTCAATGAGAGCTCCAATCAACTGTTTACAATGTAATTCTTCACCTCTTCCTTATGATCTGCAACTAACAATTAAACTCTACAAGAATCATTAGAATCAATATGTATAGGTTAGAAAGAATGAGTTAGAATAAGTTAGAGTATAGGTTAGAAATAAGTTAGAAGTAATGTACAATTTTCAAACTATAAATGTATCATACGAATTCTCTATAAGTATATATTCCACACGATTTATGCAAGCATAAGTTTCATGAAAATTTACAAGTATCACACAATGGATCGGTCCTAGTCTTTTCAAAGTATTCGAATCATGTGATATGTGAGTTTGCGAAACCCTAGAGTTTAATTTCTTTTATTCACACAACTTTAAAATTTGAGGTACGTGGAGCAGAGGAGATAACAGTGCAATGGACTGATGCAGCCCAAGGTAGTATTATGCTTATTCCGATATACCTCAAAAATAAAAGACGAATTTTGTTTTGAAGAAAATAGATTCACATATGTTCAAGTTATCTTCTAGCGTCTAAAGTGAGGTGATGCTTCGGCATAAGCTGTTGTCTAGGGTCGAGCGTATTTTACTTTTCAAAGGCGGTGTCGTTAAGATTCACGGAGAGCGAACTCTCTTTAGGAACCAGGCAGGTCTCGAAGTTGGTAACCACGGAGGACGAATCCCCTATTGACTCACTCACAGAGAATGAACATCAGTCTGTGGGTCTTGAGAACCAGTTTTACAAACCTCGAACCAATCAATGAAAAATAACTTGCCCTATACTTTGTAAAATAAACTCGGGTCCTAGCGGTCTACAAGTGTTGATTAAAACCGCCCTCAACCTCATAGAAGTAATACTATTGCCGAAATATCGCTTGTATGCGTGGGGGGGGGGGGGGGGGGGGGGGGGGAAGTATCCCGCGTTTCCCAATCTACATAAAACGGATTCAACAAAGCACCATTCGTATGAAGGGTTTTGGTTATGATCAACAAAAGAGGCTTCACCTACATGTTACACTTTAGAAACTACAATAAACTCAAAGCATACACAAAAACTATCAACTTCCTAGAAATTATCTAAGTGTTACAACATTCACAATATACATCACATAATCGGCAATTAATCAAAACAAAAACCAAAAAACAAAAGCAAAAATCGGAAAATCCCTATTTACTATTACATGTCCGAAAAATTCTATTATACATATCCCAAAAACTATAGCAAAATTAAATAATCTGCAATATACATAATTACAAAACAACACTTTATGAATCAAAAATGATTAAATTTCCCCGACAACGGCGCCAAAAATTGATGATGCTATTATCCAAGCACAAAGTACCTGCAAAACAACTTCATACACATAATACCCTTCTTTTGTCAATTGTAGTTAGGACAAGTAGGGATCGTTCTATCCGGAGAAATCAAGAGCTTTCAATCACACAAAGTGTTGCACATAGAAAGGGGGGTGTCGAATTTTTATCTAATTGCCTACTGATTTTTTACGAATTTAATTCATAAATTATTATATACAATTGATCATCACCTTTCACACAATCACAAAACACAAAACTCATTACACATGCAACAAAATTAAAACAAGTAATAGGGGCAGCAAGCATATAACGAATTCAAGATCAATTAAGTTCCAATTTAATTAGAGCCAACGTGGTATATCTAATTATTCAAAACATCACAAGTATTTAGAATCAACTACGCGTGTAATCCTAAACATGGTACTAATCGGTTTAATAACACAACGCGTAGAAATTAAACACAAATAGCACATAAGCACAATATGTCGAATTGGAACATGTTAGCAAGTATGGCGTCACTCATCTCACATCGACATGTAAATTTCCAGAATTACTCTAGCCCTTAGATAAATACATATTAAAATCAACTACGCGTATGATCCAACATGTATTAAATCGGCAAGTGAATTCAATACCTAGATAACACTCATGGCCTTCGAATGCATCTAGACATCTCCTTCGGTTGCACACGAATTAAGGAAATAAACCTAATTAAATCAAGAAAACATGCAAAAGCCTACTGCCCATCATACCATATTCAATTACATAACATGCATAATTCGGCAATTAAACATAAGAAAACCAAACAATTATAACAAGAATTCGGAAATCCCATGAATAAATAACAAAACCAAAATCGGATCCAAGAATCAATACATAATTCATAGACAAATTAATGTATAAATACAAAGAAACAAAAGCCATTGAAATTACAATCCAAGTGACAACCTTGTTGAAGAATTCGGCAAGTGGATTGGTGTTGATGATTGGAATGATTTTATGAAAGGTAGTGGAGTATGGTTCGGCTATGTTCTTGGTGAGAATTCTTGGAAAGAATTCGGCAGAGTTTTGGCTAGTTTTTGTGAGGAAGAGAAGATGATTATTCTGAAATTATGTTGTGGTATTTATAGAGGCAAGGGAGGCAGCTAGGGTTTACAAAACCTAGTTTTTCTCAAACTTATCCTGCTGGCAGATTTGACCTTCGAGTGAAGATTATGGAATATCTTGCCAGAAAATAGATATTGAGGTGATTCTAGTTGGGTTGGAAACTAGACTCCTGTAGCTTTCTATCCATATAAGGGTCCAACTCTGATTCATTGTGAGCTGTCCGGGAGAGTCCGTGGAAGTTGGATGACGTGCACAGGAATTCTGCCGAATTTGATCAGGATTTGTTGCGATTTTCTTCCTCTATTTTCTGCCGAAAATTCCCAAGATAATGGCTGAATAATTGAGCAATATCTCTTTAGGTTTTCCATGAATTAATTCAGCCAAAAATCTTGCACAAAGGATGGAATTCAGTCCACATTCGTAAGCCAAATCCATGTAGAACTCGGTTTAGGTTTTCTTCTTTCGGCAGACTTGACCTTCGTGCATTCAAACCGGCATAACGTTTTGCTCAGGAAATATTTTGCTGCGATTCCAAGTCTCAGAGAAACTAGACTCGTAGAGCTTTTCCAACGGCGTATGGCTCGTTCTCTGGTTCCAAGCGATGTGTCCCACAGAAATTCTGGAAATCAGGACACAGTCCAAGGAAAATCCTGGTAGTCCCTGGATTGGTTTGCTCAAACTGCCAAGTTGCAGCCTTCATTTGGGTGACTTCCCGAACTCCGATTGATCTGAAATTTTGACACAATATACTTTAGCTTGCTAATTATATGCATACTAAATTTCATCAAATTTGGAAAAGGATAGATCAGTTTAGCACAGGCCTCAATATCACGAAAACAACATATTTTGCACTTTTTGCTCAGATTTCTTTACTTAGTCATTTTTCTGACAATTATGCACATTTTCTCCAAAACTCTACCAAATTAACACTAAACTATAATATGACTCTATCTTACAACAATAAGGGTTAAGCATTGGATAAATGGGGGTAAAAACATATTAAGAACGTCGCATTTTATGCTCCTATCAGACTCTAAACAAACTATTGCCCCTAACAATTTGTCTCAGGCTCGTATGTACACATAGCTTTCAAGTTAATGCATGAGAATGCTAAGCACGAAAATTCCGAGCTTCATGAACATGTGACATCAATATGAACATATAAGAGCAAAAGTAAGCATGTAGACATGTTAAGCTAATTCAATCCTCCTCACTAGGCATACTCTCTTCTTTTCTCTCGAAGCATGGGTATTCGCACATAAGTTTATGCAAGTGAAAGATAATGAATTACGAAAAGTAACTTGCATATATCAAAGAAACAAAAAGCACTTTGTGAAAATTTTTTATGGAAAAACCTCATATGATAACTATATGCACCAATGAACCAAAACCATATGCTTACTCTTGAGATAATCTCCACAATCAAATTTAACCATCTTAAGAATCATGAAAAAGATCAATCAAAAGGGTTGTAATGGGGCTAGGCTAAGAGGTATTGGATATTTGGATAAGGAGGCTCAAAACGTCACCGTGCGCTTTAGCAAAGCTCGAATCTCCTTATGTCTTCTCATCAAGGGCCTAATTTCATCTTGTTGGACCCTAACTTCATTCTTTTCTTCCCATAACATTACAACAATATTCAAGACAATAGCCATGCACAAAATTTTTATTTTTTTCAAGCCGTGCCTTACACATTTTTTCTTTTCTTTTCTTGCTCTCGGTATCTCTCTCTTTTTCTTTTGGTCCGAGCAAACATTCTTTCTTTTTCTAAGGCACGGCATACAAATACATTTTTCATAAATTCATGGCTAAGTCTACCCCACACTTGTTCTTCTTCATCACACACGCGAAAATGCCTTCAAAAATCAAGCTTTGCCGATACTTTGATCAAGGGTAAAGGTACAACTATACTAAGCTCATGGAAAGTGTTTAAGGGTGATGAAAGAAAAGGCTATACGTAGGATCAAAGGGGTTTACTAAGGTGTCCCACGACGGGCTCTAATAGGGCTCATGCTTTATTTGGCAATGGTGGTAAACTTAAATGATCTTTATTCAATCATATTCAAAATCAAGGTATTTTATGATATAAAACGTTTTGAAAATCAACAAGAGTAAGTTCTAGCATACTAGAGTTCATTAAAAGCTATGGCACATAGTCATCGAATAATCAAAAAATTATGAGGTTTCATGCTTCCTACGCATCTATCGAATTTTATCTTTTTATCGCTCAAGAAGAAAGCAAATTGGCTCTAAAGCTCACATAGGTTATTTAGGAAATAAACTAGCTAAAACATGCATGCTTCGTTAATCAACAAGTCCTACATGCTCCTACCAATGCACATAATCCATGAAACTCACAATTTTAATTGTATGCATAACCATCATCTATGTATGCAAAGAGGAGAAAAACATCATTGACATATTAGGGGCATCCTAAGACTCGAAACAAAACAAATTAAACACTTTATTTTTGCATTATAATTTTCTGGATTTTCTTTTTCTAACTAAGCACACAAAAATAAAAACGGAATATGCTATCCCACCCCACACTTAGAAAATTACATTGTCCTCAATGTAAGCACAAATCTATATCAATGAATTTCCTAAGCATGCAATCGACTAACATATTTCAGCATATCATCACAAACCAAAGAAAAAGAGAAGGGTTAAGAAATTTCAAACTCTTGGTGATGGCTCCTTCACTTTTCTTTGATCGAATTGGGTTGCCTCCCAAGTAGCGCTTTGTGTTTATAGTCCATAGCCTAGACTTTTCACCGTGTGTTGATTGCATGTGTTCATCTTGCTCCAAAGTAGTTCAAATCGGCATGAAGAAGTTCGATGAGAAGCTCCTTGCATGTGGTATCCGAGTAGGGGTCATCCTGTGTATCCGATTGGAGTAGCGTATCCTGTGGTTCAGCTGGGTTGTTCTGTGCTTCTTGTGTCATTTCATCAATCCTGCCGGCGATGGCAGGTCCGGCAGGTGGTTCAGCTGCAGCAGGAATGAAGGGCAGCCGCATTGGTTGGTCGTCCGGTGTGTGGTGCGGCAGCAATTTAGGCTCGGTGGCTGAGTTGGGGCAGTGAGATACCGGACCGGTAGTGGCGCAAAGTGGCTCAACAAGGGCAGTAGCTACGGCAGCCCCTAGGCTTGGAGGATCGTGGACAATGATTTCATCGTTTAGAGGCTCAAACGGCTCGTAGTACGGCTTGAGTCTATGTCCATTTACCTTGAATGTGTTTCCCGTAACTACATTCCGAATCTCGATGGCTCCATGAGGTAATACTTGAAGAACAATGAATGGTCCAAGCCAACGAGATTTCAACTTACCCGGAAAAATTTTGAGTCGTGAATGATACAAGAGAACTTTTTGACCAACTTCAAACTTCTTCCGTCGAAGCATCTTATCATGAGCATCTTTGGTCTTTTGCTTGTAAAACCATGCGGCTTCATAAGCTTCATTCCGTATTTCTTCAAGTTCGTTGAGTTGAAGCTTCCTATGAAGGCCGGCCTCATCAATGCTCATGTTGAAAGCCTTAACCGCCCACCATGCTTTGTGCTCAAGTTCAACCGGTAAGTGACATGCTTTGCCATATGTTAACCGAAAAGGTGACATACCTATCGGAGTCTTGTATGCAGTCCTATATGCCCACAAAGCGTCATTGAGACGATCACTCCAATCCTTCCTTGAAGGTCCAACGGTTTTCTCAAGTATTTGCTTGATCTCTCGATTACTTACCTCGGCCATACCACTTGTTTGGGGTGATAAGGTGTAGATACCTTATGAGTGACTCCATACTTCTTCAATAAAGCTTCAATGGTGCGGTTACAAAAATGGGATCCTCCATCGCTAATCAAGACTCTTGGAACTCCAAAACGTGAAAAGATGTTGGTCTTGAGAAACTCGGCTACCACCTTGGCATCGTTGGTGCGTGTAGCCTTGGCTTCAATCCACTTTGACACATAATCAACCGCAAGCAATATATAGAGAAAGCCCTTACTCGAAGGAAACGGTCCCATGAAGTCAATCCCCCAAAGATCATGAATTTCAATGGCGTTGATAGAAGTGAGCGGCATTTGATCTCGTGGTCCAATATTCCCCATTCTTTGGCATCGATCACATGACTTACAAAACATGTAAGCATCTTTAAAAATTGTAGGCCAAAAGAATCCACACTCAAGTACCTTCAAAGCGGTCTTCTTTGCTCCAAAATGCCCTCCACACGCCTCACTATGACAAAATGTTAAGATCGGTTTATGCTCGTGCTCGGCAACACATCTTCTAAGCACTTGATCATTACATTGCTTCCATAAGTACAGATCATCCCAAAGATAATGACGTGACTCCTTCTTGAGTTTCTCACGTTGGTGGCGTGGTAAAGTACAAGGGAATGTCCGAGTGGCAAGAAAGTTGGCAATGTCGGCATACCACGGCTCATGCACTCCAAGTCGAAAAAGTTGCTCATCCGAAAAGGATTCCAATAGAGGCAGCCGATCTACATCCTTAACAAGACGACTCAAGTGATCGGCTACAACATTCTCTACTCCCTTCTTGTCTTTGATCTCAATATCGAACACTTGAAGCAAAAGAATCCATCGAATGAGCCTCGGCTTAGCATCCTTCTTCGTCATAAGATATCTCAAAGCGGCATGATCACTATAAACAATAACTTTAGAATTCAAAAGATATGATCGAAACTTTTCCAAAGCAAAGATTACCGCTAAGAGTTCCTTCTCCGTTGTTGTGTAGTTGAGTTGAGCATCATTAAGAGTCCTTGAAGCATAGTACTTGGCGAATATAGGCGAAGCTGATTTTCTTTCTTCTTCTCAGCAGATCTGACCTTTGCGTCTTTAATTTAGCATAACTTCCTCCTCGGGGCTCCAATTGATCTGTATTTTTGACACACAACCCGTTAACAAGCCAATAATATGCATACCAAATTTCAGTAAATTTGGAAAATGATAAGTCACAAATCTATTCATCTCAAAATCACGAAAAGACCTATTTTTCAGAATTCTTAAACATAGTCATTTTTCGGATTCTAAAGCATATATTTCCAAAACTCTACAAAAATGACACTAAACTAAATTATGACTCAATCTTAGACAAATAAGGGTTAAACAAAGCATAAATGAGGGCATAAGCATATAATATCGTCGCACATTGTGCTCCTATCACTTGTAATCCCCCCAAAACACGCAATCAGGGCAACTCAAACGCCTACGAATCCAGACCCTCCATCTCAGATCGCTCCCTACTGGCACGTGTCCCAGCATTGGTAAACTTCCCACGCTATCATAACTGACGGGACTAATAGGCTTCCTCCTTAAATGCATGTCAGCCACTTGTCCTGCCTACGAGCGACATGGAAGGGAGATGGAGCAGGAACCGAGGAGTCAACCCCACCCCCCACACTTCCCCAAGCGCCATGGCAGTTCACCGGTTAGGTATCATTCAACCGGCTGAATGGCATCTCCACGACAGCTCACCGGTTATGATTTTTCAACCGGCTCGAACGACAGCTCACCGGTTATGATTTTTCAACCGGCTCGAACGACAGCTCACCGGTTATGATTTTTCAACCGGCTTGAACGACAGTTCACCGGTTAGGTATCATTCAACTGGCTGCATGCCATCTCCACGACAGCTCACCGGTTATGATTTTTCAACTGGCTCGAACGCTTCTCACCGGTTATGATCTTCCAACCGGAGCCATGGCAGTTCACCGGTTATGATCTTTCAACCGGCTCGAAGGCTTCTCACCGGTTAGGTATTCAACCGGCTCGAGAGCATTTCACCGGTTACGAGACATCCAACCGGCTCCATGGCCCCTCACCGGTTACGTATCATTCAACCGGCTCCATGGCATGACTCTGGTTATGAGAGCATTCAACCGGCATGGGCTTTATACACCCGGGCGAGTTTACATCTAACACATGTACTCTTGTCCAGCAGGATAAAAACCCTGCATCGCACTGAACTGCGATCAAAATGGGGATCCAAGGCGAGACTTGTCATCTCAATGCCTCCCCACCGGGCAGATTGTTTCTCTGATCTAGAACTCTCCCCGCAGGCACGTCTCTCCACGCTTATTCCAACACAAGCTGGGCCGAGCCACCGGGCCCCTCCCGACCTGCCGTTGGCAACAATTTCGCCTTGGGGGACTCGTTCCGATATGGCAGAACACCCGGTCGAGATCCCATTCACTCTCCGACTCGATACAGTATGGGGGTCCACCGGTCGGTTTAGCAATTTCACCTTGGGGGACTCTTTCCGATATGGCAGAACGCCCGGTCGAGATCTCGTGCATCCTCCGGGTTTCATCCCGCTCCATATCCATTGCATGGTGGATTTCAACGCCCCATTATCATTCCATGCACTCTTCGGGTTTCACCCCGCTCCATACTCATGGCACGACAACACGAGCACAATACCATTTGTATTGCAAACATACTCATAACTGTCGCACATCATCATTAACAGGTACTCACCGCGCCTCCTCTGACCGAACGCCCGGTCACGCCCAATCTTCAATACGGACTTAGGGGACTAGGCACCGTTGGGTTGGTGATAGCTGCAGGTCTGCGGGACAAAAGCAAGACATAGTAAGTCCCCATTCAAGATTGCACTTGACCGGGAACTTGGGAGACTTGTTGACAGTAGCCACAGAGGGGCTACAACAGGCCCTCAGACCCGCAGCCAGTGCACCAAGGGACGGCCTAGGGCTCGGAACCGGATCACCAGCACCCGGACCCGGGGTCCAGCAGTCTACCTTGCGACCAAGGGCCGCCAACCTGCCAAAGAGGTCACCAGAGCCGCCCTTTGGTGTACGAACAAAAGGAAACCAGTCCCACATCGAAGAGTGAGGCCAGACCTCACGCCCGACCACCTATATAAGGGCCTCAACTACCCTCATTAATAGGTAACTGATCTTTCCTACCGCTTATCATACGTGCTTAAGTTATCTATTCATCCCAACTGTACTAACTTAGGCATCGGAGAGGAGAAGACCGGCCCGCCCGGTATTCCCCTTAATTAGTAAGCAGGTTTGCAGGAGATCACACTTGGATTTGTCTGTCTCTGCCAGGCCTACGGGTTTTAGGTACGAACAGGCTGTATCTGGCGCATCTGAGGTGCAGTCTCCTGGCCTCCACCTTATCCTCCGGGTTGATCTTATCGGTTAGATACTTTCGGAACGGGTCTATCCAACTAGGAGGTGCTTCCTCTACAGCGAAAATCTCAGAGATAGTTTTGCTGATGCTTGGCCTCTCCAGGGTTTCAATTCTTGCTCTGCGGTACTCCGGTGGATAGTTTCCTGTAGCCAGCCTTGCCAGAGCATCCACATGCCTATTTTCCTCCCGAGGAATGTGTCGAATGGTTGCTCCTTTAAACGGTTCCATCATGGTTTTGGCCAATGCCTGGTATGAGGCCATCTGAGGCTCCTTTGCCTCGAACACCCCTTTCATTTGGTTGACCACAAAGCTTGAATCACTGTGCACTTCCATGGACGGGATTCCCATTTCTTTGGCTAATTACAGGCCAGCTATAAGCGCCTCGTACTCAGCGGCATTATTGGAGGTGTTGAACAGAAACTGCAAAGCGTACTCATACGACTGGCCATCCAGGACAGTTAATATGATGCTGGCACCGCTCCGTTTACTCGTGACAGAGCCATCGACATAAAGCTTCCAACCGCTAGGCAATCCTGGCTCCACCTTTACTATGACATCCGATTGGCTAATCCCCGCGTGGTCTAGATGTTCTCCCTTAATCATTGGCGTGAGTTCGTATATGAAATCTGCGGCGACCTGTCCTTTGATGGCCATCCGGGGAGTATACGTTATATCGAACTCACCAAATTCTACCGCTCAAAGGACCAGCCTGCCGCTGGTTTTGGATTTTTGTAGGATCTGTCTTAAAGGGTGATTGATGTATAAGGTGATGGAGTGGCCTTGGAAATAGTGCCGGAGCTTCTTGGCACTAACGGTCAGGGCCAGAGCTAGCTTTTCGATATCCGGGTATCGGCTTTCAGCCGCGGTGAATCATTTACCCACGAAATACACCGGGAGTTCCAGTATCTCTTTCTTCCTTATTAGAGCTGCACTTACAGCTGTGTCCGACGCGGCTATGTAGAGGTATAACATTTCTCCTGGCACTAGCTTGGATAAGAGTGGAACCGCTGACAGATATGTCTTGATAGATTGGAATGCCGCCTCGTGCTCCGCGACCTAATGGATTTTCTTGAACTTTGAGCAGCTTGAAGAACGGGGTGCATTTTCCGCGACCTGGTTCCGTTCCTCCGGGGTCTCCATTTCTAGGATTGCCTGGACCTTGAGCGGGTTAGCTTCGATTCTTCACTGGCTTATGACGTGACCGAGGAACAACCCTTCCGAAATCCCAAATATACACTTCTTCGGGTTCAGGCGCATCCCATACTTGAGCATCTTGCCGATCACCACTGTCAAGTCTCGCACGTGGGCACCGGCGGTCAAACTCTTGACCAGTATGTCGTCCACGTAGACTTCTACTGTTTTGCCCATCTTCTGTTCTAACATGCGGTTCACAACCCACTGGTACGTAGCCCCGACGTTCTTCAACCCGTAAGGCATCCGTTTATAGCAGTAGAGGCCCCGGTCGGTTGTGAATGAAGTTTGCTCTTCATCGGTCGAACTCATTCTTATCTGGTTGTATCTGGCATAAGCATCCATGAAGCTTAGCAGCTTATAACCGGAGGTTGAGTCTACAAGTTGGTCTATCCGGGGGAGCAGGAAGCTGTCCTTCGGACATGTCCGGTTCAGGTTGGTGAAATCTACGCACATACGCCACTGGTCGGTTCCCTTCATTGGAACTATAACTACGTTGGCGAGCTAGCGGGGATACTGGACCTTACGAATGAAGTCTATTCCCCTCAATTTTTGCACGTCCTCCCTAATCGCCTCGTACTTTGCCGAGTTGACGGATCTCCTCTTCTGCCGCACCGGAATACTACCGGGTAGAATGTTTAACTCGTGCGTTGATATTTCCAGAGATATGCCAGGCATGTCCTCATAGGACCATGCGAACACCGAACTGTTCCTCCGGAGGAAAGTGATGAGATCTTTACTAACATCTGGTGCTAGTTTTGTTCCTATTACCACCGTTCGCCCCGGGTGGTACTTCGAGATGGAAATTTCTTCAATTTTCTCTATTGCCGAGGGGCGCTTTGGCTTCTCCTCATCGGAATCGGTGTCATCCCGGGGCTCGATAAAGGGATCCGGACACAGTGCCTGCTGGGCTGCCGTGAAGACCTCGGCTCGGCTTCTGCCGCAGGTTAAGGCCTCCGCGTAGTACTTACGGGTGACCTTCTGGTCTCCACGAATGGTTATGAACCCGGTGGGAGATGGCATTTTTAACATCAGCATGTGGCCGGCTATAAATGTTTTCAGTCTCCATAACCTGGCCTGCCGATGATGCCGTTGTACGAGGACAGACAGTCCACTACAATGAACTCGAGGTGCTCCTTTCTAGTCATGTCTCCCTAGCCGAAGATCTGCGGTAAATAATCCGAACCCAGCGGCTGGACTACCTCCCCGGAGAAGCTTATTAATGGCTCATTATCCTGGGACAACTTGTCCCTCCCTCGGTTCAGTCCCTTATACGCGTCCTGAAAAATTACATTGATTGATTCCCCGGTATCCACCAGCATCTGGATGGTCATCCAGTGGTCTATCTGGACGATAATAACGAAGGGATCGTTGTGTGGTTGAATTAGATCCTTCGGCTCTTCCTCCTCATAGAACGTGACCGACTTCCACCCGGTCTTCGTGGCTTGGCCGCTCCTGTTTCCGAAAGCATACACCTCTTTTCCCCTTATCGAACTTAGGCACCTTTTCTTTGAATTTCCGGTGAGTCGGTCAATGTGGGCCCCACCGTGAATTACATTTATACTCCCGTGCACCTCGATCCGCCCAGAGATTCGAGTTTGTATAGTTTCCACACTCTGGGTTTCCTGTTTATACTGCCGTAATTTTTTAGCCCGGACTTGCCCGTCCACCGCCGCCCTTAGGGCATGGCAGTCGTTAGTTTGGTGGGCTGCCTCGTCATGGTAGGAGCAATATTTGCCAGACTGCTCCTGGGTAAGATCTCCCTTTTGGTGCCTCTGATAGGAGCACAATGTGCGACGTTATTAATGTGTTATTATCCCTTATTTGTGCTTTGTTAAGTCAATTTAGAGTAAGATAGAGTCATAATATAGTTTAGTGTCGCTTTGGTAGAGTTTTGGAGAAAATGTGCTTAATTATCAGAAAAACGACCAAGTATAGAAATATAAGGAAAAAATGTAAAATATGTTGTTTTCGTGATTTTTAGGCCTATGTTTGACTGACTTATTCTTTTCTCAATTTAATGAAATTTTGCAAGCATATATTTGGCAAGCTGAAGTGTATTGTGTCAAAAATTCATATCTATTGGAGCTGGGCAAGTCACCCAAAAGATGGCTTCAACTTGGCAGTTTGAGCAAAACAATCCAGGGACTAACAGGATTTTCCTGGGACTGTGTCCTGAATTCCAGAATTTATTCCGGACATTTCACTTGGAATTTGAGAAAGCCTTATTATATGGAGAAATTCCTATGAGTGTAGTTTCTCCAGGACTTGGAATCACATCAATCGGAGCATGGAGGAGGGAGTTATGTCGGATTTACTGGAGAAAGGTCAATCTGTCGAGAAACAGAGTAGTTTTCCGGTTGCACAAGGAAAGCTTTCCTTTGGACTTTTGATGCACGGATCAACTGTGATGGACTTAAAGACTTGTTGGACATGTCCATACTTACTTAATGAGAAGATTTAAGTACAAATTTCAGTCAAAGGAAGAGTTTAGAAGAGCCAAACTTGGCCAGCAAGCAAGCAAAAAACTGATTGGGACTAGGACTTGTGTAATCCTAATTGCTGCCGATTTCCTCCAGCCTTTTCTCTATACATAGCATGACTTAAGGACAGAAAAAATGATCTCTTCTCTCTCACTTTCACAAAGCCAAAACTCTGCCAAAATAGCACCACAATATCCAAAGAAAATCCAAGCCGAAACCATCATCCATTGCATTCAAGATCGCATCTCCACCTCCATCTGAATCAACACTTGACGAGAGTTCTTCAAGGTTTCTTTTAAAGTGTGATTCACTCTTATCTCATGGCTTGTAATTTTCTGTATAATTACTTAACTTTGTCTCTGAAGTTTGTAAAGATTTGTAGATGCTTATTTGGTTTTATAAGTTATACTTTGGATTTCCGAAATTCTGTTATGTGTTTTGGTTTTCTATTTGTTTAATTTCTGAATAGAGCATGTAACGAATTAATCAGGATTTTGTTGTATTAAAATCGCATGTTATCTTGTTCATACTTTGGTTTATTTTCTGAATTCATGTGCATTTAAATTGGTACATGAGGGGTGCCTAGATCAAGGCCGAACCTTATGTATTGGTTTCACTTGCCGAACACAACATGAGGTTGATTATACACTAAGTTGATTGATCTTGTGTTGGTTCAATGGGTTAGAGTAATTCTGAAAATTTACATATTGATGTGAGATGAGGTGACGCCATACTTGCTAATATGTTTCCAATTCAACTCATTGTGCTTTTGTGTTTCTTGGTTTAATTTCTACGTATAGTGTCTTTAAACTGATTAGCACCATGTTTAGGATTATATGCAAAGTGAGTTCTAAATAATTGAGGAGTTTTGAATGATTAGATAAACCGCAGAGGCTCTAATTAAATTAGAACTAAAATTGGATTTGTGAAGCATGCCGATTTGATACCTTATTACTTTGTGCGATTTGTTATGTGTTATGTGAGTTTTGTGTGTAGTGTTATGTGTGAAAAATGTTGATCAAATGTATATATTAATTTAAGTTTTATTTTCGT
Source organism: Potentilla sterilis (assembly GCA_963682095.1). NCBI lineage: Eukaryota > Viridiplantae > Streptophyta > Magnoliopsida > Rosales > Rosaceae > Potentilla > Potentilla sterilis. The sequence goes on along the minus strand of OY821757.1, from coordinate 35,837,263 downwards.
AAAATTCAGTAGGTTGTTAGATATAAATGCAAACCCCCCATATAATTACGTGATACTTCATGAGATTGAATGCCCTTGATTTCCCCGGATAGAACGATCCCGACTTGTCAATACTACAATCGACACAAGAAGGGTAATATATGTATGAGATTGTTTTGCCGGTACAAATGTGCGTGTAATTACGTCCCATCAACCTCCTCGGCTCCGGCGGGGGGATGGCCTCCCTATTTTCATTGAAAATGCTTTCGTAAGAGGAAGTCAGCGCGGTCGACTTTTCGTGCCGCTCCGCCGACATAATAGCCAGGGGTCGTTCGCGCCGCTCTGCTGGCATAATAGCCAGCGGTCGCTCCGTGAGGTAGGGCGCGGGCCTCTCACCTTCCGATGGGCTCCCGATGTTATCCCTGCGGGGTCGTTGACTGCCCCGGTCCCTGGCTTGCCTGGTGGGTGAATGCCTCTCTTCTCGACCGTGCTGCCAGGTCCTATTCTCCCGCTGAGTTGGTAACGGGTAATCTGGTCTCCTCTTAGGCAGCTGATTCCCGTAGGTCTCGTGCTCTGCCTGTGCATGTCTGACAGCCATGGCCATCAGCTCGTCGTACCCCCGCGGCCTCTCTATCCGTACAGCGTAGAAGAATTCCCCGGGCCTCAGCCCCTGCTTGAATGCCATCTTGGCAATTCCTTTATCGAGGCTTTTTATCCCGGCTGTGGCGGTTTGCCATCGGTTAACAAACGCATGTAGTCCCTCGTTGTCTGCCTGCATGCAGTCAAAGAGGACCGACGACGTTTGGGCCCCCTTGGACCTAAAGATAAACCGGCTAACAAACTTATATGCGAGTCGTTCGAAAGATTCTATTGAGTTCACCGGCAACTCGTAGAACCACCCCAACGTCTCCCCCGTGAGCGTTTCTTGGAATATGTTGCAACAGGTGGCATCAGAGTAACCTTTAGCGCCCGTCTGCGATCTAAAGTTGTCCAGGTGCAGGTACGGGCACCCTGTCCCGGTGTACATTAGCTTCAGCGACTTTCGCGTGTTGGCTCTCCCAGACTTCAATACATAGTGGGAGAATGGTCTGGCCCGCTCGCTAAATCGTGCATTCGTGGGTGGTCTTGCTGCCTTTCTCTCGTTGGCCTCCATCCGGGCCTTCATGTCTGACACCGAGTCAAGTAGTATTTGGAATGCCCGGACGGTTGAACCGGCCTCCCCATCTGATGATGCACTTGCTTGACCGGGGGGGGGGGGGGGGGGGGTGTGGTTCCGGAGTTCCTCATGGTTTCCGGGAAGAGCGCTATCGGTATGTGCACGATCTTTCTCCTCCTGGTTGGTTGTCCTACCTCCAGGTGCGGGAACTCAACGCCTTCCCTTGGTACTGCCAGTGCTTTCGCTAGTGCGGCGTTCTGCTGCTGCCCTTTCTCCAAGGCCGCCAACAACGTGGCGTTTACTGCTTCCATTTTCTGGTACCGGGCTTCCGCCCTCATACGGTCCTGATTGCCCCCTTCTCGCAACCGCGCAATTTCCTCTTTCATCTTCTCTATCTCTCCCGTCATATCACCCTGGTCGGAGTTCGCAGCATTCCCTGGATCCCTACGACCGATGGCTTTATTCAGACTTAGAGCCCGAGTCCGGCGTACTTCTTCCAGTCTCCCCTCACTGGTTTCTAGCCCCGACCTTCCGGCCATACTTACTCGAACGTGACTTTTATGTAGACTGTTCTCACAGACGGCGCCAATTATTTCTGTCTGAATCCGTAGACTCACAGAGATCGGTTGATCTTGGTGTGATTCCTTCCTGTAAATCCTGCTAACTAAGGGAATGCCGGGTGGGCCGGTCTATTCCGCTCCGATGCTTAAGTCAGTATAGATGAGATAAACTGATAACTTAAGCGGGAATGAGTAGTTGAAGTATTGATTACCTATTAATGAGGGTAGTTGGGACTCATATATAGGCTGCCGGGTATGAAGACTGGCCTCACCCTTCAATGTGGGACTGGCCCCCTTCTGCACATATTGATGGACTGTTTCGGCCCCTGCTTGGAGAGCTGCCATCCTTGTTTCCCAGACCCCGATCACAAGTAAGACATGCCCGAGCGCGGGACCAGGTGTCCATGCTTTGTTCCCGGGCCCTACGCAGGGTCCAGGAGTGCTGGCTGCGGGTCTGTGGGCCTGGGTAGCCTCTCTATGACTACTGTCAACACACTTCAAGAATCAATTCCTTACAAACCCCCTAACATGATACCTAAGGGGGAGGTAGGTATCAGAATCGAGCTTGTGTATCAATTTTTATTACCAAAACTATCTTCATGTAATTTCAGTATCTTCAAATTGTACTAATTAATAGAGTTTATTTAATAGAGATATTTTAGTAATTCAACTTATTTAATTCTGATTTCATATGGGAAATAAATAATATCAATTCCATTCATTGTCTAATTTTATGTGGTAAATAAACAACTCAATGCAATTAAAATCTCCACATACAATTCTATTCCATATCTCATTCATTCTATCTCATAATCCTGATGAATTTCATTCCAATTAATATAAAAGGATTTCAAAGTAAAAAGATAATTGATCTAAACATACTGCGTGACTAGCTAGATTGATATTTACTACAATGCACAGTATATAAATACACGGCCATCATGAATCCCGAGATTGTCCTAAACTCATAGTACAATCAATCAGTAGTCATTTTTATGTCGACATGAATACATGCGCATTCGTAACTGTTTCTTTGAGAAATATTGAAGAGTTGTGGAGGTTAGATTATAAGGTATAGCGACCGGCCGGCATACACCACCACCCAATTCCGAACTTAATTGACTTCTAATATTATCTACATAGGGTATGCGATCGCTGCGAATGAAAAAAGTTCCAAACCACTCAGGCGTTGACAACACATGATGTATGTCTAGGTCGGCCTTTCCTTAGCCCTTGATTTTGAATTGAATTCAAATACGTGGCTCATCAAGCTTCATTAGTCGCTGTTGCCACCGATCAACGAGGGGTAAAGAAACAAAGAAGTAGATGGCAGACTGACACCTGCCCATGCAAGTAACATATCTTGCTGACACGTGTCGCCCTTTAAGATGGCTGACTGACATCTGGACATGCATTTTGACCATTTATGCAAACCTAACTGTAGATTTTTATCTGTAATTCAGCAGAAATTTTTGTACACGACGCAATTTTAGGTATTTAAAATATTCACTACCAGATCGGAGAGAATAACCGACGAAAATAATTTCGTCGACTATGTCAAATTTTCGTCGGCTATTCCTTCTGCCGACGAAATTTTCGTCGGCTATAATTCGTCGGAAAAACACCATCGGTAATATCAATGGCTGACGAAAATAACGAAATCGTCGGCTATATTCGAGTATGGCCGACGACTTTACCGACGAAAATTCATTTTGTCGACCAAATCTGGGCAAAATATCCGACGAAATTCGTCGGATATTTTCGAGTATGGCCGACGATATCGTAAACTATAGCCGACGAAATTCGTCCGCTATTTGTTCTGAAATATAGCCGATAATTCCATCTATTTCGTCGGTTATTTCGTCAGAATATATTAATATTTTAATAGACATTAATTAGTTATAGCCGACGAAATAATGTCATTTTCGTCGGCTATAAGGATTATAGCCGACGAAATTTGGTAAAAATCGTCGGCTATAGAACTTATAGCCGACGAAATAATGCCAATATCGTCGGCTATTCTTACATTTGGGGAAAAAAAATTAAATTAATTTCTAAATTACCATTCCAAGCAACCTGCAAATCACAAAGACAATCCATGCATTTGCACCAACAAGGAACACGTCTAAATGATTTATTATTTAATTTGTTCCAATATACATAAAATATAACCCTAATCATCACCTAAAGCACTAAAATCCACCACGTCATCCCAGCATCCTGCTCTCCATCATGCTCGTCATCCTACTGAACGAACTCGGGAGGTTGAGGCATTGGAGGTTCAACTAACGGCTGAAACGGGGGCGGGGGTTCAAGGGCTTGTTGTTGTGCCGCTAACATATCACACCACCAGTTTTGTTGGGCGGCGTAGTTGTGTTGCCGAACTCTGTCGCATTCAGCATGCCAACTGGCCATATCCAAATGATACTGCTGTGTTCTGCGGCGTAGCTCCTGTGATCTCTGGGCCTCGGTCGCCAATCTTGCGGCCAATTTCTGCACTTCCCCCCTCATCTGTTGGCTGTCCCCGCCTCCCTTCTTTTGACATCCCTTAGTGGTCTTCAGGAGCCCTATTCCAGAACTTCCCAAACCCCGGCAGTAGTATTGGTTTGACCGGTCTGGGAAGGCTGCGTCGAACATCCTCGCTGCCGTTTGGACATTCGATCGGTCGACCTAGCGCAGGGCTTCTTCCAGATCTGCCTCTGAAAAGTTCGGTTGTGTCTCCCGAACTACTTGTTGGAACACCTCTTCTTCGGCCCAGTTCACCCACTCCTAATTGAACGGGAAAAAAAAAAATTAATATTCTAACAAATATATAATTAAGTAAAATTTTAAAATTAAAATCTTCGCCACTCGTACTCCCTGAACATGAACTCTCTGGGAGTACCCATACGACCACGGTTGTCGTATTCGTTAAAGTGGGAACGGAGCTCGTTCTTCCACTCTTTGAACCTACGGAAAAAACAAAAGTGCATTAAAAATATTACTAATATCATAAAATATTTCAAATTATAAGATAAGGAATTCCCAACGTACCTCAAGTTCTGCATATGATCCGCCCAATTCTGCTTATGTTCTGCAATCTCGAAGTATGTCTGAAAGATAATATTTTATTAGTTTTACAATTATAACAATACCGAAAATTATTAAATATTACGTAAAATAAATTAAATTTTTTAAATTACTCACCGACGCGGCGTGTCCACAACATAGGGACTCTGTCCCTAATCAGTGCCCCCACGCAACCCGTGTAGTCGCGGCGTTTTTTCCCCTGAACCTCCTAATTAGGAGGTTCATTGATCTGGATCCTCCCCCGGAGCGCAATAGGTCTCCTGAGCGTGTCAAAACATATGACACCTCTCGTATTCCTCGTTGAACTGCTAGCGGCTGTCCCTATCACATAAACGACGATTGGTTAATAAAATTAAATATTAGTGCGTTAATTTTAATAAAACATTTAATTAATAAAATCAAATGTTATCTGAACTCGATGACCCGTCTGTCGACTTTCCTTTTCTCCTCGCCGAAATCAGGAGGTCAGGGTTCTCAAATGGCTGCTTCTGGTATGCCTCCGCAGCACTCACGTACTGAGGCATAGCAGGTCATATGGGCACACCTCGAAAGTCGACCTCGGGTATCGCATGAATGTTGTACGGGAGGTAGAGCTGATTTGGGAGAGTAGGCCCCTCAGTCGAGTCAGCAGCAGATGTCGTCGGACTCGTCATCGGCTCCCGATGAACCTCAGGCATACGGACCTGAGGAACGTCTGCAGCTATCTCGTCCTGAAATAGCTGCCTACTGAACCTCGGAGCATCTGGCCCGACAGGGGGACGTGAACTGCTCGACGGCCGCCCCGCCTGGAGAAGGGTCTGGTGCCGAGAACTCACACTCCTCCGCGGCTGGGATGAATCCACATGCCTCCGCGGCTGGGATGAATCCACACTCCTCCGCGGCTGGGTGGTGGTCCTCTCAGGCTGGCTAAGGGTCCTGTCAGACTCTGTGGAACCGGCGGAACTTCCAGAACCCCTAGATCTGGAACGACGGCCTCCGAAGAACTGTCTGAATGCATCAGCCATCTGCAGGTTGAGGCATTAATACATTAATTAATATTAAATTATATTACATTAAATAACAAATTCTAATTAATATAATAACCAATAATACTAACATATTTCAAAACATACTAACAAATTAATATTTAAATTTTAACTAATTTTAAATAATACTAACCATTAACCTAAATATAACTATTTATATACAAATATAACTATATTTCATTATTAACATATATATATAAATACAAATAACCATTTACATATTAATAAAAATATATAACAATTTATATAATTAAAATTAAATATATAACAAATATATAACAATTTATATAATTAAAATTAAATATATAACAATTTCTATACCTAAATTATAACAAATATATAACAATTAAATTTATTAACAAATATATAACAATTTGTTAAAATTAAATTTATTAACAAATATATAACAATTTATATAATTAAAATTAAATATATAATAATTTATAAAATTAAACTAAATTGAAAAAAAAAACAATTTTAACCGGATCGGAGGAGGAGGCCGGAGGAGGAGGGGAAGGAGGTCGGACGAGGAGGGGAAGGCGGAGGGGAAGGAGTCGGAGGAGGAGGAGGAGGAGGAGCCGCCGATTTGAGGAGGAGGAGGAGGAGGAGGAGGAGCAACGCGGCGGAATCTTGTGGGAGAGCGTAATCGCGTTCGGCAGCAGCAGCAGGAGGAGGAGGAGGAAGAGATGAAAAAGTCGGCTAAGGTTCGACAGTTTCTGATTTATACCCGAAAGAATAGCCGACGATTAAAAAAGATTTCGTCGGCTATTCTTCAAAATAGCCGACGAAATCTTTAAAATCGTCGGCTATTCTTTGAATGTCGTCGGCTATGCTTTAAACATCATCGGCTATACTTTAGGCGCTCAGCAGCCTTCTGATCTCCGCCATCCAACGGCGGACAATAAAAAGGCGCGGATCGCAAGAGTTTAGTCGACGAATTCAAATATTTCGTCGGCTATGCTTTGGACAATCAGCAGCCGTTAGATCTGAGCCATCCAACGGCGGACAATAAGTGGATCGCAAGAGTTTAGCCGACGACATAGAATTTTCGTCGGCTAAACTTTTGGTCAAACAACGAAGTCAAACCTCTAAACGCTTTAAAACGGAAATTAGTCTAGTTAGACGATGGTTTCTGGCCTGACATTCAACAGATAATAGTTTCAAATGGATGAGACGCAACTAATCGTTTAAAAATTTTACTCAAAATATTTACCGAACGTCAGGCTACCCATAGGAAAACGGAAGTAAAAAACAGTTAACCGCAACATTCGGCACACAGATTTTATCGGAATCTTGTCATTTTCCAACCGTAGACGTATTTCATTATTTCGGTCATATCTTATTTGACGATATATTTGCATTTGAAGAGTGTACGTATAGTAACTATTTGAAACTATACATTCACTTAAACACTTAGTAAACAAGTTAAGGAACATTAGTGCATATGTTCCGATTTTGAATGTAAAAGTTTGGAAAATCTATTCCAACCGTCAGATATCACCGATAAGATTAAATACATGTATGAAAAAAAAATCCAACTACATCTGACAATGTTAAAGGCTCGATCGGGACGGTCAACCGAGTGAGTCAACCCTTTAAACGCTTAGAAATGGTAATTGGCCTGTCTAAATGACGTTTTTTGGCCTGACCTTCAACAGATAATAGTTTCAAATCGATGAGACGCAACTAATCGTATAAAAATTTTCCTTAAAATATTTACCGAACGTCAGGCTACCCATAGGAAAACGGAAGTAAAACACAGTTAACCGCAACATTCGGCACACATATTTTGTCGGGATCTTGTCATTTTTCAACCGTAGACGTATTTCATTATTTCGGTCATATCTTATTTGACGACATATTTGCATTTGAAGGATGAAGCAAATGGAAGGTGGTCTTTTTTTGTTTTTTTTTTAAATCATAGCCGACGAAATCAAACATAGTACTCGTCTGCTATTCTTTTGTCGTTTTCTGTCTAAAATAAAATATGTATTTTTCAATATAGTTTTGGCCGACGAAATCACGCATTTTTCGTCGGCTATTATGAGTATAGCCGACGAAATAATGCATTTTTCGTCGGCTATTCTTTGTAAAAAATAAAAAAAATCAGTGGTGTTACACCTCTCGTATTCCTATGTCCTGTTCATATATAACCAAAATTGAACATAAAAAAAAAAACAGAAACCCAGCAGTCAACATATTTCAAATTTTTTTTTTAAGGGGTTTGGAACCCAGCCTATGTTGGGAGGCTCATCCCCACTCCTGTTCATTAGAAAAGAGTGGATTACAAATGAAAGGATTACATCATCTAAATTACTTAATCCGTCGGATTGTAATCGGAATTATCGGATGAGTCTTCTTTGGTTTCTGAATTGCTCGATAGGGGTAATCTATGTCGTTCCTCACCACTAGAGTCCTCGTTAGTTTCTTCATTTGGATCAACATCAACAAGCAGTGGCTCCTCTTGTCGAATTCGCACCGGCGTATCTAGGCGAATAAAAGAGGAGTCAGGAATACCATTTGAGTTGGGCTCTTGATACGCGGTGCCCCCTTCCTCGTTCTCTTCAGCCACTCCAAGTGTAGACGCCCGGTAAATGTTGCGATGGTGGATAGTGTTGATTACTTTCCACGGGTCACCCTTGGCGAGATCATCAAGATAAAACACTTGTTTCACCCATGTGGCTAAAACGAACGGGTCGTCCTCATACCATGATGTACTAGTGTTCACAGAAGTTATGCCGTATTGATTGGTTTTCATGCTCTGCGGCCGTGTGTCAAACCATCTACACTTGAAAAGATGCACTTTCATGCCTTCCCCATAATGCAGTTCCACAACTGAATGGAGAACACCGTAATAGTCAACTCCATCATCCCCACCATGGGCCATAACCCCTGAATTTTGTGTTTTCAGTCTGAGGTCTCTCTCTTCACATCGAAATAACACACCATTCACCTTGCACGTCGCATAAACTTTTGAATAGACCGGCTTCATCGCCAGCAGTCTGAGTTCGTGCGACCAATTTGGGTGATTATCATTTTTAATATGGTCCATCTGCAACCATCAGAATCAACTATAAATATGAATAATTATACACAATAATATATAAATACGTATAGAATAGTGTTAAAGTTACGTACCCAGCGGCTGAAATACTCTGCGAATGTCCGGTTGTGGTAATCGAGATCACCTCCTACTTGGTCACAGTTTAGATGCATGTTCTTCCAAAATTCAACTTCTGGACAGTTAATTAGTACCCACCAATGTGCAATGACTACCTCATAATCTTTCAACTTGTAGGAAACTAGCATGTTTCCACCGAGTACAACATCGTCGGAGAGTATGGAAAGATTGAACTGTGAAGGTACATCTTCCGGTATGCTTTCCTGTAACGCTCCTAAATACAGCTTCATGTAGGTGACGCACTCGTGCACAATATATGCTTCAGCTATACATCCTTCAGGTGCGGATCTGTTTTGGACAAAATCATCGTATTGTCCAAGTTGCCTATAAATCAAGTTTTTAAAGTGTTATGATAATACATTAATACTATATCACACATATTGATGAGGAAATTAACATAAGGTGTAAAATACGTACCTTTCCATCGGATACATCCAAGTGAAGTGCACAGGACTGGTAAGCAACAACTGCCGAGGAAGATGGATCATGAGGTGAGGCATGATGTCGAAAAAATTTGGAGGAAATATCATCTCAAATTTACACATGATATGAACGATGTCTTGTTGCATTTCCCGGAGGTCAGATTTTCTCACTTTCCGTGTGCATACCTTCTGGAAAAATCTTGCCAACGCTACTAATGGCTCCACAACGTGACGGGGAAGGAACGGTCGAATGAAAACAGGGAAGAGACATTGTAGTAGGATATGATTGTCATGACTTTTCAACCCGTAAAGATTGTTGAATTGTCTGTTCACACACTTGGCTATATTTCCAGCAAAGCCTGAAGGATACTTGGCCCGACTTATCCAATGGAAAATTTCTGATTTATGCTCAGGCTTGACGGTGTAAGAAGCTTGAGGCATTTTTCTCTTCCCTTGTTTCAACCATAGTTGTTTTCTGATATTCATGTTTTGCAGATCAGTGCGAGCCTTAGGACCGTCTTTCGTCTTCCCCTCCAAGTTCAGTGTTGTGCCCACCACACTTTCAGAAACATTTTTTTCTATGTGCATAACGTCTAGGAAGTGACGGATCAGCAACTCACACCAGTACGGGAGTTCCCACAATATGCTCTTATGTGTCAAGAATTTGTACTCCTCAGGCCTTTCACGTATTTCCGCTACAATATCGGGATGATTGCTGAGGGGCCCAAAATCGTACTCATTAAGCACTGCTAAAATTTCTCTTCCCGTCCATCTTCTGGGGGGACCACCGTGTTCTTCGGTTCCATCAAATGCGGCGGACTCGTAACGCCAGTGGTGATCCGCCGGAAGGAACACACGATGACCCATTCTGCATATCTTGTTGCAATGAGGGGTGCTCCCATAATCGCTGAGGCACTCTGGACAAGCCTTGTATCCCTTAACAACGCTGCCCGACAACATCCCATAAGCAGGAAAATCACTGATGGTACCAATAACCATGACATGCATCTGGAACGTCTCCTCCTTGTACTTGTCAAAAGTGGGATGACCAACGTCCCACAATACCTTAAGCTCTTCAATCAATGGTCTCATATACACATCGAGACATTTTCCTGGGTAACCAGGCCCCGGAATCAACAACGTCAACATATTATATTCCTTCTTCATGCACATCCACGGAGGAAGGTTGTAAGGCACCAAAACCACCAGCCATATACTATATGAAAGACTCACGGTGCCGAAAGGGTTGAACCCGTCGGTTGAGAGCCCGAGCCTGACGTTTCTGACATCTGACGCAAAATGAGGAAACTCACTGTTTATATGCTTCCAAGCCGCTCCGTCAGAGATGTGTGTCATGATATATGCGTCTCCCGCGTCCCGCTCACCGTGCCATCTCATAGCTTTTGCGGTGGTTTCTGACATGTACAACCGCTCAAGCCTATCTCTCAACGGAAAATACCGAAGCACTTTCACAGGTTTCCTATTGCCTACTCCCGTCAACTTATATCGGTCAGACTGACATATCGGACATGCGTCAAGGCTAGCAAGGTCATTCCCTTCTGCATCTTTACCCCAGAAGAGAACGCAGTTAAATGCGTATGCATGGATCTGAATGTAGGAAAGCCCTAGATCTTTGAGGATACTTCGGACCTGACGGTGATTGGTAGGATTACGATGACCCTCCTCCAACAACGAAGAAGTGTACTGTAGATATTCATCCACTTGCCTGATAGTCGATTTTGTCTCGACTTTAATCCTCATTACCTCCATCACACTTTGAAGAACTGTCTTCTCAGAACTTGAAGACACAGGGGTCTGTTGCAATGCAATCAGTTTGTTGTACTTGTCAAAGGCAGCAGTGTTGACAACTTGTGGGAAGGGCAACACCGGGTCATGCATATATTGTTCCCCACGTACACCGCTTTCAAAAGGAAACATGTCGTTGACGAATGCCATTGTTGGATCGTTGGATGTACTACTACTGCCCGCCTCAAAAAACTGCCCATGATCATGCGATCCATCTAATGATGGCTCACCGTGATATATCCAACGTTTGTACTTCGGCCAAAACCCATTACTCTTTAGGTGCTCCCATACTGTCCTAATCGGAAATCGACACATATCACTGCGACACTTACATTTCTTGCACGGGCAATAATGGTAATCATTCCCGTTTGTATTTTCCTCGACGAACTGTAAAAAATTCACAACTCTTGTAGTGTATCGTCGGTCATGCCTTGGAAGCGAAATCCAACTCTTATCCAGATCCATATATAGCCTGATAATAATATATATGTATAACTTTAATTAATAAGAAATTAATTAACACATACATATATATATATATATATAAATCCTTAATAATTAATTACATTACAATATATATTATTATCAACATCAACTCATATATATATACCATTAATTAACAACCATTATTTAAGTTACACTATATATCAACCATTATTTAAGTTAATTGATTACACTATATATCAACAACTATTAATTAACATATATATATATATATATATATATATATATTTTTAACACTAATTAAAATAACATCAAATTAAAACACATAATTAAACTAACACTCAAAATCAACTCAACTAAAACTCAAAATCAACATATATATATACATTCTAACACTAAAACAATAACAAATTAAACAAAAAATCACTTATTAAATCAAAATCACTAAAACTCAAAATCAACTCAACTAAAACTCAAAATCAACATATATACATACATTCTAACACTAAAACAACAACAAAACAAAAAATCACTTACTAAATCAAAATCACTAAAACTCAAAATCAACTCAACTAAAACTCAAAATAAACTCAACTAAAACTCAAAATCAACATATATACACATATACGTACCTATATATAGCTCCACAATGTAAGAGAGGACGGATTTCAACAATAGCCACAGATTTTTCACTATTTCTCCCCTTTTTTTTTTCGTTTTTTTTAAATGAGCAGCTGTTGTCTAAATCTGAAAATATATAGACTTATAGCCGACGAAAATGTCAATTTCGTCGGCCAAAATTTCAAAAGTTTTCGTTGGCTAATGTTTCAGAGAAAGGCCGACGAAAATCCAAATCGTCGACTGAAATATGAATATAGCCGACGATTTTTGTTTATACCAACGAAAAAACAGTATCGTCGGCTATGGTTAAACTATGGCCGACGAAAAATAAAATCGTCGGCTATTCATTAGAATTACCGACGAAAATTTTAATTCGTCGGCCGTTTTTTTTTTCGTCGGGAAAACCCTTTTTTCTGGTAGTGATTTTATACACAGGACCTACCATATATCTATATGAAGTCATCTAATCTTGACCATTCAAATTGTATGTGTAGGTCTGCGTAGCACGAAAGCGTCAACTCCCCTGCGTTTCGCGCTTTTGAAGCGGAACCGAAACGGAACCGCCATGGAAGCGCGTTTTCGGAAAAACTAGAATTGGGAGCGCGGCGGAAACACGTTTGACTGCGATTCGGGAGCGCGTTTGACTTCAATCCGGAAACGTGAAGCAACAAGCTCGTTCTCTCTCGAAACCCAATCCGGGTGAAGGATGCAAGGTTGGCTTCATTGTCAATGTAAGGAGACCTTGTCGGGGAAGAGAAGCATGGAATCAATCGCTGGAGGTTGAGGTTGGGGTCGACCTCCTCATGGCCGGTGATGGTCGACGGGTGTTGTGGATTGGATGACATCAATTCTGATAAGAAGCTTTCATATGTGGTTGGGTTGTTTGGACCCGTTCTGTGGAGGGCGGCGATCGGTAAGGTCGGCGATGGTTTTCGACGTGTTGGGGTGGCTGGAATGGTGGAGGGCGAATTTGTGTTTTATCGGTACGGCGGTTTTGCTGCCGATGGTGGAATGGTGGTTTTTCATGCAGAACGACGCGTGGCAAAACCTGCAAAACGCACCCTTGATTTGGTGCTAGTGAAGTTTAGGCCTGGACTTTTGTCTTGGGCTGTTTCCATCTTTTTATGTTTTATATTTGCTTTATATTTGCTTCAATGCATTTTAGTATTACTTAGAACTAATAATTTCCAATCACGCTTTATATATGCTATATGTCGACAATAATTTTCTATCATTATTTGGTTGCTAGGGCGCAAAGGACTTTGTGACTATCTATATACTTTTTTATTTAATATATATATATATATATATATATATATATTATTTTATTCGGCGCTTTCGATACTTACCCGTTTTTAAATATTTTTCTAAAAAAACGCTTCGATTCTACGTACTCGCACCCGATTCCATGTAACGTAGAGGTGGTACACGCCGTGTACTGAGGATACTCTTTCAATTAAGGAATGTGTGGCTGTCAGATATTTATAGGCCGGGATATTATGGGGTGTAACATATTCTGGGAACCTCCAACAGTGAGATTTACTCGAAGAGAACCCTTTACAGCTAGGGTTCATCATGCGCGTACACGATACTCTACTGTGTGCCCCCATTTGCCAGCCTCTAGCTCCACGTGTTTCCTCACCAGCTCTCTCTATATATAACCCTCCACTCTAAAGTCTACCTCACAGTTTTCCTTCAGCAACACAAATCTTTTTTCTGATTTAAACAGCAACACAAATCTTTAAACAGCAGTTACCAACTTCTTCTTGCTTCTTCTTACTCTCTGTTTTCAAGTATGGGTACAGCAACCTTCATCGACATCATCATCGCCATCCTCTTGCCTCCTCTTGGAGTCTTCCTGAGGTTTGGCTGCGGGGTAAGTACCCTCTTATATCTTTGATTTCTCTCTTTTCATATTTCTGTGATTACAGTACTTGTGTATCATAGACGTACTACTGAACTGTGATGATGCTGAGAAGCTCTGTTGGGCTAATTTGTATTGTATATGACATCTACAGGTGGAGTTCTGGATCTGTCTGATTCTGACTCTTTTCGGTTACCTTCCTGGGATCATCTATGCTATCTGGGCCATCACCAAGTGAGTCAGCCACTCACTTCATCTTCTGTAAGTTTCATTTCTGGTTAAAATCAAGGCCATTTTTTATTATAGAAAGTGAAGTCAAATATACTCCTTTTAGAAAGTAAATTATACCCCTTTAAGATAGAAAATGAAGTAAAATATATCCCTTTTAGAAAGTAATATCTCCCTTCAACTTGCGGGAGATATTTTCTAGCTAATGAACTATTCTTACTTGTGTTCTTTCTTTTTGTGTGGACAGGTGGTAGTCGTGCAGATATGAAGGGCGGGCACATAAGGCTTGTACTTTTCACCGTTGGATTGGATAGCACTTGTTTGGTGTGAAGCCAATAATGTAATGCGTCATTTCACCTTTGTACTTAGTTCATTGTGTTTCCCCATCATGTCTTATCTGTTGTGAAGGGTGGGGTTTAGTTGGTACCTATGGATTAATGTATACTAAAACATTGATCATTATTTAATTGTCAATGTGGATTTGATTTAGATTTTATGTGATTCTTATCCACCCAACCCGTAGGGTTTGGAGGGTATATATCACTAGCTTTATGAATAATACCAAGTGCTCTATTATTCATGTCTTTGTTCGTAGTGTTCACCTCTCCAATCCTAATAATAAACCACGCTAAAGATTTTTGAAGTGTCGCATTCTTCTTTTGTAAGGGAATAGCATTCATTAAAAAATTTGATTTATAAAAAGGTAAATTTCTCATATGGTACTTGATGTACAGTCAATTGGACACTTTGGTACCCAATGTTTCTAAAAAGGACAGTTTGGTACTTGAAATTAAGTTTTATGTGACACTATGGTACTTATGTTGACTTTTTTTGTTGAATGTAAGAGGTAAAATTGACATTTAGATATTATTTATAAATATAAAATTAAAAACATAAGTGTTATGTATCTAACGGTTATCACATTGATATTCATCATTTTTTTTCTTTCAGGAGAAAATAAATATGAACTAATTTTTTGTAAAAGAAAAAAATATCAATTAAACTTTTGGGTTTTATTGAAGGTAAAAATAATGGAAATTTTTGTATGCACGGTCGTGTACCTACACGACACAATTTTAACTATTTTAAATATTTTATACATAAGGCCCACCTTGTATCTATATGTATCTATATGAAGTTATCTAATCTCGACCATTACATAAATTCTTATATGCACGGTCGTGTAAGTACACGATATAATCTTAGCTATTTCAAATATTTTATACATAGGGCCCACTATGTATTTATATGCATTTATATGAAGTCATCTAATTTCGACCATTCAAACTGTATGTGTAGGTATACGCCGTGTACTGAAAATACCCTAGATTATGTCGGCTTGGGCTGCTAACCCAGACAGAAGGAAATAACAACGGCGGAAAGTTCCCAACTAATCTTTGCACCACAGCAATCAGCTTCAAACGAAGGAAGTGTTTCATGACCAAATAGGGTTTTTTCTGCCCTCGACCAAGAATAAATAGGGTTTATGGCGGGGTTTACACTAAAGGGTTGAAAAAGAGCCATTTCATATGTCGCACTCTTCCTTCGATTCCTCAACGCTTTTCTTCCTAGTTCCTACCATCTGTCCTTGATGTCGATAATCAACAAAAGGAACAAGGGCAGATGGTGTCTAATCAAGATGTTTGCGTGTCTTCTAAGTTTCACCGAATCAAATAATGGTGGTAGTCCCTGCCGTTATCGTTTCAAAATTGATAAAAGCTTTATGGTTTCTATATGTAATTCCACATCGACGACATGAACCAGGATACATCCGGAAGTTTCCTCAAATGCCTCGCTGCTTTGATGGAACCTTAATTAATAAAGAAGTTTAGATCGCGAGTCGAGTAACCACAATAGCTCGATCAGTACACTGTGGATTAATAGACAGGTTTAGATTAAATTACTAGGAGTTTGCTTTCAACAAGAAATGGATGTTGGAATTTGATTCAAAAAAGAGAGAAAAAAAAAATGGATATTGGAAAGTGAATTCTGAGATTTATGAAGGGGGAGCTGCCCGGGTCTACATCATCCGGATAGAAATTAACCATTTGGAGATGAAAGAAAAGAAAACTACTTAGTTGGGGAAAGATATCAGGTTGCTGGGTTTTTCTTGATGATCGATAAACTTGCTGTTCCAATCGCAACTAGCGTGCGTATCCAGGGTTTGACAGTTAGTTGGGGAAAGATATATATCACCCTATCAGGTTGCTGTCATTGCAAAACCATGTGCAATATGATATTAATTATGAGACGTCGGCATTGAGATACAAACAACATAAATCATATGCATACATCTGTGGAGCAAATGTTGACCGTTGTAATAAGTAACGGAAAAAATGTGGGAAAGTATTCAAATTTCCTAGGCTGATTAGGAATTACGTGGCCTTGTGTGACTCCAAAGTAACATTTTTCGTGACAAAGGGTGTCTCCAGAGAATTAAGACTAGCTACTCTATGTAACCCAAGCAAGAAATTGTTTGATAAACTCGGAATGTATGATTCAGAGCATAAATAACGCTTTTTTTTTTTCGAAAGATAAATAATGCCTATTTGGAAATCAAGCAATCTTGATATTTGTTGATTTACTACGAATTAGTTATCAATGATTTGATAATTGATGGTGGCTCACTTGCCTACAAAGTTGGAGAAGTTTACGTTGAAGAAGGAATGGGCTTCAAGATTGAAAGCATGTTTGGTTAGAGTTCGACTCAGTTCTCCATTCTCCAAACTTGGTATATGAGCAATTAAAGGTGGAGTGGAAAAATTGTCTTCTTCGAATCTCACAAATGCACTTTCGATCGTCCCATGTATTTTTGTGAAAGTAATCAAGTGGCAGATTGTCTTGCTGATTATGGTTGATCTTCTTCTGAGTTTATTTGGTGGGACTCAACCCCTCCTTTTACTTAGGAATTTTTGAGTGCTACGGGAAAACCACGTGGCACTACCCAGTGGTCCTCCCTTCCAATTAAATTTTGCCACATAGGATTTTATGACATAAAATTATTTCAGTTATTTTGTCAAATACTATTTTATGTTTTTTTATTGTTTTTCTAAACCCTAAACCCTAAACTCTAAACTCTAAACCCTAAACTTTAGTCTAAACTCATCACAGATCTATTAAAATCATTTTACAAAAAATAAAAATAATTTATGTCATAAAATTCCACGTGTTGAAATTTAATTGGGAGAGAGGACCACTAGGCATTGCCACGTGGTCCTTCCGTCATATTTACAAATTTCTCCAATATGGAGAAGTGCATGACCAAACATATAGTTGGATTCATCCTTACTATCCCATTTTAGGGGATACTGTCGGCAGTTCTAAATAGATATATGATAATCATATTAATCACTACAATTCATATTATATGGGTTATATATTTTGGTCAGATCGATCATTGTACTTTCGTGAATCAGCGTGGGAAATTTGAAGCACCTAGAGTATATTTCTTGTACTAAATGAAGATATTATTTATATGTATTTATGATTTTATGTGTAAAATGAATAAATTTAATATTTAAATGAAAAAAAATTTCTTCCAGAGTATTCTCGATATATCTCCGATATCTTTTTTTTCTTTCAGCTAACCGATATCTCTACCGATACCGACATTTTAATCCTTGTCGCTTCATTACTTCATTGTTTTTGTTTCGTATCCACACCAATGACTGGTTGATCATACCATCTTCGAAAAATCCATTACAAAATTGTAGAAACAAAGAACTACAAGCCAAGTAATAAGAGAGCCGCCCCATTCGAGTGTCAATAATACAATCGACGATACTACCTAGGTAGTTCAAAAGCTAGTCAGGTTCAGACTAAGAGAAAGGTCTCAGAAGCTCGTAAACCAGTTTAGAAGCAATGAAAAAATGTATTAACCGTCACTAAGGCACTGAAGGGAGACATCTCTCTTTCACGATATGGTCCAATACAGCTTTAAAGCCAAATTTGCTAACAACCTATAGAGCATCTCTAAACCCTTGGCCATAATCTCTGTCTTTCCTGTGTTCCATACGGAGTTCTATAAACTGTTTTAACTTTCATGTATACTGAACTTGCTCACCGGTTTTGTTCAAGGAGTCGGCACCGCTGGAACAAAACCACTGCATCCACATGTATGACATTAACTCGCAAAAACCTTCTTCAACCCTTTCTTCTAATTCGGTAACACCTTTAAGGTAGAGCCAGGCATGCATCAATAACTCATGTGCCACTGTTTCACCGGTGTCTACATCCGACATCCCAAACTTAACTAGCAGTTAAGTTCTTCCCCAAGTGGTTAACCATTGTGGGCGTCTTAGCGTCTCCATCGTTCTCTTCACTTTAATACTTCCTTCACTTTTTGAATATGTTCTAATCCTCACCAGTACAGGCCAATAGTCAAAACCATTCCAGAACATACCCTTCAAGTCATCACCTGGATCCTCAAATGGGCGCAAAGCATTCTTGTCCAACAATAAAACAGGAAAGCGTTCATCCATTTTGAGATTAAAACTTCTGTAGAATTCGTGCACATTTCGAATGAGGGGCTGGCATTCCTTAGGGTCCATGATAGCAATAGAAGAACAATCTGAGCAATTTTTTCGACCAGCAGTAAGGTCCAAATATTTTGTTTCTTTAAGAAATCTTCTACAAGTATCACATTCCGGAGTCCCATCGGATTCAAGTTCCTTACACACTCTTTGATGCCAAAATCCATCTGCAGCAATCAACTTATCAGACTCTTTGTCGCAAACATCACATCTAGCCATTAGGGTTGTTTTTTAAAAACCGAAACCCGAAATTTTGGCCCGGACCGACCCGAACCCGACCCGATCGGGTCGGTTTTTAACTCTGAAAATTCGGTTTTTAGCCCGACCCGGACTGATTCTAAAACTTCCGGATCGGGCCGGGTTCCACATGTGTTTAGCCCGGACCGACCCGAAAACCCGAACCAGTCATCTTCTTCTTCCCCATTCTCCATAGCAGCCTTGATCTCATCTTCTTCTTCTTCTCCATGTGTTCTCTCTCTCTAAACCCATCCTCAAATGGCTCGCCTCCCTCAGCCTCCACCATCGCCAGTCCCACCTCACCGCCGTCGACTCCGGCTTTGTCCGCCTCCTCCTACGGCTTCTTCATCATCCTCCCCGACCTCCCCGACGACGACCTCTTCCTCTATCAAAACCAGAATCAGAACCCAGATCGGGTTAACTGCCCCCAACGCAACACTCAAACCACTTTTGTTTGTCTTCAGATCTGAGGATTCTGGATTCTCTTTTGTTTGTTTTCTGATCTGCATGTTTGGAGTCGTGTTCCTCCAGATCTGGTCATCATCGTGTTTCCCTCATTCCTCTAACCTCTTGACCTTCAATTGCAACCGAGTCCCTTGGACTTCCACGGCCACCGAGTTCCAGTCGTCGACGCCTTGACGCTTCACCGCGCATGCTAGCAGCAACAGTAGCTCCTGAACGGGAGCCGAAGCTCGCATGCAATGATAACCCTACAAAAATATCGTTAGTAGTATGAGCAAGTAGGGATCGTTCTAAGCCGGGGATTAAGGGTACCTGAAATATGTAATTGTTAGTCAAAATATTCACACATATATACATCAAAAACGTCACTCATGGGGGAAGGATTGTGATCGGCAGCAAGCTGCCCTAATGCTAAATGATACGAAATTAAATGCTGACAAATAAATCCTAAGTCTACTATTTACAAGGTTGGTCGACATTCTTCCACAAAACACTAACACAAAAGCAATCAAAACACATAACAAACAAGCAAGTAAGACTCTCGGCAAAGTATTAAAGCGTTCTAGACTCAACTTAACTCCAACCCAATTAGCTCCTAACCGGCTACTAATTGATTAAGACTCCTCAAGTATTTTAAGTGACTAACCGCCTAACCTTAAAATTATACTAGTCATCTTTGAATATTCTAACCGACGTAAACAAACATGACAAGTAATTAAGCACAGAATCTTTTTCTTTAGTTGGAAACAAATCAATAGAGTAAGGTTGTCAATCATCTCTTCAACAAGCATGTTCATTTAAATTACTCTAACCCTTGTGAAAAGCAATACAAACTAAGTAACTCGTTGATTACCTAATCCATGTTAATTTTTCGGCTAATGAGATTAATAATCTACGCATTGCATTTACATAGGCTACTAATCTTTAAGCACACGAATTCAAAGAACAAGTCAAGAAAACCCTAAAATCAATTTAACACATGGTATTGCCGATTATCCTAATTACTAGTTCATTACATATTTTCCTTACTCTTTAGCATGCAATCCATATTCTTACATCTAAAACCTTACTTGAAGATAAAGAAAACAAATTAACATGCAAATCATAAAACCAAACTTCACTCCAATTCATACATAGACATAAAAATTGAAACCAAGAATTCATGCTATCTTTATAGACAAAGTTTAACATAACTACACAAAAATTTACAAAGCCAAGAGTAGGGATTGGATCACACATTAGAAACCTTGAAGACTTCGTCGTGTAAGGATCCGTGGATGATGGTGCTCGGATGGGCTGCTGCTCGGCAGTAAAGGTATCGGCAGCAAGGGATCAAAGTTTCGGCAGAAAACTTTGGTGTGGTGGTGGTGGTTTTGGCTAGGGTTTTTGTGTAGGATTCTTGGGAAATTTAGGCAGAGCTTTGGCTAGATTTTTGCTTTGGAATGTGACCACTTTTTCTGTAGGAAAAGTTGGTATTTATAGGGGATAGAGAGAGAGGCTGCCGGCCACAACCCTAGATGCAAAAGGGATTCACAAAACCTAATGGGATTAGGTTTTGCAACCTTCCTTTCATAGTACAATTAGGTTTTCTATTTCTGAATTTTTTTCTTCAAGGCTTGGGCTTCACATCTTCATGGACTTCTTGTATGATCATTGGACTTCAATTGATGTGGCTTGGTCCATCGAAAAATGCCCCATATGCCGGCAGCACACATTGACACACAATCTGCCTCTATTCGGCAGCTTCTCCTAGTGTGACTAGGAGAACTTCTTTCTTGTATTTTTCTTCAATGTCATGGCTAGGTGTCTTCCTCTAACCTTCTTTAAGCTTGAACCAACTTCACATATGCGTTTGTGCACCATTAGGTCCATCAAAAACAGAAAACACGAAAAAGGGGCAGTAGGTTCCTGGAATCGGCAGCTTTGACCTTGTCGCAGTGATTCCGACATAACTCCCTCCGTGGAGCTCCGATTGATGCGATTCCAAGTCTCAGATAAACTAGACACATATGGCCATCTCCCCATAAAACAGTTCGACCAAATTCCTTGTGAGTCGACGGGAATGATTTTTCGAAGTTGGGACACAGTCCCAGGAAAATCCTGGAAGCCCCTGGATTGGTTTGCTCGGACTGCCATTTTGCAGTCAACTTTTGGGTGGCTTCCCGAACTCCGATTTATCTGAAATTTTAACACGACATTCCTCAGTATCTGAATATTAAGCACACCAAATTTCATAGAATTCAGACAAGGATAGATCATATTTTCACTCGTCACAAAATCACGAAAAAGACATATTTTGCATTATTTTCCAGATTTCTCAAACTTAGTCATTTTTCGGATTCTTAACCATTTTTCACCAAACTCTACCAAATTAACACTAAACTAAATTATGACTCAATCTTAGACAAATAAGAGTTAAACAAAGCATAAACGAGGGCATAAACATGTAATATCGTCGCACATTGTGCTCCTATCAGCTCCTCCCACGTCCCCCACAACTCCACGGTGGTGTTCTTTGAAGAAAAACCGAAAACCCGGCCCGGGCCGAAAAAGGTCCGATTTGGTCGGTTTCTAGGTTTTAAAAACCCGGCCCGAAAATTCTGGGTTTTGATCCGGGTTCCAAGTTTTCTGACCCAGACCGACCAGAACGCAGCCCTACTAGCCATATTGATGAATCGTTAGATCAAAAAGTGGGACTTAATATACATGGAATTGATAAATGAACTAAATGATTAAATTAATCTAGTTTGACATGAATACAGACTGCATATCAATTCTAGTTGCTTAATGAGTTTGTGTAATAAATCAACAAGATTTGGTATACAAGATAGACCGCGATGAAGAGTTGCATTAATTGTCTAATTAGGAGGACCTAGTTCATATGAGATACCTTAATGAAAGGACTCTGTGACCTGGCTAAGCTATATAAATCGATGATTTGGGCCATGTTATCACCACCGTTAACAAGCATTATGTCCATTAAGAAGTTTTTGTTGGTGACTCGATAAAGGCAATTGACAGGACCCGAACCAGATTTCACTCCGAAACCCGGATCAGATCCTGCGGGGACCACCTTAAGAGAGATTTTACCGAAAAATCGGCATGACCTCTCTTAAAATGGACAACCCTCACCTGTCAAAAACACAAAACTCTTCTATAAAAACCATCCTGACTCTAGGAGCCCTCTGCTCCCCCAAGATTCCAACAACTTCTCCACACAGAAGTAAAATCACTTTTAAAACATCTACAATTTATCAGAGCATTCTACAGAAAATAACTAAGGATACAAAATCAGAAGGATAAAGAATCAAAAGATCCTACCAAGCGGAAGCAATACTGACGCTGACTATGCCTCGACCTGAGTATCGTTGACCTCGACTACTAGTCTGCACACTGGGCATTTTAAAACGAAGGGCCCAGGGGAAAGTAATTTAAAAACGTTAGAGTGAGTGGATAAAAATAAAATAATTTCAACTAAAACTTTTCGTTAAAGACATTATATCACTTTCCCACATTTTCATACTAATCGGAAAATCACAATGCATGCATATTTATATATAAACGTACCACATTTTATGAAAAACTCTATTAAAACAACTCAGCCTCGCTGGCAACTCAAATAAACAAAACTCCTTTGTTTATATATATATATATATATATATATATAAAATCATAATCATTTGAAAATCAACTTATAATACATCTCGATCAATCTCTTTGGTCATATAAAAATCTTAGTTCCACTGGTTCGGGAATCTATAAAATACCGAAAGCCTCATAGAGGAAATATTCCCGAAACTAGATAATATAAAAATATAGAAAGCTTAATCCACTGCTTCGGGAATCTATCAAAAGCTGAAAGTCTCATAAATGAAATATTCCCGAAGTCACATCATATAATCGTATAAAAATCTCAATCACGTCATATAATAATATAAAAATCTCAATCGACTGATGCGGGAATTTATTAAAACTAAAAGCTTTACAGAGGAAATATTCCCGCAATCACAGTGAAAAACATCCTCATGACCAAATCCCATTGGCCATGCAACAGGGGAAAGTCTACCCACCATAAATAACTGGAATCTCGTCAGGCTCCGGGTCCGAGAGTCCTATTGACTCCCCCCGTGTCTAAGTCTACTACCTAGACACGTCACCGCCTCAATATATACCACCCTACGTCGACCACCGAGCGTGAATCTGACCTATATGGTCAAGTCGTCACCTCGCGTGGGATGAGGCCTCGCTAGCTAGCATCAATATAATAATACCGTGGACCATCGTATGGTGAAAATCCGAAAACAAACCAAAAACACGTTTCCCCTTATATATAACAATCCGTACGATCCCCGATCGTACTCCCGAGGCTTATACTCATAAATATAATTAAACACCAATACAGCCTCGTAGAAAATAATTGAAGTCTACATATCTCAAATGTCATGAATATCGAAACCAAGTAAAATCATATCATCCTCGGAAATCTCGTTTCCGATTAAATATCAACATAAATGATAAGTCATAAAATCTGAATAGTTCAAATCATATAATACACGGAAATCCCATTTAAGTTATGTAAATTATATATAAATCAACATTAATTTTCCAAATGTCAAGTTAATTTATGAAATTTATAAATTATTTGAAAACCGATGTCAATACATCCTCCTTTCACATAACTCGATGTTCTTTAAAAATCCGAAAGGTTTCCAAAGAAATTTCCCCACTTATATGTGTGTATATATATATATATATATATATATATATATATATGTATATAAATCCACATAAAATCAAATAATTATGCATGCATCAATTTCAAAACAAAAGTCCACTCACAGTCTTTCCGAGCTGGTAGCCGTTTCGGCTCTCGTCCCGTCGAGTACCCTCTCGACCTGTCACAAGGGCGAAATCGTAAATTTCTAAACCTCGGAAAACAAATATAGAACCCAAACCACGGACGTCCTCGCTCGTCCGAAAACTCCTAATTTTTCCTTTTCAGTTATCGGTATAGGAGTTACGCTTTAATACCGATAATCTACGTCCGAAATAGCTTAGGACACCCACCTCGTGTCCAAATAATTCTTTTCCCAGTTATTCCGTCGTAAAAACCCTTTTAATCAGCTTTTACCCTTTTTACGGTAAGTCAACAGTAAAAACTACTGGTCAAACAGTAATTATTACAGGTCAAACAGTAATTCTAAAAGTCAAACAGTAAATGGTTAAAATTCAATTACTATTTACCATTTACTGTTTACTGTTTACTATTTACTTTTACTGTTTACTTTTTTACTTTTATTAATTACTGTTTACTGTTTACTTTTACTGTTTTACCATTTACTTTTCACCTTTTACCGTTTTACCTTTTCACTTTTTACCACATCACTGTTCATCTTCTTCCTCAGCCGCCGGAACAGTGGCGCCGCCGCCACCGTCGTCGGAATAGCAGCGCCGCCGCCGGCAGCGCCGCCACAGGAGGCCGAAACCACCTCCAATCGACGCCAAATTCGTCCAACACCATCTCCACCACCTCGGGAACTCGTCCCCGCCGCCAAAAACGGCCCCAGCCGCCGCATACGGCGGCCGGCACGGCGGCCCGATTTCCCCAAATCCAATCTCTCCAAAAATCCACCAAATCAACACCAAAATACACCCAATCGACTCCAATCAATGTTCTAATCACTAATCTAGCCTCCAAATCCACCAAAAACCTCTAAATCACAAACTCCAATTCGAAATCCAAAAACCCTAAAATTTTCAAAATCTAATTCCTCCTTACCTGCTACGAATCGGCTCAATTCCTTTCGTAGGATTGACGTGCGGGTCGAGGCCTTCGATTCCCTACCGGAATCGGGCCGAACCATGGCCGGAGGAGGGAGAACCACCCGATCGGGGTCGGTGCTTCTCGGGCTGTGCACGGCCAAACGGCGGTGATTCGTCGTGAATCACCACCACCGGCGTGACGAGGGAGCCGAGACGGTCCGAACGCGACCGGTGCGGCCGCCCAGTTCGGCCGGACGGCGGTGCCAGGTGGAGGGCGAACCGGAGTCGGGGGAGAGGAGAGAGAAAGGGAAGGAGAAAAGAAAAAGAAAGAAAAGAAAAAAGAAAGAAAAATGGGGGATTTCCTTTTCGGGAAATTTTCCTCCCGCTGTTTATACTCGTCCAAAAATTGGACAATTTTCGATTTTACATCACAACTTTTTCGTACAAACTCCAAATTGGGCGTGCTATATGTCCACGAACTCGTTTCAATGTCCTCTACCTTATAAAAAAAAACAAAATCCTCGGTCGGGTCAACTTATTTAAAAGTCAACATTTCGGACTTTCGAATCGTAAAAACGATTCTCGGTACGTAAAAATAAAAGAAAACACTGTCCCGAGGTAGTTCGAAATTCGAGTCGTATCAATTGCCTATAATTGTCTGTTTCAGGTTTACAGAGATGGAGCCCAACTGGATCAATCTGATGTTGAGTTTTATTTAGGTTGTTGAGTTGATTGTGTCAATCTTCTGAATCTCAGGAAGAAGAAAAAATGATCACGAGAAACACGTACCGATTATGTTACCAATTTGAATAGAATCATCACTCGAAATCCAGACCAAATAGGCCAAATCTGGATCCTTCTATATTAGTAGATAGGTTTTATTAATTCTATATAACTTGGACGGAATACAACATCTTAATATGGTGCTCTGACTGCTCTCTTCAAGTATGATCAGATGCAGAACTGATGGTTGAATAAATGAATAGTCGGCTTTGTACATG
The DNA here is from genome assembly GCA_963682095.1 of Potentilla sterilis. Lineage (NCBI taxonomy): Eukaryota > Viridiplantae > Streptophyta > Magnoliopsida > Rosales > Rosaceae > Potentilla > Potentilla sterilis. The sequence goes on along the minus strand of OY821757.1, from coordinate 35,810,913 downwards.
ATACACGATCTACTGTTCTAGTCACAAGAGTATAGGGTTTGTTAGTTTATTGGCAGCTGCGTATGCACATGACATCATGAAGTCACACAATCCAATTATAGAATTTGGATACGTGAAACATGCGTATTTATGAGATAATCAATAAAGGAAATTCGATCCAAACATGATGATGCTTTAAGATTAACAATTAACACAGATGGCATATATAATATAAGTTAAAGCTGTCTATTAGTATTTTTTAAGAGAAAATTAAATTATAAAGAAGCGCCTCTTAGCCCAAACGACAAAACATAACAAAAAAAAAAAAAAAAAAAGAGCTATATTGGCCAGATGAGGAACTCTATTGCTCCAGCGGGTGGGAGAACTAATTAATTGAGCGACCGACTGAGGCAACATCTGTCAAAGATCAACTTCTATGAAAACTTGCTTGAATGAGATTTATGTGAACGACTCCACGAGCGCTTATACATCTCTATCACCAAGAACTTGACCTTCCAAGGGTCTGAACATGATCCATTCACACAGCTAATTATGAGGGAGGAATCTCCCTCCACTTCGAGGAAGTGGCAATCGAAAGAAATAGTCACGATCAGACCATCTCTTAAAGTAGAACATTCAGCTTTTGGAACTGACGTCGAGGCAACAAAACCAGCAGCAACAAAATCAGAACAAAGAGAGCCGTCATCTCAGCCATCCAACGACGGACAATAAGCGGATCGCAAGAGTTTAGCCGACGAAATCAAATATTTCGTCGGCTAAACGTTTGGTCAAACTACGAAGTCAAACCTCTAAACCCTATAAATTAAAACGGAAATTGGCCTGTCTAAATGACGTTTTCTGCCCTTATCTTCAACAGAGAATAGTTTCAAATCGATGAGACGCGATTAATCGTATAAAAATTTTCCTCAAAATATTTACCGACCGTCAGGCTACCCATAGGAAAACGGGAGTAAAAAACAGTTAACCGCAATATTCGGCACACAGATTTTGTCCGAATCTGCTCATTTTTCAACCGTAGACGTATTTCAATATTTCGGTCATATCTTATTTCATGACACATTTGCATTTGAAGAGTCTACGTATAATAACTATTTGAAACTATATATTCAATTAAACACTTAGTAAACAAGTTAAGGAACAGTAGTGCATATGTTCCGATTTTGAATCTAAAAGTTTGAAAAATCGATTCCAACCGTCAGATATCACCGTTAAGATTAAAAACATGTATGAAAAAAAAACCCAACTACATCTGACAACGTTAAAGGCTCGATCGGGACAGTCAAACTGCAAAGTCAAACTTCTAAACGCTTTAAAACGGAAATTGGCCCGTCTAAATGACGTTTTTTGGCCTGACCTTCAACATAGAATATTTTCAGATCGATGAGACGCAACTAATCGTATAAAAATTTTCATCAAAATATTTACCGACCGTCAGGCTACCCATAGGAAAACGGAAGTAAAAAACAGCTAACCGCATCATTCGGCACACAGGTTTTGTCGGAATCTTCTCATTTTTCAACCGTAGACGTTTTTCAATATTTCGGTCATATCTTATTTCACGACACATTTGCATTTGAAGGATGAAGCAATGGTTTGTCGATAGTGATAGAAAATGGAAGCTGAATTTTTTTGTTTTTTTTTTAATCATAGCCGATGAAATCAAACCTAGTACTCGTCGGCTATTCTTTTGTCGTTTTCGGTCAAAAATAAAATAATTATTTTTCAAAAAACTTATGGCCGACGAATAAAAAATTTTTCGTCGGCCATTGTACGTATAGCCGACGAAAAATTCATTATTCGTCGGCCATTATTGTAATGGCCGACGAAATAATGCATTTTTCGTCGGCTATTCTCTGAAAAAAAAACAAAAAAAATCAGTGGTTTTACACCTCTCCTATTCCGATGTCCTGTTCACATATAACCAAAATTGAACATAAAAAACCAGAAACCCAACAGTCAACATATTTCAAATTTTTGTTTAAGGGGTTTGGAACCCAGTCTAGCTGGGAGGCTCATCCCCACGCCCGTTCATTAGAAATGAGTTGATTACAAATGAAAGGATTACATCATTTAAATTACTTAATCCATCGGATTGTAATCGGAATCATCGGATGAGTCTTCTTCGGTTTCTGAATTGCTCGATAGGGGTAATCTATGTCTTTCCTCACCACTAGAGTCCTCGTTAGTTTCTTCATTTGGATCAACATCAACAAGCAGTGGCTCTTCACGTCGAATTCGCACCGGCGTGTCTAGGCGAATAAAAGAGGAGTCAGGAATACCGTTTGAGTTGGGCTCTTGATACGCGGTGCCCCCTTCCTCGTTCTCTTCAGCCACTCCAAGTGTAGACGCCCGGTAAATGTTGCGATGGTGGATAGTGTTGACTACTTTCCACGGGTCACCCTTGGCGAGATCATCAAGATAAAACACTTGTTTCACCCATGTGGCTAAAACGAACGGGTCGTCCTCATACCATGATGTACTAGTGTTCACAGAACTTATGCCGTATTGATCGGTTTTCATGCTCTACGGCCGTGTGTCAAACCATCTACACTTGAAAAGGTGCACTTTCATGCCTTCCCCGTAATGCAGTTCCACAACTGAATGGAGAACACCGTAATATTCAACTCCACCATCCCCACCATGTGCCATAACCCCTGAATTTTGTGTTTTCAGTCTGAGGTCTCTGTCTTCACATCGAAATAACACACCATTCACCTTGCACGTCGCATAAACTTTTGAATAGACCGGCCTCCTCGCTAAAAGTCTGAGTTCGTGCGACCAATTTGAGTGATTATCATTTTCAATAAGGTCCATCTGCAACCATCAGAATCAACTATAAATATGAATAAATATACACAATAATATATGAACACGTATAGAATAGTGTTAAAGGTACGTACCCAGCGGCCGAAATACTCTGCGAATGTCTGGTTGTGGTAATCGAGATCACCTGCTACTCCTTCACAGCGTAGATGTATGTCCTTCCAAAACTGAACTTCTGGACAGTTGATTAGTACCCACCAATGTGCAATGGCTACCTCATAATCTTTCAACTTGTAGGAAACTGGCATGTTTCCACCGAGTACAACATCGTCGGAGAGTATGGAAAGATTGAACTATGACGGTACATCTTCCTGTATGCTTTCCTGTAACGCTCCGAAATACAGCTTCATGTAGGTGACGCACTCGTGTGCAATATATGCTTCAGCTATACATCCTTCAGGTGCGGATCTGTTTTGGACAAAACCACCGTATTGTCCAAGTTGCCTATAAATCAAGTTGTTAAAGTGTTATGATAATACATTAACACTATATCACACATATTGATGAGGAAATTAACATAAGGTGTAAAATACGTACCTTTCCATCGGATACATCCAAGTGAAGTGCACAGGACCGGTAAGCAACAACTGCCGAGGAAGATGGATCATGAGGTGAGGCATGATGTCGAAAAAATTTGGAGGAAATATCATCTCAAATTTACACATGATATGAACGATGTCTTGTTGCATTTCCCGGAGGTCAGATTTTCTCACTTCCCGTGTGCATACCTTCTGGAAAAATCTTGCCAACGCTACTAACGGCTCCACAACGTGACGGGGAAAGAACGGTCGAATGAAAACAGGGAAGAGACGTTGTAGCAGGATATGATTGTCATGACTTTTCAACCCGTACAGATTGTTGAATTGTCTGTTGACACACTTGGCTATATTTCCAGCAAAGCCTGAAGGATACTTGGCCCGACTTATCCAATGGAAAATTTCTGATTTATGCTCAGGCTTGACGGTGTAAGGAGCTTGAGGCATTTTTCTCTTCCCTTGTTTCAACCATAGTGGTTTTCTGATATTCATGTTTTGCAGATCAGTGCGAGCCTTAGGACCGTCTTTCGTCTTCCCCTCCAAGTTCAGCGTTGTGCCCACCACACTTTCAGAAACATTTTTTTCTATGTGCATAACGTCTAGGAAGTGACGGATCAGCAACTCACACCAGTACGGGAGTTCCCACAATATGCTCCTATGTGTCCAGAATTTGTACTCCTCAGGCCTTTCAGGTATTTCCGCTACAATATCGGGATGATTGCTGAGGGGCCGAAAATCGTACTCATTAAGTCTTGCTAAAATTTCTCTTCCTGTCCATCTTCTGGGAGCACGGCCGTGTTCTTCGGTTCCATCAAATGCGGCGGACTCGTAATGCCAGTGGTGATCCGCCGGAAGGAATACACGATGACCCATTCGGCATATCTTGTTGCAATGAGGGGTGCTCCCATAATCGCTGAGGCACTCTGGACAAGCCTTGTATCCCCTAACAACGCTGCCCGACAACATCCCATAAGCAGGAAAATCACTGATGGTACCAATAACCATGGCATGCATCTGGAACGTCTCTTGCTTGTACTTGTCAAAAGTGGGATGACCAACGTCCCACAATACCTTAAGCTCTTCAATCAATGGTCTCATATACACATCGAGACATTTTCCTGGGTAACCAGGCCCCGGAATCAACAACGTCAACATATTATATTCCTTCTTCATGCACATCCACGGAGGAAGGTTGTAAGGTACCAAAACCACCGGCAATATACTGTATGAAAGACTCATGGTGCCGAAAGGGTTGAACCTGTCGGTTGAGAGCCCGAGCCTGACGTTTCTGACATCTGACGCAAAATAAGGAAACTCATTGTTTATATGCTTCCAAGCCGCTCCGTCAGAGATGTGTGTCATGATATCTGCGTCTCCCGCGTCCCGCTCACCGTGCCACCTCATGGCTTTTGCGGTGGTTTCTGACATGTACAACCGCTCAAGCCTATATCTCAACGGAAAATACCGAAGTACTTTCACAGGTTTCCTATTGCCTGCTCCCGTCAACTTATATCGGTCAGACTGACATATCGGACATGCGTCAAGGCTAGCAAGGTCATTCCCTTCTGCATCTTTACCCCAGAAGAGAACGCAGTCAAATGCGCATGCATGGATCTTAATGTAGGAAAGCCCTAGATCTTTGAGGATACTTCGGACCTGACGGTGATTGGTAGGATTACGATGACCCTCCTCCAACAACGAAGAAGTGTAATGTAGATATTCATCCACTTGCCTGATGCTCCCTTTTGTCTCGACTTTAATCCTCATTACCTCCATCACACTTTGAAGAACTGTCTTCTCAGAACTTGAAGACACAGGGGTCTGTTGCAATACAATCAGTTTGTTGTACTTGTCAAAGGCAGCAGTGTTGACAACTTGTGGGAACGGCTGCACCGGGTCCTGCATATATTGTTCCCCACGTACACCGCTTTCAAAAGGAAACACGTCGTTGACGAATGCCATTGTTGGATCGTTGGATGTACTACTACTGCCCGCCTCAAAATACTGCCCATGATCATGCGATCCATCTAATGATGGCTCACCGTGATATATCCAACGTGTGTACTTCGGCCAAAACCCATTACTCTTTAGGTGCTCCCATACTGTCCTAATCAGAAATCGACACATATCACTGCGATACTTACATTTCTTGCACGGGCAATAATGGTAATTCCCCTTTGCATTTTCCTCGACGAACTCCTGTAGTGTATCGTCGGTCATGCCTTGGAAGCGAAATCCAACTCTTATCTCGATCCATATATAGCCTGATAATAATATATATGTATAACTTTAATTAATAATAAATTAATTAACACATATATATATATTACAATATATATTATTATCAACATCAACTCATATATATATATACCATTAATTAACAACCATTATTTAAGTTCATTACACTATCAACAACCATTAATTAACATATTTATATATTTTTTAACACTAATTAAAATAACATTATTAAATTAAAACACATAATTATACTCTAACTGAAAATCAACTCAACTACAACTCAAAATCAACATATATACATTGTTGGTGGCATATATGGTACACCGCCAAGCATGTTCGGCGACCTCGTGGACCGTGCAACCAGTGTCATGGGTCATAGTTCCGGCATCCGGCGGGTAGACCGCAACCCCGGCTATATTCCCAATGTCAGAGATTACCGGTGCCGCACCTGGAGGGCGTGGCACCGGGCTCCTGAAGTAGCTTCGTGGGTAGTGTAATGTGTAGTAATGTGGGTTTGTGTCCCACATTGGAAACATGGTGTAGGAGGAAGCCTTCCTTCTCTATAAATAGGAGGCTTCCCCCTTAGTATTAAGGATCTTGGATACTTGCTACTCTAGGCATGTAACCACCACCGATGGCTTATTAGCCGGCTATAGTGAATTCCAAGTGGACGTAGCCGTGCCCTCCGATGGCACGGTGAACCACTATAAACCCTTGTGTTCATATTCTATCTTTATTGTCCTGTATCTACTAGACCCCCGGGTTTAGGCAGAAACAATTGGCGCCGTCTGTGGGAATCAGTTCAAAAAGTTGTGTTGCTCTACCAGTTGGGTAGAGATCGGTTATTTATTCCATCGGGAAGAAGTGGAAAAAAAGTGGAGAGAAAGAAGCCCTGCTGCTGCAGCCCAGTTCATAGTCAGCAGGCCCGGCCCGGTTGGCAGGCCAGCTCGGTCAGCCCTGCCCGGTCAGCAGAAGCAGGCCCGGTCAGCTCTGTCCCGGTCAACCCTGAGGCACTCCATGCACGTTGAGCTCCGGTGCGGTTTCGGACTTGGCGCCAATTGTTTCTCCGGTGCAGCAGTCTCCGTCCGCCGAGCAGCCCTCCGGTGCAGCACCGCCGGCCCATCAGCAGTCCGGTCAGCGGCCATGGAGCTCAGCCGATCCGCGTGCAAGGCTCCGGTGCGGCTTCGTCTTCGGCGTAGCAGCTCCGGTGCAGAAGGTCCGTCCCGGGTTCGGCGTCCCGGCCCTGCTTCATCGTCCGGTGCGGCATCCCCGGCCCTGCTTCGTCCTCCGGTGCAAGTGCCCCGGTGCGGATCGTCGACCCCGGGGCGGCACGTCTTTGGTCAGCAGCTCCGGTGCGGTACGTCGACTCCGGTTCGCGTCGTTCCCGGTGCAGCAGCTTCCAGCAGCTCCGGTGCATGGTCCGAGCCGGACGAAGGTAGAGGGAGAGCCCTGGTCGAGTCAGCCGGATGTGGGTCCCCGAGCGGGAGTACCGGCCGAGATGGGGAGCAGCGGGTGAGAGCCACCGGCCGAGGAGGGTCCCCGGTCGAGCGGTAGTGCCGAGCAGGAGAGTCCCCGAGCGGTTCCAGCAACCGGAAGCCCGAAGCGGAGAGAAGCAGAGAGAGGAAGAAATTGGCGGGAAAGAAAGTTGAGTTCGAATTTTGTGAGGTCCGCCCGGTCAAGGTCAACCGATCCGCACCTTGGGCTGGGCCGGGTCTTCAGCAGCGGTCCGGGTCTTCAGCAGTAACCCTGGGCCATTCCAACTGGTCAGGATTCAGTGGTTTGGGCAGGTCAGAATCTCCTCTTGGCACCCAGAAATTTTCTCTGGGCACCCACTGCTCCAAACAGCAAATCAACCTGCAGCAATCTCCAGCAAAGCTAAGTTCTTTAATTCTGACAATTATATTTACTCCACTTTTATGCGAGTACTGTGCTATATATTTGGCAAGCATGTGAATTGTTTTTCCCGCATGATAATGAATGTGCATGATTACCTGCGGCATCGGTAATTTTAGCTTTGTGGTGCATAGCATATAGTCTTTCATGTGTGGCTGGCCGAGTTCTATCCTCCGGGATCTTTTCCTCCGGGAAACGGTAAGCCAGTAACAACGGCTGAGGCATTCCACCGGTTATGTACCATTCAACCGGCTCTGGGCATTCCAACGGCTAAGCCAACACTAACGAAAGACTTTGCATGACATCTTCAAACTACACATGCCTTCATTTTATACGTGATCATGATTTATGTGTTCCATTGATATCTGTGTGCATATCATTGGTATCCCCGGGCAGTATTCGTATCACCGAGCGGTAACGAATTATCACTGAGCGGTAACGAATAACAAACCCGGTGCTTGATTCTTGTCAGTGGCTTAAATTCTAATCATTTTTTTATTCTTATTTGTTTTATAAGGTACATATCATCCAGAGGCAAAAGGCGATAACCTCGAGAAGAGTCCAATCTCCCTGGGGACTGGGGGACTGGAGGTAGTAGGGGTGACTCGGTCACCGCCTATGCTTGGAGGCGCAAGATGATTAAGTCCCCAAGTAAGATTGCACCCTTACTCGGGAACTTGGGGGACTTGTTGGTGGCATATATGGTACACCGCCAAGCATGTTCGGCGACCTCGTGGACCGTGCAACCGGTGTCATGGGTCATAGTTCCGGCATCCGGCGGGTAGACCGCAACCCCGGCTATATTCCCAATGTCAGAGATTACCGGTGCCGCACCTGGAGGGCGTGGCACCGGGCTCCCGAAGTAGCTTCGTGGGTAGTGTAATGTGTAGTAATGTGGGTTTGTGTCCCACATTGGAAACATGGTGTAGGAGGAAGCCTTCCTTCTCTATAAATAGGAGGCTTCCCCCTTAGTATTAAGGATCTTGGATACTTGCTACTCTAGGCATGTAACCACCACCGATGGCTTATTAGCCGGCTATAGTGAATTCCAAGTGGACGTAGCCGTGCCCTCCGATGGCACGGTGAACCACTATAAACCCTTGTGTTCATATTCTATCTTTATTGTCCTGTATCTACTAGACCCCCGGGTTTAGGCAGAAACATACATACATTCTAACACTAAAACAACAACAAAACAAAAAATCACTTACTATATCAAAATCACTAAAACTCAAAATCAACTCAACTAAAACTCAAAATCAACATATATACACATATACGTACCTATATATAGCTCCACAATGTAAGAGAGGACGGATTTCAACAATACCCACAGATTTTTCACTCTTTCTCCCGTTTTTTTCCTTTTTTTTTTGAAATGGGCAGCTTCTGTCCAGATCTGAAAATATAAAGACTTATAGCCGACGAAATTGTCAACTTCGTTGGCCATTCTTCTTAAATTTGTATAGCCGACGAAAACTTTAAATCGTCGGCCATTATAGGGGTATAGCCGACAAAAGAAAAAATCGTCGGCCATTCTTGTAGAATAGCCGACGATTTTTAATTTTTACCGACGAAATAAAAAATCGTCGGCCATTCTATGGGAATAGTCGACGAAATTTTTTTTTTGCGACGACAAAAATTTTCGTCGGCCATTCTTGGGAATAGCCGACGAAAAAAGTGTTTCGTCGGCCTTTTTTTTTTTTCGTCGGCAAAGCCCTTTTTTCTTGTAGTGTGTGCTATATGTACCTGCTTTATCTCATCATTTGATATATGTCCCACAGTTGAATACTGAGGCCAAATGCTCTGTGACATTTTTTCCCATGTATGTGATATTTCAGGATCTTCTCACTAGGGAGTTACTAGGTCGGGGGTATCTGAGGGACCGGTTGTTTCATCTGGATCAGACGTACGCAGGGGAGAAACCAGGAGCACAGTCCCGAACCGCTTTGATCTCCACTTCTGACAAGCTCAGTGAAGTTTGGTTATGACACCGTCGCTTAGGGCATCAATCTTTTAGTATTATGAAAAAATCCATGCCTACTTTGTTTATTGGTGTGGATGAGTCAGTCTTACATTGTGAAACATGTGTTTTGGGCAAGAGTCATCGAACTACTTATTCCCCTAGTATTTCTAATAAAAGTGTCGTTCCTTTCGAATTAATTCATTCTGATGTTTGGGGACCTTCGAAAGAACATACTGTGTCAGGTATGAGGTATTATGTGTCTTTTATTGATGATTGTACACATCTTACTTGGATTGTTCTTCTTAAACCAAGGATGAAGTCTTTCTGGCATTTCAAGCCTTCTATTCCAATGTCCAAACACAATACCATGCCACAATTAAAGTTCTTCGTTCTGATAATGGGGGGGGGGGGGGGGGGGGGAATATGTAAACCATGCCTTTCAGGAGTTTTTTCAAACACATGGGATTGTTCATCAAACAACGTGTCCTCACACACCTGAGTAGAATGGGGTATCCGAAAGGAAAAATCTTTAGTGCCCATTGCCCTAACAATATTTGGGGTGATGCTGTCATAGCCTCTGCTCATCTCATTAATCGTCTTCCATCTAGTGTCCTCCAGGGAAAAGTACCATAAGAGGTACTTGCATCTCATGTATCTTTACCCTCGTTTCATAATCTCCCTGCTCGTGTCTTTGGTTGTGTCGCCTTTGTCCATATTCCTAAGAGTCACAGGTCAAAGTTGGATGCCCGGGCCCTTAAATGTGTGTTTGTTGGTTATGAAGGACATCAGAAAGGGTACAGGTGCTATCATCTACCTACCAGAAAATACTATGTTACTATGGATTTTACCCTCGTTTATACTTTGCTTTTACACTTATTTGTTTAGAATCGAGTCACAATTTAGAGTAATGAGTTTTGGTAGAGTTTGGATAAAAATATGCTTACAAGTCGGAAGTTTACATGAAATTGACAAAATTCTGAAAATCGTAGTCATTATACGTTTCGTTGATTCTGTAAAGCTTCCAAAGTGCTTTTGATAGGATTTTCTTTTCTTATGAGTAGTACACATATATATGATCGAGCAATGGAAAGAGTTAAAGGAATTGGAGCCAAAGAAGCTGCTGGGAATAGCCACGCAAATCCGGATACAGTAAGTTTCAAGAAATTCTTGGACACATCACTCGACTTCCAGGACTTCTCCAAGATAGCTCATTTGGAACTAGATGGTGTGCTATATATTCATGGAGAACCTTATAAGTCTAGTTTCTATAGGATTTGGAATCACATCAATAGCTGCTCCGAAGAGAAAGTTATCCTCAATGGAAGACGCAAAGGTCAGATCTGTAGAGAAGAAGGAAGGAAATCAGCTTAGCCCCTGCTGATAGGTTACAATGCCAGCCTTGGCGATTTGCAGCCTGTGCCGCAGCGCAGCACGCACAAGCATGACACCCACGCCGCCGAGACGTGTCTGGCACAGGCACCTCATGTCCGGGCCGTATCCGAGACTGAACCAGGCGTATCCAATGGCGTATCCGAGATACTTCCGGTGAGGTTCATGCCTATTTTATGCCGTCTCAGATATAGGCATCTCGTATCCGATACCGACATCTAACTTAGCACCCATGCCTCGCCTACCGCTGCTGCCAGCAGCCTAGCCTTGCCAAGACTTACGTCAGCTTCGCCAGCAGAAGAGCAAGTTAGCCTTGTCAGCAGCCTAGCCTCGCCAAGCCTTGCACATGCTCGCCAGCATGCGCACAGCCTTGCGCCAGCGTAGCGCGCGCCATCTGCCTGCTGCCGAGAAGCAGCAGTCTTGCCGAGAGAGCTTCCAAGCACCTTCCAAGTTTTTCTTTACTTTCGTTCGTGGCTGCAAGTGGCTGCGATCATTCCTAGAGATACTAGGAAGGGTTGCAGCCATAAGAAGACCAAGAAAAGTCAACCAAGAACAAGCAAACCTAGAAGAGCAAGGAAACCTATCGGAAAGAGGAAAAAGTGTCGATCTCCCGAATGAACTAGGAAGATGCAATCAGGCTGTGGACTATTAATCCATCAAGAAGAGATGCAGCCGGTCTAAGAAGGAAACTCACAGAAGATTCTTGAAGATATTAGGAGTGCACGGCAAGAAACCTAAACCTACTTGGTTTAGGCTTTGATTTCCTTATTGGTGCCGGTTTTACCCTAGCTTTCTCCTATAAATAGAGGCCGAATTCTACACAGAAAATGGTCACATCTTAAGCCTAAACACAAAGTCATAAGCTCTACCAAAGTTCCCCAAGAATCCTACACACAATACCTAGCCGAAACACATCTCACCTTCACCAAAATACCTCCAACCGTGCGCCATCTTCATCATCGGATCAATACGTCTTGAAGCCATCAAAGGTGTCTGCAAAAGTGTGATCCACTCCCTACTCTCGGTTTAGGAATTTGTTGTATGTAGTTATGTTTAGTTTTGTCTATGAAACTTGCATGTATTCTTGGTTTCAAATTGTATGTCTATGTATGACTCGAATTTGAATTTGGTTTTATCAATTGCATGCTAAAAACGTTTTTGATTTGTTGCTTAGGTCAAGGTTTAAGCTTCGGCTTCAATGAGTCTTTACATGTTAATTTTGTAATATAAAACTTGCAGGAAAATCGTACACTTAGATAATTGGGACAGTTGGTTTAGATGCATGTTTAGGATTCAAACCGGTTAGTAATCTAAGGGTGTGACTTAAAAACCGAAACATTAGTGATGTTTGACAAGCATGTAAATCTAGATGTTAGGTTTCATCTAACCCGAGTAGAACGAATAAAGATTAAACGTATGTTGCTTTGATTCGATTGTGCTCACTTAGGGTATAACCTTAGCTAAAACTTGCATGTTAAATGAGATGATTGACAACCTTGCTTGTTTATATGTCTTCGATTATAGACTTTTGTTCTTCAATGTTACGAGTTGTATAACAGTAGCATAACTTTTAGGATCACTTTGCAAATAGCTAGATCTTAAAATATTAGAAAGTCTCGCAACTAGGTAAAAATCGAAACTCGTTCTAGTTGTAAGGTCGAAACTTGTTTGAGTCTAAAGCATGCTAAAATACTTGTTCCTTACTTTCTTTTGTGCGAGTCTTACTTGTTAAAGAGTTATGTGCTAAGTGGCTTGTGTGAAAGACGTCGACCAAAACTTGTACATAGTAGTTTTTAGGATTTTATTTTGTGAATTTAGTTTAGGGGCAGCCATATGGCTGCCAAACCTCATTCAAAATCCCCCATTGAAAACGTGTAATTATGTGAATACTTGTGAATAATTGTCTAACATTCTCATATTTCAGGTACTCTTAATCCCCGGCTTAGAACGATCCCTACTTGCTCATACTATTAACGATATTTTATAGGGTTATTATTGATAGCGCGCTTCGGCGATTCATCAGGGGGAGATAGGCCAGACAGAAGATATCATGGTGACAGGTTCAGTTGAGATTATTGATGCATCAGCTTCACAGGCACCATCAGATGGTGCTTGGATAGTTACTCCAGAAATTCAGGGAACAGAAGCTGACAGCTCAACTGCCCCTCCTGCCTCGCCAACTGTTATTGATACCCTTGACTCATGTCTACCTAGTACAAAAGATCACTCATTTGAGGCTAGTCATCCTATTGGGGTTAATACTAGTGATGCTACTAGTGGACAATATACTTTACCAAATTGGTCTACTCGAGGTCAGCCAGCAAAAAATTATGAACCTACCCTTCAAGCCAAAGCTAAGTATCCTGTAGCAAATTTTATGTCCACTAAAAGATTGTCTAAGTTATATGAATCATTTGTGAATCAAATATCTGCTATATCAGTACCTAACAAAGTGTAGGATGCATTAGGAGATTCAAAACGGAGGAAAACAATGGAGGAGGAGATGGAAGCATTACAGAAGAACAATACTTGGGAGCTTGTATCTCCACCACATGGAAAGAAGGCTATGGGATGCCGCTGGGTGTTTACAGTAAAACATAATCCAGATGGGTCAGTGAGCAGGTATAAAGCACGCTTAGTAGCAAAGGGATTCACCTAGACATATGACATAGACTATGATGAGACTTTTGCACTTTTTGCAAAGATAAACACTATTCGGGTATTGCTTTCTTTTGCTGCTAGCTTAAACTGGCCTCTTAAACAGTTTGATGTCAATAATGCATTCCTTCATGGAGAACTTACAGAGGAAGTGTATATGGACCTTCCACCTGGATATGTAGCTGCTTCTCCAGGTAACTTCGTAAGCAAATTGAGAAAATCTTAGTATGGTCTTAAACAATCACCTCGTGCTTGGTTTGGAAGGTTTTCACAATTCATGAGGAAGATTAGTTACAAACAGAGTAATTCAGACCACACATTGTTTCTTAGACACCAACATGGGAAGGTAACAGCCCTGATTATATATGTTGATGATATGGTAGTTACTGGTAATGATACTGTTGAGATAGATAGATTACAGAAGCAGCTAGCCACAAAATTTGATATGAAGGATCTGGGTACACTCAAGTACTTCTTGGGCATTGAAGTAGCCAGGGGGAGTGAGCGAATCTATCTGTATTAGCGGAAGTACGTCCTTGATATAATGGCAGAAACAGGTATGTTGGATTGTACTGCAATTGACACTCCTATCGAGCAGAATCATCGATTAGCAGAGTATCCTGATCAGGTTCCTACCGACAAGACTCGTTATCAGAGGTTAGTTGGACGCCTGATTTATTTAGCACATACCAGACCAGATGTCGCGTATGCAGTAAGTGTAGTGAGTCATTTCATGCATAATCCAAGTGTGGATCACATGGATGCTGTTGTGAGGATTTTGAGATACTTGAAGTTAGCTCCAGGAAGAGGAGTAATGTTCTCTAAACACAAGAACATTCTTGAGGTTAGTGGTTTCACAGATGCAGTTCGGGCTGGAAATATTACAGATAGGAGGTCGACATCAGGTTATTTTACCTTTGTGGCAGGTAATTTGGTTACATGGAAGAGTAAGAAACAGAAGGTTGTAGCCCGATCTAGTGTTGATGCTGAGTATAGAGGTATGGCTCATGGAGTGTGTGAATTATTGTGGTTGAGAAATCTGCTACGTGATTTGGGTGTTAAGTTGTCAAATGCAATGCGGTTATATTTCGACAATAAAGCAGCTATTGATATATCACAGAATTCAGTACAACATGATCGTACTAAACACGTAGAGGTGGATCGTCATTTTATAAAAGAGAAGTTAGACGTTAAGATTATTAGCTTCCTTTTTGTTCCTACTGAAGAGCAGCTTGCAGATGTACTCACTAAAGGGGTTTACAAGAAGGCCTTTCATGACTCATTAAGCAAGTTGGACATGACTCAACTTGGTACTACATAAACCCTAAACTTGAGGGGGAGTGTTAGCGTGAGTCATGTAATTTAGGAATGTAAATTAGGTAGTTGTACTTACATATTCTGTATATGTAGTACATGGTAGTACCAAGCAAGTAGGGTTATAGTACATCTTGTATTCTCTTTATATAGCCTCCAATGTGAGATGAATAATATATCAGAAATTCATTCATCCAATTATATTTGAGTCAACAGTGGCACATGAGATGATGCATGCGTGGTTGTACCTCAAAGGTGTTGATCGATTAGAACAAAGGGTTGAAGAAGGTTTTTGCGAGTTAATGTCATACATGTGGATGGAGTGGTTTTGTTCCAGCGCTGCCGACTCCTTGTACAAAACTAGTGAGCAAGTTCAGTATACAAGAAAGCTGAAAGACTATATAGAATTCAATATGAGATACAATGACGACGAAATTTATGGCCGAGGGTTTAGGATATGCTCTAAAGGCTGTCAGCAAATTTTGGCTTTAAAGCTGTACTGGACCATATCGTGAAAGAGTCTCCCTTCTGTTCCTTGTGAAAGTTAATACCTTGCTTCTCAAATTGTTTATGAGCTCTTGAAATCTTTCTCTTAGTCTGAACTACTTAGAAACGTCGATTGTATTATTGATAGTCGAATGGGGATTATGACTTTCTTATTACTTGGCAAGTTGGCATGTATTCTTTCGTTTCTACAATTTTGTAATGGATTTTTCAAAGATGGTATGACCAACCAGTCGTTGATGTGGATACAAAACAACAAACAATGAACTAACCGAGCAACAGAAGCACAGATAGTGTCTAATCAAGGTGGTTGCGTATCGACTAAGTTACAATAAAACCTTAGTGTCTAGTCAAGGTAGCACAGATAGTGTCTAATCAACATATATACTCCACATTGACATAAACAAAGAAATATGCCAGAAAAGGATAAGAACACGCAAATAGATTTCTATATTAAGGTTTAACAATAGCTTTCACTGGAAATCCAGACCAAATAGCCAAAATGTGGATAGATTTCTATATTAATAGATACGTTTTATTCTATAAAACTTGGACGGAATACAACAAATTAGCGGTGCTCTCTTCAAGAATATAGGTTTTGTTGGCAGCTGCGCATCATAAATCATATGCAACAGGACATCATGAGGTGTCGGCAAAACAATCCGATTTTAGATACGAGAATTATAGTGATATGAGATAATCAAGAAAGGAAAACCAAACATGCTGATGCTTGAAGATTAACAATGAACTGCAGATGGCATACAAAGTATAAAAGTTGCTTTCGACCTTTGGATAGATATATAGTACTTGTTTGGTGGGACCATTGGTTAAAATGCTGAGATATATGAAGAGGAGCTCCCTGGGTCTACATTATCCGAATATGGAATCTTACATTTGCAGATGAGTACAACTAACTAATCTGTTACGAAGTGAAAAGACGGACAAGAAGAACACACTATAGCTACTTATGAAATTTTAAATAAAAATGCATTAACTATACCAGAAACCTGGGTTTTTCCTGATGATCGATAAATCTACTGTTGGAATATCACAACTAATATATCAGTTAGTTGGGGCCAGAAAAGATATCAGGTTGCTTGCATTGCAAAACCATGTGGCATGTGCAATATGATGTCAATTATGAGACGTCGGCATTGGGGTGCAGACAACATAAAGCATATGCACACATCTGTATATTTTGCAGCTTGCTCAATGTTATATATCATCTTAAGTGACGGACTTTTAATACGTCCGTCCCTTAAAGTACCATAATGCGACGGACAAACTTTGCGCCACATAAAATACACGGTACGTCGCATAAGCACATCTAATGCGACGATAATTTTGCGACGATTAAAGTCCGTCGCATGAGTGACTTTAAGCGACGTATTTTATTGTTAGTCGCTTAAGATCGGATCTGAAGCGACGGACAAAGAACACGTCTGTCGCTTAAAGTTTTAAAATCTTTTATAAAACCCTTGGGTTAGACAGAACACAGAAGAAGAAGAAAACGCAGGAAAATACTGTAGTAGCTGCGAAAAATTTCCAGAACTGCTGATTTCGTCAATTTCGGGGTTCAGAAGCTTGAGTCTTCTCTTCCAATTGGTTTGTAGGTTAGTATAATCTCTCATTTTCATTATAATCACAATATTTGGGTTTGATTGGTTGAATTTAGTGTTTGAAATCTTGAGTTGGATTTGGTTTATATTGTGTTTTGTACTGTTTTTAGTGTTGGGTATTTGAATATATGATGAAGTTAGTGTTGATTTTAGTAATAATTGTAATTAGGTTAGTTTGTGAAATTGAATGTTAGTGAAATTTTGAAATTTCATGAAATTTAGTGAAATTGAATTTTAGTGAAATTTAGTGAAATTAGAATTTTATGGTAGATTATGTTGAAATTATTAATTAATGATGTAATTGGTTTGTGTTGTGTGTGGATTGTGGTAGTTAGGGTTTCTGAAATATGCGAGTGGCTTAGTGAGGGAGTGTGGTGCCGTGTGTAAATTTATGGTTTCATATTATATATAATTGTGGTGTTTATCAACTTAGAACTCCCGTTTGAGAATCAACAACTCATCTAGTTGATCGAGATGAGTTGTTGATTCTCGAATTGTCCCATTTTTGGACACTTTAGGCGAACACGACTTTGTTGATCCTTTTGCTATTCATGTGGTTTTAGTTTCAGTTTTGGGATATAGTTTCGACAATGTCTCTCTATAATGTTCCTCGAGTGCAAATTAGGTTGTTTAGAATTTTGTGCACTTGAGGAACTGTAGGGAGATGCTGCCGAAATTTTCCAAAACTGTAGCGGAAACCACATAAATAGCAAAACGATCAACAAAGCCGTGTTCGCTTGAAGGGGATAGGACCCAACCTGGAGGAATAAGGAGAAGAAGTGTTGGGACAGGTTCTGATTGTGTCATAAATGTTGTGTGCTAACCTTATGCATATTGTCTGTTTATGTTATGACCGGCAACATGGACAAGAGTTGGATCGGCTTATCTAGAGGTGATCCGAAGTTCATTCAGGGGGTAATAGATTTCTGTGCGTTTGCCAAACAGAATAGCAGTAATGAGACGGAATTGCACAGGTGCCTTGTAAGCGTTGTATGTTGCAAAAGCGGAGGCTAACAGTGGATGAGATGTTTACGCACTTGACGAGGAACGGTATGATGAATGATTATATTACATGGACACATCACGGTGAGGCGTCAAACATTCCTTCATTGTATGAGCAGCGACAACAATACCTTGAGCAGATGGCATCTTCTAGTGGTAATGTGGGTCCTCAGATAAACCCCACTATGGACATTCTGTATGATGCTTTCCCATATATTGATAGATTTTATGAGTCAGAGAATGTTGATGGTTTAAATGATGGAAATGATGGAAATGATGTAAATGATTTAGATCCTATTGCCAGAGATGCTTACGAGAAGTATAAAAGGCTTTTATTAGAAGCCCAAACTCCGTTGTATGATGGTAGTGAGGAGACTGTTTTAACCATTATCCTTAAAACAATTAAGATAAAAACTCTAAATAGATGGTCAGACAAAAGTTTTGATGAGAACTGTGCGTTGCTCAAGAGCGCGTTTCCTCCAGGAAATAAGTGGCCTGATTCTTACCGAACTGTAAGAAAGATCCTAAAGAAGATGGGTTTGGGTTATGAGATCATCCACGCATGCGAGTATGGTTGTGCGTTGTTTTACAAAGAGAATGCTGACCTAGACAACTGTCCCATATGCAATGAGTCAAGATGGATATATTCTGAACAAGGTAGAAAAGTTCATGTAACAAAGGTTCGTTACTTCCCAATAACACCCAGATTGCAACGCTTATATATGTCGCCGCACACAGCAAAGGAAATGCGGTGGCACGGGGAGAAGATTTCAGATCTAGATATTCTTAAACACCCGGCAGATGGGGAAGCATAGCAAGAGTTTGATAAGGACTTTCCAGATTTTGCCAACGACATTAGGAATGTGCGCCTTGGACTAGCTACAGACGGGTTCAATCCTTTTGGTGCAACCGGTCTTTCTCACAACACTTGGCCTGTTGTGGCGATGCCTTACAATTTGCCTCCTTCAATGTGTATGAAAAAGGAGTTTAATATGCTTGTACTATTAATATCCGGTCCAAGTCTCCAGGAAAGTGTTTGAATGTGTTTACAAGACCAGTGATCGATGAACTAAAGATGTTGTGGAGTATTGGAGTTCAGACTTATGACCGACATGAGCAAAAATCATTCATAATGAGAGCAGCAGTGATGTGGACCATTAGCGACTTTCCCGGATTAGGGATGTTGGGAGGCATCTAGACAAAAGGCTACAAAGCGTGTCCCATTTGTTTGGAAGATGTTGATTCAAGCAACTTGACAGGGAGAATGGCATACCAGGGTCACCGCAGATGGCTACCCCGAAGGCATCCATGGCGTCGAGCGGCAGATAAGTTTAATGGGAATGTTGAGTTAAGGGAAGCACCACGCTCTTGGTCTGGGGATGAGATTTACAGCAGTATCCTCTCTCATGACTACCCTGAACTGAGTTTGCATCCCAAGTTCAAGCCCAAAGCAACTAGGGAGAAACTGTGTTGGACTCATGTGAGTATATTTTGGGAGCTGCCGTACTGGACCACATCGAGAATAAGGTATACCTTAGATGTCATGCACATTGAGAAGAATGTGTACGACAACATCAGTGGAACCATTTTCGGTCTCGAAAGAAAGACGAAGGACGATCCAAAAGCTCGTGAAGGTCTGGAACAACTAGGGATACGAAAGAGACTGTGGAAGAAAATGAAACCCAGTTCAAGTAAAAACAAAGAAAAAGTATCTCAAGCACCGTATACAGTTCTTCCTGAGGCAAAGAGCGAGATTTTCGAATGGATTAAAGATGCACAGTTTCCTTACGGTTATGCAGGAAGTTTGAAGAATAAGGTCAATATGAATGATAAAAAGTTTTATGGACTGAAGACGCATGACTGCCATATACTGCTCCAACGTATTCTTCCAGTGGTTATCCGACCATATCTGCCATATTATGTCGTGGAGCCGTTAATAGCGTTGTCAAGATGGTTTCGAAAACTATGTGCTAGAGAGTTGAAGAAAGAGGACGTCCGTCAGATGAAGGAAGAAATAGTCATGATTCTTTGTAAATTGGAAAGAATATTTCCTCCCGCTTTCTTCACCATCATGGTTCATCTCATGATTCACCTTCCTGAACAGGTTCTGCTTACCGGCTCAGTACATTTTACTTGGATGTTTCCCATGGAAAGGTACTTCGTTATTTTTGTCATTTTTACTACATGATCCTCTATATATTGTACTAACTATAATCTTTGACAGGCAACTCGGGGACTATAACAAGACTGTTAGAAACACCCGTTTTCCAGAGGGGTGTATTGCTGAGCAATACATTACACATGAGTGTGTGACATACTGCAGTTTTTATATGGATGATGCAACAGGAGATGCAAACGTCGTCAGTGCACCTCGATTCAATATCTCTGTTGTTTCCGAACTCGTGAAACCCGCATGTTTCGTAGCAACTGGTCGCTTAAGTAGGGAAGAACTGTATGAGGCTCACTGGAATGTAATGGAGCACTGTACAGAAGCGTCTTACTTCATTGAGCTTCATCGAGTTGAAGTTAAAAAAACATATTCATGGATGACTGATGAACAGCGTATTCAAAACTTTCTTCCATTCTTTGAAAATTGGGTATACAATCACTATAATTTGATCATTATATATAGTTGCACATTTATGTTACATTGCACTAATGGTTTATATTAATGTTACAGATAACGAAGCTGCAAGCAGAAAGAAGTGAGTATTATACGCCTGAACTGCACATTTTGGCATGCCGCCCTCAAACACACAATATTTATTCACAATGTTATGTGAACGGAGTTAAGTTTGTCACGTGGCAACGAGACCAACGCTTAAAGACTCAAAATAGTGGGGTCATGATAGAGACGGGTGACATCTCATACTACGGGATTCTTGAAGGGGTTGTCGAACTAGTATATGCAGAAGGTATGCGGGTTGTTTTGTTCAAGTGTAAATGGTACAATAATGACCCTACCGTTCCTGGGAGCGTAAAGTTAGATCACGGTCTTTTATTAGTGGACACATCTATCAGTTGGTATGAGGATTCACCATTTATTCTTGCCGCCACGGCAAGACAAGTGTTTTATCTAGATGACCCGAAGGCTGGTGAACCTTGGAAAGTCGTTAATGTGATGTCACACAGATGTACATACAGTGCTAGCACACTTGCAAGGGATGAAACTAACAGACCTCCTAGGCGGAATGAAGTTGATGAACCCTATCAAGAACCTACCGCGGACTCAATCCCAACTTACACTCCTATATCTGCTTTCACTATCGATTTCAGTTCTCTTCCACACATAGATGTTCCCATTCAATGTTACAATGATGCAGAGGACGAGGATGAGGAGGATGACGAGGACGATGACGAAAGCGACGGTGCTGAAGAAGATGAAGGCGAAAGTGAGGAAGATGAAGGCGGAAGTGATAGAGAGGATGATTATGCGGAATATGAAGAAGAACTATCTGATGAAGATTGAGTATTTCAATAAGTATTTTATTTAAACTATAATTTGTAAACTCTAAGTTCATACCTTACCAATTGGTAAACCTCACACCCTAAAATTGGTAAATCATTTCAATGCCACTGATTTTGAATTTATATGTAATAATAGTATTTCATTAAAAAATCACTTATGCGACGGATTTTGACTATATATGTAACAATAGTACTTAAGCGACTTACTTTGACTATATACGGAACAATAGTACTTAAGCGACTGACTTTGACTATATACGTAACAATAGTACTTAAGCGACTGACTTTCACTATATACGTAACAAGAGTACTTAAGTGACTGACTTTGACTATATACGTAACAATAGTACTTAACCGACTGACTTTGACTATATACGTAACAAGAGTGCTTAAGCGACTGACTTTGACTATATACGTAACAATAGTACTTAACCGACTGACTTTGACTATATACGTAACAATAGTACTTAAGCGACTGACTTTGACTATATACGTAACAATAGTATTTAAGCGAACTATTTTCAATATTTACGTAACAATAATACTTAAGCGACCTATTTTGTATATATGCGTAACAAACATACTTAGGCGACGGATCTTAATTTTATACGTCACTTTATATTGGGCGAGACACAGAACAACAGGTTGCGGCCGCCGTCGTCGTCCTCGTGGTAAAGGACTTCGATTAAAGTCTCGTATAGAAGATCAGACCAACTGCTTGCACTGCCAGATGGAAATTCATTCTCCACATAACCAAAATCCACATTTTGGGATCTCTTCGATCATCAATCTTCACAGAACAACCGGTTGGAGTTATTGACAGATTTCAGGCGTGGAAATATTGTAAGTTGAAACATGCTTATTTTGATAATCAAAATTGGAATTTCAATGATATATGCAAACATTGAATTCCAATGAATATTTCTTCAGTATTTTGATGTTGATTTTGTAGGATGAATTCTAGTATATCGGTATGTATATGGGGCAAACAAATAATTGATATTCATACATACGATTTTGATCATAATACTTAATAGGCAAACATATTACAAAAGATACAATTAGGAATGATTTCCCAGAAACTCCCTAATATCTTCAAACATACGGATAGCATACATAGATAACAGGAATAACATATATCACACAAATAAAAATGACACCATAACATTTTTTACGTTTTTCCTTCTACAAACTTCAACATAAGACTTGGAAGAAGATCATATTTCACCAACAATTCAGCACCTTCAATACCTCCAAGTACGTACAGATTCTGGACTTTCTGTGTCCGGCACATCTGCATACCCCTCACCTGTAACTGGATTTAGGCTATTAGGTGCTTTTCTGTCCGTGGAAGTGACTGAATCTCCAAAAGGATATGTGGGGGTCATTGGTTCTTCACTCTGACCATCTCTTTTTGGTAAGATGGAACACCGATAGTTGGTTAGGCCACCATTCATAACAGCACTTTCTTCACCTCCATTTAGTGATGCATTAGTTCGACGATGGAGTTGTGGAAATGGAGAAACTTCATAACCTATATGGTCATATAGAGGGAAAGTGGGGGCTTTAGGACTTAACTCAGCTGCTTTAGGTAGCAATAGGGCAAGCATTGGTTTGGGATCCATTAGCATAGGTACCAGAGGAGTGGAGTTGAAAGATGAAACATCCATTTCAAGGGTGGGTAAAAGGTTGTGATCAAGGTCTTCCTCATGATCAGAGAAAATCAGTTTTCGTTTCACAGGTGGACGAATTGACATGGCAGGAGAATGAAACAAAAATTTGCAGGAAGGGTGGTGAAGCTAATTTGCAGAAAGGGTGGTGAAGATAATGGATATAAGGGCTTAACTTTATGTATATATTAGAAGGTAAAGAATAAGTGGACTTAATATTTACACCTATAAGCTGTTAGTGTGCTAGTTAAACATCATATCATAATAAATGAGGCAGAAAGTTTGATTGGTAATGGATATAGTTGGGGTTTAGTTGATGCTAATAAATGAGGTGTAAGTTGATTACTGATTTTTAGACAAATCAGGTTACTTGTTGATGCTATCATTTCCCGAGTTACTTGTTGTATTAGTCATAGCAAATTCATTTCATACTAGATGAATGCCTGCAAGATAATATAGATTATTTGTATTTTATTAGTTAAACAAGGGTGGGTAATGAGACACAGTACTTCAGTGTGTTATGCTCATTCTTCCAACTGTTTGGAAGCTTAAAGTAGCATATATGAATATCTTAATACTATCTATGATTGGGTTGTACAACTTACTCTTTATGTCAGGTTTTGGAACAAGATACATAATATCTTACCCTATTTTGTCATAACGATCAAATGCTATTTCACAGTGTTTTTCAAAATTTGATCTCTTTCATATAGTTGTATAGAAAAGTTGTACACTTGAGAATAATGAAATAATCAAGTTATACCGCATTAGTAAGCATGTTGTCATTGTAATGGCTAAATATATAGAATACAAATATTGACCGTCTGATGTGATTGTTATAGTTAAATATGAGTACAGTATAAAAATCAACTTGTTTCGTAAACCTTAACTGCTCGATCGAAGCGGTTAACGATGTTAATGGGTGATGAGGAAATTAAGTAATCATCTTAAACGACGGAATTTGTGGTATGCCGTCGCTTCAGTACTATATCTAAAGCGACAGGTTTCGTTTCTGTAGGTCGCATTAGAGTAAAAGGGCCACCCCGCCAAACAGTGAAATTTTGCGCCAAATATTTGGGCTAAATTTTAAAACTTCTTAACCCTAAACATCAGCTCTAAACCCAAATCTCCCATCTCCAAACCTTAATCAGTTAATCCCCAATTCGGCTCCCTAAACCGAAATCCCCCATCTCCAAACCTTCATCCCCAATTCGGCTCCTCAATTGCTGTACTCGGCTTGCTCAAACCCCTATTCCATTCCTATCTCTAGTTCGTTGTGGATCTCTAAGGTATTTGACCTCTATTGTTTCAACTATTGTTTTTGCTTTCCGATTTTGGTTTTGGATATATTCTAATGGAATGTGTCTACCTCTATTTCGATTTGGAGTGGGCAGAAGAGACGAGAAGGGCTTCTGGGTCAGTTTGAGAAGGGACAAGAGGGGCTTCTGTTTTAGTTCAGTAGCTTCAAATTGGAGTTGGATTTGAAGGTGAGTTCATGAGATTTTCATTCTCTCCTGAAATTCTTCCGAAATTTTTATTCAAATTGGTTATTTCATCTCTCCCATCTCTTTTTAAATTTCCTTCCCTTAAATTATTTCTAATCCTACTCTTTCCCAGATCATCTTCTCTGCTATTCTACATGTGAACTTTGTCGGTTTTTCAACACAGTGGTCCCTTGTTCTTAGATTTATGATCTCAATTAAGTTATGGTTAATTAAATCCGCAATCTAAGGTTACTATGTTTTGGTAGTGATCATGAAATTACTGGGTTTGAGTAAAACTTACTTCTTGGAAAGGCCAAGGAAGTCATGCATGTACTACTGCTTCCTGACTCTTCCTCTTAAGCTGAAGAATATAGAAGAAGCTAGCTAGGTCCTGATTCCTGGGTGAGATTAGCAGAATTGAAGGTAGCTTCAGCTTCTTAAATCTTAACTAATTAAAACTAGTTAGTGATACTATATTTTAAACTCATGTATGATTGGAATTGGACAAGAGGGGCAAAACATTGTGGACCTTAATTCAATGAATTAAGCGTGTTCTTATGTTAGTTCAACTTGTTCATGCTTCCCTAGTTATCCTAATTCTCAGATGACTTGTCAGGGTCAGTCTAAGTCCACTAGCCCAAGTAGCCATGTTCTTCACTGCTTAACCTTGAAAGTTCTGTCGTTTATACAGTTTATATATAATAATTTTAGCTGCAGGTGAAAGATTTAAGAAGATCTTAGTTTGGGCTTGTGTTATGTATCAGAGCTGAGCTGATTAAAGAAAATCAGGTCTAATTTTTAAACTTTTAGCGTTTGACCTTATGCATTTAGCTTTGAATAATTCACTCTTTGGTTATAGCCAAACGATGAGAATGATTATGTTCATAGAATTATGTGGAACTGGAGATACGGATCAAGATAGTTCATTCTTAGTTGCATGATATATACTTTCAACTCTTATACTTTTGTATTCTGACTTTCAATGAATTAAATTTGAACATAAAACCTCAATGAACGTCAATGAACTAGACTAATAAAATTGCTCAATCAAACAAGAAAGAAAGACCTGAAAAATGGTTTAGAAAAAAATATAGGCAGTGCTTTGACGTTGTAGCTAGCCTCACCTTGCACTAGACCAGTTATCTTTTTGCTATTCTCCAATCTGGATAGTTTTTGGTGTTTACTTCTTTGGCCTTTCCTATACTTTCTGTGTGGAATCTTATCAACAACATTACCATCATCCTGCATCCCTCTTTCTTCCATCAGAAGATAATTGCGTACAGTATATAGAGAAATTTGGTGATTAAATTCCTCCAAGAGAAAATGAGTCATCCTCATAGATGAAGAAACAAAATTTGCCAACCATTTCTAAAGGTGGAGTGAAATCAGTTGATGACTTCATTTTCGGCATGAACTCACCAGAGTGAATAGATCTTTGTATGTCTGATTATGATCTTTTTGCATTATCATTTCGTGTAAGTATATTAAAATTTAGGACTAAATTCTGCTTATATATCAAGCATCTTTAAAATTTGGTCCTAGCACTAAGCAATGATAAGAAATCAAAATTTATTTGAGAATGACCTGTGGGTCTCAAATCTGAACCATCCAATTTGGGGGTCACCAATTTAAGTTGCTATAATATACAAGTTACTTTTGAACCAACATACAGCGTGCTGATTGATCAGGGCTAGTGTTTGTAATTTGAAATCTCCATTCAATCTTATACTGTAAAAGTAGCTTGAGAGTACTAATGCCTCTGAAAAATTTGTATAAACTAATCTCCCAAAAGTGACTTTTCTCTTGCTCTTGCATTAATGTTTCTTGAACTGTTGCTCTTGCTTATGAAAATTATATGATTACAATTCATAGTGATGAGAATTGTTGTAGCTCAAGTCATAGCTAGTGATTGTCGTTTATTTGAGAATTGTGTAAGATTGTATGTTGTGTAGGTTAGTGTCACTCTTTTGATCTAACTAGTTTGATTTACATTGTTGATGCAGTACCACCACCACCACCCACACCCCCGAAGTCGTCATGCCTCCAAAACATCGAGGAGGAAAGATGAAGAAGGTCGTCGAGGACGAGGACCGTCAGCTACGGCAGGAGCTGATCGGACGATCACAACCACCAGTACCGCCACCAGCTACGGCGAATGCGGCGGGTTCTGCTCCTGACTTAGCAGGGTCACCTTCTGCTCCTCCTTCTCATTCTGGTCCTTCACCAGCACTGACTGCTCCCCCACTCCCGGTAGTTGCGGCACCGTCTGCCAGCACCAGTACGGACCCCAGTTCTGCTGCATCTACGGCGGGCACGCTTGCGGGCAGCATTCGCTGCAAGAAATTGGAAACAACAGGTAATTTTCGACTTTACAATGTTTCAACTATTATATTGTCTGTATTTCTGTTACATGAGCACTGTGAACTAGTTAAATGTGATTGGTTAAACTTGTAGGGATTTATTGGTTAGTTATTGTTGCTTGTATATGCAGATACAACACAGAAAAAGAAGCGCGGTGTCGTGGTTGGTGCGAAGACCCGAGAAATAGTCCGAACGTCGGGAGGGAAGATCGTTGCGGAGTATTCTGAATTCCACAAGGGTCCTGCAGATCCAGCGGTCCGTAGCCTGATGACGAGAGACATTGGCAGCTGTGTCAAGGATAATGTGCCGATGATTGCCCACACCTACAGAGACCTTTCTATAGAGCAGAAAGGGATTGTGTATAACTACATATCGGTAAGATTAATGTTTCAAATGTTTTGTTACTTTTCTTAGTAATTTTTTTTTCCCGTTTTGTTACTAATGTTTAACCATTTTGTATATGTAGGCATTATATGACATCACACCGGATCATAACGGCTGGTGGAATTTCATCCAGCTTACTGCAGCCGATCGCTTCAAGGATTGGAAATCGGACGTGCATCGAGATTGGGAGCAATTTGGGGATGATGTTCCAATCGAGTTTCTCCACCGTCCGGCTCAGTGGGCGTGGTTGCTTGAGCAGTTCAAGGACCCTGTATATGCGGTAATCACTGTGTCTGTCTCGCTGTCGATGAAAAATTAATTTGTTTCTAATTGTAAAAGTGTTGATTGTTGTTACAGGCCTTATGTCAGAAAATGAAGGAGATCCGAAAGGGGCCGAGAAGGATGGACCACCATTCTGGGACAACCGCCTTCAGTTACAGGGCAGAGAGGCATAAGAATGAAGGACATCAAGCCCCTTTCGTCGCTGCATTTGAGGATGCCTACACTAAGGATGATTTCGGCGCTGCATACGTGGTAAAATTTCTGTTTTTTAGTCTTGTTCTCTATAGTTTATAATGTCTCTATAATTGTTTATTAAGATTAGTTGTCTGTTATTGTAGGAAGCGATGAAAGAGAGTGTGTCCCAACGACTACGGGATAGGTTGGAGGAAAACCCAGATATGCCACCTGAAGATCCTCTCTCCATTGCCGAGCAACTTGAAAGTTAGAACAAATCTTAAAAGAAATTAGACTTAGAGATTACATTTAAACAAATTATTTCGAATTTCTCTCTCTTAGCCGATTGTATCTCTTCTTTGCCGATCCATGTATATGTGTGCCATTGATTGAAAATTGTTTTGTAATTGCCAATGCCGTGGCTTGTAATGATGTATATTCTTGCTTTTTATTTTTTTACTATGTTCTAACTTGTTTAAATGTTGTAAAATTTCAGAATAGTGCATGTCCGAATCTAATATTTGGACACGAGATCATAGAGGTCGATTGCAACGTTTAAACCAAGAGCTCGCCATCACTTTGTTTGTACCGCTGCCTCTATCCGAACCAAGTAATCCGAGCACAGTTTCTTCACCACCACTGTCACCACAAGGATCGGCTGCCCCTTTGCCGAGCTCTCCATCCATTGTTTCGTCGTCGTGTGATCTTCAAGGTCCCGAGTTTGAGTCCTTCGCCGAACCTATTGTTGAGCAAGTGATAATGACTTCGATAAGAGCTCAAAATGGTCATGTCGCCGGAGGAGGAGGAGCTGCACCATCTAATATTACTTACCCCCCATTGGAGACCGGCAAGACTGGTGAGATTGAATTGAAGAGTGGCTTCCTTCATAAGTTAAAATTATTTTATGGTATGCCAAGTGAGGATCCCAACAAGCATCTACAATGGTTTAATTTTACTGCGGAGAGTATGTGTCCAAGAGGGACGGACTTGCAACACTTCAAGATGAAGGCTTTTCCGTTCTCATTAGAAGATCAGGCAACAGAGTGGTTGTTTGATGTGCCTAGTGGCCGAATCAATTCATGGAACACCATGGTGGATGAGTTTTTGCTCAAGTACTTTCCCGCTTCAAGTGTGAAGCAAGCCGGAGATGAGACTTTCTTCGGCTACTACAAGAGGTTCAAGTCCCTTGTCTCTTTATGTCCGTCACATGGCATTAGTGATGGACTCTTGTTACAATATTTTTACGAGGGATTGCGCGTAATGGAGAGGGAGTTTCTTGATTCGGCCGCGGGAGGTAGTTTCTTGGAGTTGAATGCCAGACCGGCAAGGAATTTGTTGGAAGTTCGTGCTTTGAACAACCAACAATTTGGCATGGCACGAAACAATGTGCCAAGGAATGAGAAGGTTCATGAGACAATTTCAAGCTCGAATTTGGAGGAGAAAGTTGATAAGCTTGCCGACTTGGTGAGTAGCATGATGAAGGGAAAGCGTGCCATTGTGTGTGGCATTTGCACCAAGAGCCATGAGACCGAACAATGCCCTCAAATTGGAGCAAGTGAGGGAATAGAGGAGTGCAATGCCATTGGTTTTCAAGGAGGGCAACGATATGGGAACTTCAATCCGAGGTTCAATGATCATCCGAACTTCCGGTGGGCGAACAATGACAATGTGCTTAGGGCACCTCTGCAACCAAATCAAGGGGCTACCGCACCCTATGCACCGAGAGCTCCATTTGTACCTCGACCACAGTTTCAGCCGAACCAAGGGCAGTACCAAGCAATGCAGCCAAACCAAGCCGTGCCTAACCAAGTGCAAGGTGGAGCGAGCAATCCAAACTATGATGCTTTACTCCAATCTCTTTCAAGTGCTACTCAAGCGTTGCTCGCGGGGCAACAAAATCAACAAAAGGATATTGGTGAGCTAAAGACTCAAATGGAGCAAGTTGTGGACTTCATGGGAAGATTCAATGAGCAAGGGAAGTTACCAAGCAATACAATTCCCAATCCGAGGAACGAGCATGCAAAGCTGATTCAAACTCGAAGTGGAAGGGAGTTGTTACCGCCGAAGAGCCCTAAGAAGAAAACTATATCGCTCGACGTGATCGAGGAGGAGGAAGAGGCTACCGGACCTTTCATTCCCGACAGCAATGGTGACGAGCCAAGAGCAGCCGAGCCAAGCAAGGCTGCTACCGAGAGTGCTGTCGGTGGAGCTGCCGAGAGAGGAGCTGCCGGCAGGGCTGCAGCCGAGAAGGGAAGAACCGAGAAGAAGAAGGTTGCCGTGCAAGAGGGGTTGTGCAACGAGTTTGAGCGTGATCCTGCTACATCGAAGAGTGAGTTAATGCCGAGCCAAGTAAGCAAGGGAGGGGTGCCAAACTCAAGCATTCCATTCCCTTCGCGCTTTGCTAGATCGAAGAAGGACAAGTCGGATGAGGAGGTGTTGGAGATTTTCCGGAAAGTGCAAGTCAACATCCCTTTGTTGGAATGCATTAAGCAAGTGCCTACGTATGCTAAGTTTCTTAAAGAGCTATGCACGACAAGGAGGCATATAAGGGAGACTCGTGTGGTGACTATGAGCGAAACGGTGTCGGCCGTTATTCAAAGAAGGTTGCCACAAAAGATGAAGGATCCGGGAAGCTTCAATGTGCCTTGTGTGATTGGCAACACTCGTTTTGAGGATGTGATGTTAGCCTTGGGAGCATCGATCAATGTTATGCCGCTCAATGTGTACCAAACGTTGAGAATAGGGCCACTCAAGAAGGACAATGTCATTATTCAACTTGCGGATTGCTCAAGCAAGTATCCGGAGGGCTATGTTGAAGATGTGCTTGTACAAGTGAACCAACTAATATTCCCCGCCGATTTCTATGTTGTGGAGATGGAGGACTCGTCGGTTAATAGCTAATACGACCCGAACCTAGAATTACCGTTTAACTGTTTTACTTTTATTATTACTCCTCGGGAATTGTTTTTACGATTTGAAAGTTCTAAAGGTTGACTTTTAAATAAGTTGACTCGGCCGAGGATTTTATTTCATGACGAGGTAAAGGACGTTGAGACGAGTTCGTGGATACGTAGCATGCTCAATTTGGAGTTCGCACGAAAAAGTTACGATGTAAAATCGGTAGTTGTCCGATTTTTGGACGAGTATAAATAGCCGGGAGGAAATTTCCCGAAACGGCAATTTTTCTTTTCTTTCTTTTCTTTTTCTTTTCTCTACTCTCCTTTCTCTCTCCTCTCCCCCGACTCGGCCCAACCTCCAACCGAGTCTACGCCGTCCGGCCGAACTGGGCCGGCGCACCGGTCACATTCGGACCGGCTCAGCCTCCTCTTCACGTCGGTGGCAGCGGCGCGGCGTGGCGTGAAATGCCACCGTTTGGCCGTACGTCGCCCGAGCTGGTTCGACACAGTCGAACCAGAGCTCCCTCCTCCGGCCACTTCTTGGCCCGATTTTAGGGGGGAAATGGAGACCTTGATTCGCACAAGCATCCCACCAAAGGAATTGAACCGATTCGAACCAGGTAAGGAGAAGTTAGGATTTGAAATTTTTAGGGTTTTTGTGATTTTTTTTGGAGGTTGTGATTTTGATGTTTTTGTTGTAATTGGAGGCTAGAATTGAGTTAAAAACATTGTTTGGAGTTGATTGAGTGTAATTTGGTGTTGAATTGGTTGATTTTTGGAGAAATTGGAGTTTGGGGGTTTTAGGCCGCCGTATGCGGCGGCTGCGCTGGTTTTTGGCGGCGGAGGCGACGGGGATGAGTCCCCGAGGTGGTGGCGACGCTGCTGTGGAAATTAAAAGTAAACACTGTTCCTGCGGCGAAAGGTTGAAGACGATGAACAGTGAAACAGTAAAAGGTAAAAGTAAAACGGTAAAAGGTGAAAAGTAGGACAGTAAAACAGTAAACAATAAAAGTAAATTGTAAATAGTAATTGGATTTTAACCATTTACTGTTTGACTTTCAGAATTACTGTTTGACCATTAAAAGTTACGGTTGACTTACCGTAACAAGGTTAAAAGCTGATTAAAAGGGTTTTACGATGAAATAACTAGGAAAAGAATTAATCGGACACGGAGTGGGTGTTCTGAGTAATTTCGGACTTAGATTATTCGGTATTGAGGCGAAATTCCTATACCGATAAGTAAAAAAAAAAAAAAAAAATTGGAAGTTTCGGGCGAGTGAGGATTTCCGTTCATTTATCGATTATAATTAAATTTCGAGTTTCGTAATATTTAGAATTTCGTCCCTGTTACAGGTCGAGGGGTGACTCGACGTGATGAAAGCTCGGAATAGCGGAGCGCTCGGCCGTACTGTGAGTGGATTTTTATTTTAAATAAATGCATGCATAATTGTTTTAATGAAATGAAGTTTATTTCAAATAAATGATTTGAGAAGCATGAAAATTCATATAGTGAAAATGAAATGATATTTAAAGAAATATGGTTTTGGGGTTATGCTTTTACTACTATTTTAGTGGTACGTGATTTCATCCGGAAACGAGGTTTCCGGAAATAGTATGTTTTAATTATTCATAATTGATCATGCTGAATAAGTTTTAATGGTATTTAAATGAAAGGACCGGAAATGAGATTTCCAGAGATTTTATGCTTTCGGTATTTGTGATTTTTTCGACATGTGAGACATGTCAAAGTTATTTATTCTTTTCGATATTATTTCTATGACATTGAGACATGTTAGATATATATGTTCCTTCGAGGCTATGATTTTATTTGATTATATATATATATATATAAGCCTCAGATGTACGGTCGGGGACCGTACGGATTTATGATATATAAGGGATACGTGCTTTCGGTTTTGTTTTCGGATTTTCACCATATCAGGGTCGGGATATACATATATTGATGCTAGCTAGCTTAGTCGCCTGAGCCCACGCGAGGTGACGACTTGAGCATATAGGTCAGATTCACGCTCGGTGGTCGACGTGTACGGGCATAGCGTGATGACGCTATTGGGACTCTTAGAGATTTGACCCTTAGTCTTAGGGGCTACTATTAAATGGTGGGTATGACGTTTCTCCTATTTTATTATATGATATGACCAATGGGATTGGTCATGATTTTATATCATTTGGGTTTCGGGAATATTTTCTCTATGAGACTTTCTGTTATTTAATAAATTCCCGAACCAGCGGGGCTGGATTTTTAATTACAAGAATATTTGGGAATGGGCCAATGGGATTGGTCTAGTTATATTTTATTTGATTATTCGATATACCAGTGGGGCTGTGTTTTTACTATAAAATGATTTGGGATTCGGCCAATGGGATTGATCGTGGTATGTTACTATTTGATTTTCAAAGTATTTATTTTGAAAGTATAAACAAAATATTATTTGTGTATTTGATATATCAGCGGGGCTGATTAATTATTATGATTTTCTTAAACGTGGGACGTTTTACGAAAATGCTTGCATAGTGGCTTTCAGTTATAAAATATTGGGGAAGTAATACCATACTTTTTATATAAAGTGTTCTACGATATTATTTTATCCACTCACTCTAACGTGTTTTTAAATTACTTTCCCCTAGGCCCTTCGGTTTAAATCGCCCAGTGTGCAGAGTAATGGTCAGAGGTCAAGAGTACTCGGAGTCGAGGTATAGTCATCATCGTTGTCGCTTCTGTTAGGTGGGATCTGTGATCCCTTATTCTTTTATTTTCATATTATATTTCTTGTTATATTTCCATTTGTAATTCCAGTTCATTTTGTTAGATTGCTCTGATTACCTGTGAGCCAGTTGAATTAGATTTTGAATTTATTTGTGGCGGTTGTTGTGATTTGGGGAGCAGGTGTTACGGTTGGAACTGAAATTTTAGAAGTGTTTTGGTTGTTGCAGGTTTTAGGGTTGTCGATCTTAAGATTGACTTATCGATTTATCGATAGAGTTAGTCTTAAGGTGGTCCCCGCAGGATCTTATCCGGATTTCAGGGTGAAATCCGGGGCGGGTCCTGTCAATAGCACTCAATTGCTACTTGGCCGACCATTCATGAGGACGGCACGCACTAAGATAGATGCTGTCGAGGGTAATTTGACAATGGAGTTTGATGGTGAGGTGATCAAGTTCAATGTTTTGGATGCCATGAAATATCCCATTGTTGATTTGAAGGAGTGCCACGTTGGTGATGTCTTGGAGGAGGTCTAGCAAGTTATGTCGACCTCGCTTGACGCATAGCAACTAGCGATCGAGCAAGGGGTCGGATTTGATAAGAAGGGAGAGCGAGTCATGAACGAGCAAGCTAGAGGAAGTGTTGCCGAGCCTAAGAGAAGTTTGTGCCGAGCTAGAGGCTCGGCCTTATGCTAAGATGTTTGATTCGTTCTTGTCAATTCCAAGTGCCACAACCAAATTTCGTCCAAGTGTGGAAGAGGCCCCAAAGTTAGAACTAAAAGAACTCCCTAGTCACTTGAAATATGCTTATCTTGGGGAGGAAGATACTCTACCGGTTATTGTGTCTTCAAAGCTTAGTGAGAAGCAAGAATGCGATTTAATAAGTGTGCTAAAGAAGTACAAGACCGCTATAGGTTGGACCTTAGTGGATATCAAGGGAATAAGCCCTACTACATGTGTTCATCGTATATTGCTAGAGGAAGGAGCAAAGCCAACCAAGGAGGCTCAACGTCGACTTCACCTACCAATGATGAAGGTAGTGAAAGATGAAATCATCAAGTTGCTTGATTGTGGGGTGATTTACCCTATTTCGGATAGTAAGTGGATATCTCCCGTGCAAGTAGTGCCAAAGAAGAGTGGTGTAACGATTGTCAAGAATGAGAAGAATGAGCTTGTGCCACAAAGACTTGTAACCGGTCATCGGATGTGCATCGACTATAGGAAGCTCAACGCTACAATAAGGAAGGATCACATGCTTTTGCCGTTGATGGATCAAATGCTAGAAAGGTTAGCCGGCCATGCTTTTTATTGCTTTCTCGATGGTTATAGTGGATACAATCAAATCATGGTACACCCGGATGATCAAGAGAAGACCACTTTTACTTGTCCATTTGGCACCTTTGCTTATTGACGAATGCCATTCGGCCTATGCAACGCACCTGGAACTTTTCAACGATGTATGTATGCTATCTTCTCGGATTTTATTGAAGACATAATCGAAGTTTTTATGGATGACTTTAGTGTTTATGGAAGCAACTTCGATATTTGTTTGGGGAACTTGGAGAAGATACTTGAGCGGTGTGTAGAGACTAATCTTGTGCTCAATTGGTAGAAATGTCACTTCATGGTTACACAAGGAATCGTCCTAGGGCATATAATTTCGGCAAGAGGATTAGAAGTTGACAAAGCCAAGGTGGAGCTCATCCAAGCCTTACCGAGCCCAAAGAATGTGCGTGATGTGAGGAGTTTTCTTGGCCATGCCGGGTTTTATCGAAGATTTATCAAAGACTTCTCTTCAATTGCAAAGCCATTGAGCAACTTGTTACAAAAGGAGGTGACGTTCAAGTGGACGGATGCATGTGAGGAGGCCTTTTGCCGATTAAAGAACACACTATGTGCGGCGCTGGTTCTTGTTTCTCCAAATTGGGAGGAGCCGTTTGAGCTCATGTGTGATGCAAGTGATTATGCGCTTGGAGCGGTACTTGGTCAACGTGTAGAGAAGAAGCTGTGTGCCATTTACTACGCTTCAAGGACTCTTAATGATGCTCAACTCAATTACACTACCACGGAGAAAGAACTCTTAGCGGTTATTTTTACTTTGGAAAAGTTTCGATCATATCTTTTGAATTCCAAAGTCATTGTTTATAGTGATCATGCCGCTTTGAGATACCTTATGACAAAGAAGAATGCTAAGCCAAGGCTTATTCGATGGATTCTTTTGCTTCAAGAGTTCGATATTGAAATCAAAGACAAGAAAGGAGTGGAAAATGTTGTAGCCGATCATCTAAGTCGACTTGTCATGGAGGAGGATCGGCTGCCCCTTTGTGAAACTTTTCCGGATGAGCAGCTATTTCGACTTGAAGCACTTGAGCCTTGGTATGCCGACTTGGCCAATTACCTAGCCACTCGGCAACTTCCTATCACCATGCCGAAGCAAGCAAGGCTTCGGCTCATCAAGCAAGCTCGTCATTATCTTTGGGATGAGCCATATTTATGGAAGCAATGTAGTGATCAAGTGCTTCGAAGATGTGTTGCCGAGCATGAGCATCAACTGATTCTAAAGCTTTGTCATAGTGAGGCGTGTGGAGGGCATTTTGGAGCAAAGAAGACCGCTTTAAAGGTACTTGACTGTGGATTCTTTTGGCCTACAATTTTTAAGGATGCTTACATGTTTTGTAAGTCATGTGATCGATGCCAAAGAATAGGAAATATCGGTCCATGAGATCCAATGCCTCTCACTTCCATCAATGCAATTGAAATTCATGATCTTTGGGGAATTGACTTCATGGGGCATTTTCCTTCAAGTAAGGGTTTTCTCTACATCTTGTTAGTGGTTGATTATGTGTCAAAGTGGATTGAGGCAAATGCTACACGCACCAACGATGCCAAAGTGGTTGCTAAATTTCTCAAGACCAACATCTTTTCACGTTTTGGAGTTCCAAGAGTCTTGATTAGTGATGGAGGATCCCACTTTTGTAACTGCACCATTGAGGCCTTGTTGAAGAAGTATGGAGTCACACATAAGGTATCTACACCTTATCACCCCCAAACAAGTGGCATGGCCGAGGTAAGCAATCGAGAGATCAAGCAAATACTTGAGAAAACGGTTGGACCTTCAAGGAAGGATTGGAGGGATCGTCTCGATGATGCTTTGTGGGCTTATAGGACTGCGTACAAGACTCCGATAGGTTTGTCACCTTTTCGGTTAACATATGGCAAAGTATGTCACTTACCGGTGGAACTTGAGCACAAAGCATGGTGGGCCGTTAAAGCTTTCAGTATGAACATCGATGAGGCCGGACTTCATAGAAAGCTTCAACTCAACGAACTTGAAGAAATACGCAATGAAGCCTATGATGCCGCTTGGATATACAAGGAGAAGACCAAGGTTTCTCATGACAA
Source organism: Potentilla sterilis (assembly GCA_963682095.1). NCBI lineage: Eukaryota > Viridiplantae > Streptophyta > Magnoliopsida > Rosales > Rosaceae > Potentilla > Potentilla sterilis. The sequence goes on along the minus strand of OY821757.1, from coordinate 35,774,125 downwards.
GTTACTTCGAGGAAAAAGTTTGTAGTTGGCCAACAAGTTCTTTTATTTAATGCTCGACTTAGACTTTTTCCCGGTAAGCTTCGCTCAAGATGGATGGGACCGTTCACCATTACTCAAGTCTTTCATCATGGTGCCATTGAAATTCGAAATGAAGTCACGGGAAACATATTCAAAGTGAATGGACATAGACTCAAGCCCTACTCTGAGCCGTTCGAGCCTCTAAATGATGAAGCCTATATCTGTGATGTTCCTTGATAGGAGTACAATGTGCGACGTTATTATATGTATTTGCCCTCGTTTATGCTTCGTTTAACCCTTATTTGTCTAAGATAGAGTCATAATTTAGTTTAGTGTCATTTTGGTAGAGTTTGGCGAAAAATAGTTAAGAATCCGAAAAATGAATAAGTATGAAAAATCTGGAAAATAGTGAAAAATATGTCTTTTTCGTGATTTTGAGATGAGTGAAACTGTGATCTATCCTTGTCCGAATTCTATGAAATTTGGTGTACTTAATATTCATATACGGAGGAATGTTGTGTTAAAATTTCAGATCAATCGGAGTTCGGGAAGTCACTCAAAAGATGGCTGCAAAACGGCAGTCCGAGCAAACCAATCCAGGGGCTTCCAGGATTTTCCTGGGACTGTGTCCCAACTTCGAAAAATCATTCCCGACGATTCACAAGGAAATTGATCGAGATATTTTATGGGGAGATGGTTATATGTGTCTAGTTTATCTGAGACTTGGAATCGCATCAATTGGAGCTCCTAGAAGGGAGATATGTCGGATTTACTGGAGCAAGGTCATTCCAGCCGAGTTGCTGCCGGTCTTGTGTTCTTGCGGGTTTGGGGCATTTTTCCATGGACCAAGCTCACCAAATGTAGTTGTCAAGCCTAAACAAGAAGTTCATGAAGATATGCAGCCCAATCCAAGGAAGAAAATCAGAAAAAGAAGTTTCCTAGAAGAACCAAGAAAGGAAGGAACCAAAACCTTGTTGCACAAGGATTGCCTTTGCCGATTTGGACTAGGTTTTCTACCTAGGGTTTCTGCCGAATTTGCCTCTATATATAGCCATGTTTTCCTACAGAAAAATCATCTCATCTCAAGCATAAAATACTAGCCAAAGCTCTACCAAGTTTCTTAAGTACCAAATACCCAAATACTTAGCCAAAACACCATCACCACCACTACAAATTTCCGAATTCCTTCACCTTGTCTTCTGCCGATTCCTGCTTAGGCCGAGCACTAAGGAGCAGCAGCCGAGTACCATCGTGTCACGTTTGAGGAGTCTTCAAAGGTTCTAAAAGTGTGATCCACTCCCCCTATGGCTTTAGTATTTGTTGTAGTTTGGTTGTATTGTATTAACACAATTCGTTTCTTGGTTTTTATTGAACTTTTATGTAAACTATTGCATGATTGATTTTTATGTACAAGTTTTGTAATTTTAGCATGTGAATTTCGTATGTATGATAATTAGGGCAGTAGGTATTTGATGCATGATTTAGACTTAAAATCGATTAGTAATCTAAGGTTAGGGCACAAAAATCGACACACTAGTTTTGTTTAAGCATTTGTTGTTTGCATGTAATTCTAAGTGCTAGATTTCATTTGATTGAGTAATATGATTAAGTTATACGAGTTGAGTTTTCTTGATTGTGTTGCTCACCTAGATCTAAAGAACCTTAGAACTTGCAAGTTAAATAAGAAGATTGACAACCTTACTTGTTTGCTTGTTTTCGATTTAGACTCTTGTGCTTAAATGTTAAAACGTTTAAAACCGGATTAGCATAAACTTTAGGATCGAAGGCGAATAGCATGATCTTAAAACATTAGATGTCTTACAATTGGTTAAAAGGCTAATAGCTCTAATTGTAGTCGAAATTGATTAAGTCTAAGATGCATGAATACTTGTTTCTTACCTTCTTGCATGCGAATCTATGTGTTAAAGAGTCTTTTGTGTGAACTGTTTTGTGTGAGAGATGATGATCACTTGTATATAGTAGATTAGGGTTTAAATTTCATGTCATTTAGTTCTAGGGCATCCTTGCTGCCGACACCATGCTTACCCCCCATTCGTGATGTTTTTGTATATTTGTACATGTGTTTTTATCTAACATTCTCATATTTCAGGTACCCTTAATCCCCGGCTTAGAATGATCCCTACTTGCTTATACTACTAACGATATTTTGTAGGGTTTATTATTTGTGTGAGCCTCGCGGCTCACATCATTCCTCAACAAGAGGCCGCCTTAATCGCTGCAGCAGCCATGCCGCCTTGCCCTAGCCCCATACAGTCCTTGCCTTCTGCCCACCTTTACAGCGGCACCCGGATGCCGACACGCCACTCCATGCTGACACGGTAACACAAGACTCGCCTGATATAAACCAAGCTGCCGAGAGGCAACGTGTCCATCCTAATGCCGATACATCCATCCTAGCTGCCGAAACACACACATGGTGCAACGAGCACCTCGTTGAGCTACTCCTTGCCGATTTGAGCTATTTTAGCTCAAGATGAACACATGCAAGATACAACGGTGATAAGTGTAGGCTAAGGACTATAAACACAAAGCGCTAATTGGGAGGCAACCCAAGTCGATCATAGAAAAGTGAAGGAGCCATCACCGCGAGTTTGCAATTTCTTAACCCTTCTCTTTTTCTTTGGTTTGTTAAGATTTGTTGGAATGTGCTAGACTATTGCATGCTTCGGAAATTCGTTGATATAAATTTGTGCTTACATTGAGGACAATGTAATTTTCTAAGTGTGGGGTGGGATAACGTATTCCGTTTATGTTTTCGTGTGCTTAGTTTAGAAAAGAAAATTCAGAAAAATGTTCCACAAAAATAGAGTGTTTAAATTGTTTATTTCGAGTCTTAGGATGCCCCTGGTATGTCAATGATGTTTTTCTCCTCTTTGCATACATAGATGATGGTTGTGCATACAATTTAAATTGTGAGTTTCATGGATTATGTGCATTGGTACGAGCATGTAGGACTTGTTGATTAAAAAAGCATGCATGTTTTAGCTAGTTTGTTTCCATAATAACCTATGTGAGCTTTAGAGCCAAATTGCTTTCTTCTTGAGTGTTTAAAAAGATAAAATTCGATAGACATATAGGAAGCATGAACCTCATTATTCTTTGCATATTCAATGATTATGTGCCATAGCTTTTTAATGAACTCTAGAATGCTAGAACTTACTCTTGTTGATTTTCAAAACGTTTTATGTCATAAAATACCTTGACTTTGAAAGTGATTGAAAAGATCTTTTAGGTTTACCACCATTGCCAAATAAAGCATGTGCCTATTTGTGCCCGTCGTGGGACACCTTAGTACCCCTTTTTGAGCCTACGATTAGTTTTTTCTTTCATCACCCTTAAATACTTTCCATGAGCTTAGTATAGTGATGCCTTTACCTTATGTGTCGGCAAAGCTTGATTTTTGAAGGAGTTTTCGCGTGAAGTGATGAAGAAGAACAAGTGTGGGGTAGTTTTAGCCATTAATATGTATATGTATGCCGTGCCTTAGAAAAGAAAAGAGAAAGAAAATTATTGCTCAGACCAAAAAGAAAAAGAAAGAGCCGAGAGCAAGAAAGAAAAGAGAAAAAATATAGAAGGCACGGCATGAAAAAGAAAAATTAACATGGCTTGAGTCTTGAAAATTTTGTTGTAATATGTTTGGGAAGAAAAGAATGAAGTATGGGTCTAACAAGAAATAATCTGACCCTTGGTGAGAAGACATAAGGAGATTTGAGCTTTGCTAAAGTACACGGTGACGTTTTGAGCCTCCTTATCCAAATATCGAATACCTCTTAACCTAGCCCCATTACATCCCTTTTATTGATCTTTTCATGATTCTTAAGACGGTTAAATTTGATTTGTGGAGATTATCTCAAGAGTAAGCATATGGTTTTGGTTCATTGGTGCACATAGTTGTTACATCAGGTTTTTCCATAAAAATTCACAAAGTGCTTTCGTTTTTCCATAGAATCCGAAAAATGACTAAGTATAAGAATTCTGGAAAATAGTGCAAAAAGTGTCTTTTTTGAGATTCTGAGATGAGTGTAATTGTGACCTATCCTTTTCCAAATTTAATGAAATTTTGTATGCATATTACTGGTTTGATAAAGGGTCTTGTGTCAAAAAGACAGATCAATCGGAGTTCGTAAAGTCACCCAAACGATGGCTGTAAATCAGCCGTTAGATCAAACCAATCCAGGGACTTCCAGGATTTTTCCTTGTATATGGAGGAAGCTCAAAATTTCAAAATTTCATTCCCGACGTTTCACAAGGAATTTAATCAAACCCTTGTATATAGAGGAAGCTCTACGTGTCTAGTTTCTCTGAGACTTGGAATCGCATCAATCGGAGCTCCAAGGAGGGAGTTATGCCGAATTTACTGAACCAAGGTCATTCCAGCCGATTCCACCAAGTTTCTGCCTCTTTTCCTTTGTTTCTGTTTTCGATGGACATTTTGGCGTACAATTACATATTTGAAGATTGTCCAAGCTTATTGAAGGATAGAGGAAGACATTGAGACAAGGCAACGGAGGAAAACATGAAGAAAAGAAGATTTCCTAGCTGAGCTAGGAATGGTTGCCGATCGGCAAGCTTGCTACCGATCTGTGTTCTTGACAGGTTTTTGGTATTTTTCCATGGACCAAGTTCACCAAATGGAGTTGTCAAGTCCACATTTGAAGTCCATGAAGATATGAAGCCCATGCTATGAAGAAAAATTCAGAAAAAGAAGTCCAAGAATGCAATAATTATCCAACAAGGAAACATAAGCCAACTAGGAAAAGGAAACTTCCTTCCTTGTTGAGGCCGGCAACCCTAGCAATTCTCCTCTATATATAGACATCTTTTCCACAGAAAAATTGGTCACATTCCAAAGCAAAGATCTAGCCAAAAGCTCTACCGAAATTTCTATATCCCCGGCAACGGCGCCAAAAATTGATGGAAGTCGAAACTCACACTAATATATTACCCTGCAAAATGTCATCGTTAGTATGGATAAGTAGGGATCGTTCAGTCCGGGGAAATTTAGGGTGTTCAATCACATGAAATATTACAAATCATATGGGGGATTGAGAAATTTATTAAATATACCTACTGCCCTAAATTAAATTTAAACTAAATATATATACAATTGATCAACTTCTCCACACAAAAACAAACACAAACTCACTCACGAACATATAACCAACGCACATGAGAGAACAAGACAGCAATTTTCGAATCCTCTTTAACCTATTCAATTCCAATTCTAATTAGAGTCCTTGGTAGCTCATCTAATCGTTAAGACTTCTCAAGTATTTAGAATTATCTTTGCGCTTAATCCTAAACATAGTACTAATCGGTTTAAGAACACTTGGCGTAGAAAATAAACACGAAGAGCACATAAGCACAATAAGCCGAATTGGAAACATGCAAACATGTAATGGTGTCACTCATCATATTTGAACATGTAAATTTTCAAGGTTATAACAGCCCTAATTAAATAACCTAGACCACAACAACTTTGCGTATGATGCAATCTAAACTATTTTGGTATATAAAATCGGTACCTAAGGAGAAGCCACAAAGTCAGCCCTCAAGCACACAATTTGTGATTCACTAACTCATGAAAATTAATCAAACAATATCAAAATATCACACGAAAACATACTGCCCTATACAAATACATACATCGGCTATACAAATCATGTTCATAAATCAAATAAGAAAACCAATACAATCCGATTTCCATGTTTGAAATACAAAACCAAAAACCACAAATCCAAAGTATTATACAACATGAATTCGTATAAAATACAGAAAATATTACAAGCCATGGATAGGATGAATCACACTTTGAAGAAGAACCTTGGAAGCTTTCGGCAAAGGTGGTGAATCGGATGGAAGCTTGGGGTAAGGAATGGTATTTTGGAGGTGGTGGTGATGGTTATGGCTTGGTAATTTTCTGTATTAGGACTTGTTAGGGTTTTGGCAGAGTTTCTACAAGCTTTAATGTGGGAGGAGAGATGATTTTCTGTGTAAAAATCGTCCAATATATAGAGGCAAAAAGGTGGCTGCAACTAGGGTTCACAAAACCTAGTTTTTCTCAAACTTATCCTGCTGGCATATTTGACCTTTGAGTGAAGATTACAGAATATCTTTCTCTAGAAAATAGATATTGAGCTGATTCCAGTTGGGTTGGAAACTAGACTCCCGTATTTCCATTCATATAAGATTCGCCTTCTAATTCGAAGTGAGCTATCCGGGAGAGTCCGTGGAAGTTGGATGACGTGTACAGGAATTCTGCCGAATTTGATCAGGATTTGTTGCGATTTTCTTCCTCTATTTTCTGCCGAAAATTCCCAAGATAATGACTGAATAATTCAGCAATATCTCTTGATTTCATGTTAGGTTCAAGCCAAAAATGCCTTGAACCACATTCAGCCTTTATCTCCTCCTCTTGCCGTGAGTTCTTCATTGAGTAGTAATAGGACTCCTTTTTCTCTTCAAAGTTTGTTGCCGAAATTCCTTGGATAATGGCTGATTAATTCTTGCACGGCATAAAGTCTCCAAGTCCAACTCTTCTTCTTTTCTTGCTGCCGAAAATCCTTATGTATATTCTGAATAATTCTTCAATTATGTCTTCAATTATCCTGAAAATAAAAGAAAGAAATAAATATTAAAAAGAGGAAATAAAAAGATAGCATAATTATTACAAACACAAGTCCTGATTCAATAAGGATTCCTGGTCCAACAAGGAGTTTTCCTTTCAATGAAACTCTTAGATTCCTAATCTAACTGGGATTCCTACTTTCATCAGGACTCCTCATTCAACATAGTTTCCTAGTTGAATAAGGTTTCCTAACTCCAATCAAACTCTTTTGTATCTTCGTCGTTTTAGACTTCTAGTTCGATTAGGAATCCAAGTTCAATTAGGACTCTACAATAATTCTGCGTTTTTCACGATTTAAGCTCAATTCAGTTTCTGACTCTGCCAAAGACTCTTAACAAGACTCAATGACCCTATATTACAATAATATGGGATAAGAATTGCATAAATGGGGGTAAAACATATTAAGAACGTCGCATTTTATGCTCCTATCAAACTACCCCACACTTAGCTTTCGCTAGTCCCTTAGCAAAACCAAAACAAAAGACTCTACTATTGCCCCTAAATGATTGTCTCAGGATCTCTAAAACACATAGCTTTCAAGTTAAGCATGCTAATGTAAGCACATAAATTCTAAGCATCATAGACATATTTCATGGCATGAATAAGTAAGAAGTGAGAAAATAAGCATGTTATCGTGTCAAGTTGATTTAATCCTCCTCACTAGGCATACTCTCTTGTTTTCACACATGATATGGCAATATTCACTCAAAGTATATGCAAGAGAACAGATTGTAAGGCAACATATAGCTTGCATATTTCATCAAATAAAAGCACTTTGTGAATAATATTTTCTGGAAAATCTCATGTAACAATTATGTGCACGAATGGACCAAAACCATATGCTTACTCTTGAGAAAATCTCCACAATCAAAGTTTACCAATCTTAAGAATCATGAAAAGATCAAAATAAAGGTGATAATGGGGTTTAGGCATAAGGAATTCGAATTTAGAATAGTGGTGATAAAACGTCACCAAGACTTAGTAAAGCTTAATACTCCTTATGACTCCAATTAAAAAGGGCCAAATTTCATCATGTTGGACCCAAACTTCATTCTTTTCTTCCCCAAAACATAGTGAACAAGGACAAATGTCAAATATAACAATAATAGACATTCACTTATCAAACAAACTCCAAATTCACAATCATGAACTCAATCCAATCAATCTTTTCTTTTCTTTGCCGAAACATTCTTTTTCTTTCGGATAAATTTTTCTTTTCATTTTTTTTTTCTGTCCGATCTCTCTTTTCTTAATTTGTTTCGGCAACACATATGTTTTTATGCAATTTGGACAAGTTCACCCCACACTTACTTCATAACATCACTTTACTTCACAAATCCACAACGAAATTCAGCTTTACCAAGTCTTGATAACAAGGGAAAGGGTTAAACTATTCTAAGTTCAAGGAATGTGTTTCAAGGTAATGAAAGAAAATGGCTGAATAAAGGCTCAATGGGGTTAAAACTAAGGAGATGGGCACAAATTAGGCACATGCTTTGTTTGGCTTTGGTGGTAATCCTAACAAGATCTTTTCAATCATATTCAAAATCATGGCACGTTATGAATAAAAGTTTCAAAATTCAACAAGAGCAAGTTCTAGCATACTAGAGTCCATCAAAAAACTATAGCACATAGTTATTGATTATGCATAGAACAATGAGATTTGAAAAATTTCTGCCCAATTTTAACAATAACTCATGAAGAAAGCATATAGGCTCTAAAACTCACATTGGATGTTATGGAATAAAATCAACTCAAACAAGCATGTTTCTCAAGTATCAATCAAAATCTCACAAATTCATACCAATCAAAATATCCATGAAACTCACAATTTAATCTTTTGATCATGCAAAACCATCATCTATGTACTCAAGATATAATCATCATAGACTTTAGGGGCATCCTAAGACTCAAACAAAACTAAAACGAACTATCTTAAAAAGCAACGAAATTTATTTTTTTTTATTTTTTTAATATCAAACAAAGAAAAAGCATGTGAAACATTCCTACCTGCACTACCAGATCGGACATAATAGCTGATGAAAAAAATTTCGTCGGCGGTTCCAAATTTTCGTCGGCTATTCCTTCTACCGACGACCATTTCGTCGGCTATAATTCGTCGATAAAAGGTCGTCGGTAAAACTAATGGCCGACGAAAATAACGAAATCGTCTGCTATTATCGAGTATGGCCGATGATTTTACCGACGAAAATTAATTTTGTTGACCAAACCTTGGCAAAATATCCGACGAAATTTGTCGGATATTTTCGAGTATAGCCGACGATATTGTAAACTATAACCGACGAAATTCGTCGGCTATTTGTTCTGAAATATAGCCGACGATTTCATCTATTTCGTTGGTTATTTCGTCGGAATATATTAATATTTTAATAGGCATTAATTAGTTATAGCCGACGAAATAATGTCATTTTCATCGGCTATAACGGTTATAGCCGACGAAATTTGGTAAAAATCATCGGCTATAGCACTTATAGCCAACGAAACAATGCCAATATCGTCGGCTATTCTTAATTTTTGGGGAAAAAAATTAAATTAATTTCTAAATTACCATTCCAAGCAACCTGCAATTCACAATGACAATCCATGCATTTACACCAATAAGAAACACATCTAAATGACTTATTATTTAATTTGTTCTAATATATATAAAATATAACCCTAATCATCACCTAAAGCACTAAAGTCCACCACGTCATCCCCAGCATCCTGCTGTCCATCATGCTCGTCATCCTGCTGAACGAACTCGGGAAGTTGAGGCATTGGAGGTTCAACTAACGGCTGAAACAGGGGCGGGGGTTCAAGGCCTTGTTGTTGTGCCGCGAACATAGCATACAACCAGTCTTGTTGGCCAGCGTAGTTGTGTCGCCGAATTCTCTCGCATTCAGCATGCCAACTGGACATATCCAAACGATACTGTTGTGTTCTGCGGTGTTGCTCCTGTGATCTCTGGAACTCGGCCGCCAATCTTGCATTTTCTTGTACCATTCTCTGCATTTCCCCCCTCATCTGTTGGCTGTCCCCGCCTCCCTCCTTTTGTGCTCCCTTAGTGGTCTTCAGGAGCCCTATTCCAGAACTTCCCAAACCTCGGCAGTAGTATTGGTTTGACCGGTCTGGGAAGGCTGCGTCGAACATCCTCGCTGCCGTTTGAACATTCGATCTGTCGACCTGGCGCAGGGCTTCTTGCAGATCTGCCTCTGAAATGTTCGGTTGTGTCTCCCGAACTACTTCCTGCAACACTTCTGCTTCGGCCCGGTTCACCCTCTCCTAATTGAACGGGAAAAAATAATAATTAATATTCTAACAAATAAATAATTAAGTAAAATTAATAATTAAAATTTTAAAATCGTAATCAACGACTTACGAGCTGTTCTGTTGCTTGTGGATAAGCCTTCTTAAACGTCTCCACGTACGGGTTGCTATCAGGATGATCTCTAAGCGCCTCCTCCTGATATTGTGAAAACGGCCTAGAACCAGCATGATGGGAGGTTGTGTTACGGCGGCGGTTCGCAGAGTTTATGCGAGATCGTTCCTTCAAACAAATAATAAAATATTAGAAAAATGCATAAAAAAATATTATTGTAATAATTATAAAATAATTAAACTAATAATTAAAATATTAACAAAATAAACATTTATAGTTAAGTTTAGTATTTACCTGCATAAGTGGGTTGTTGAAGTCTACTGTCTTCAACCAACGATACTCGTACTCCCTGAACAGGAACTCTCTTGGAGTACCCATACGACCATGTCTGTCGTATTCGTTAAAGTGGGTACGGAGCTCGTTCTTCCACTCTTTGAACCTATGGAAAAAACAAAAATGTATTAGAAATATTATTCATATCATAAAATATTTCAAATTATAAGATGAGGAATTCCCAACGTCCCTCGAGTTCTGTATCGCGTCCGCCCAATCCTGCTTGTGTTCGGCAATCTCGAAGTATGCCTGAAAGATAATATTTTATTATTTTTACAATTATAACAATACCGAAAATTATTAAATATTACGATAAAGAAATTAAGTTTTTTAAATTACTCACCGAGGTCGTGTTGTTAACCTCCCTCTTAATTTCTTCCGGCACATCAGCCCACCGGGTCCACAACATAGGGACTCTATCCCTAATTATTGCCCCCACGCAACCCGCGTAATCGCGGCGTTTTTTCCCCTGAACCTCCTGATTAGGGGGTTCGTTGATCTGGATTCTCCCCCTGCTGTCAACAATTCTCCTGAGCGTGTCAAAACATATGACACCTCTCGTATTCGGCCTTGAACTGCTAGCGGCTGTCCCTATCACATAAATGACGATTGGTGAATAAAATTAAATATTAGTGCGTTAATTTTAATAAAATATTTAATTAATAAAATCAAATGTTACCTGAACTGGATGACCCGTCTGTCGACTTTCCTTTTCTCCTCGCCGAAATCAGGAGGTCAGGTCTCTCAAATGGTTGCTGATAATATGCCTCCGCAGCACTCACGTACTGAGGCATATCAGGCCATATGGGCACACCACGAAAGTCGACCTCGGGTATCGCAGGAATGTTGTACGGGAGGTAGAGCTGATTTGGGAGAGTAGGCCCCTCAGTAGAGTCAGCAGCAGACGGCGCCGAACTCGTCATCGGCTCCTGATGAACCTCAGGCATACGGACCTGAGGAACGTTTGCAGCTATCTCGTCCTGAAATAGCTGCCTACTAGACCTCGGAGCATCTGGCCCGAGAGGGGGACGTGAACTGCTCGACTGCCGCCCCGCCTGGAGAAGGGTCTGGTGTCGAGAACTCACAGTCCTCCGCGGCTGTGATGCATCCACAGTCCTCCGCGGCTGGGATGAATCTACACTCCTCCGCGGCTGGCTGGTGGTCCTCTCAGGCTGGTTAAGGGTCCTTTCCGAGTCTGCGGAACCGGCAGAACTTCCAGAACCCCTAGATCTGGAAAAACGACGGCCTCCGAATAACTGTCTGAGTGCATCGGCCATCTGGAGCTTGAGGCATTAATACATTAATTAATATTAAATTATATTACATTAAATAACAAATTCTAATTAATATAATAACCAATAATACTAACATATTTTAAAATATACTAACAAATTAATATTTAAATTTTAACTAATTTTAAATAATACTAACCATTAACATAAATATAATCATTTATATACAAATATAACTATATTTCATCATTAACAATTTATATAATTAATTACCTACCTCGATTTATTAACAAATATATTTACAAATTTATATAATTAACAAATATATAACAAATATATAATTAATTTATTAACAAATATATAAAAATTTATACAATTTATATAATTAATATTAACAAATATTATATAACAATATATATAACAAATATATAAAAATGTATACATTAATTTATATAATTAACAAATATATAACAAATATATAATTAATTTATTAACAAATATATAAAAATGTAAACAATTTATATAATTAATATTAACAAATATTATATAACAATTTATATAACAATTTAACAATTTAATTATACAATTAAAATAAATTAGAAAAAAAAAATTGGTAAACCTAGCTCGATTGGAGGAAGAGGGGAAGGAGGAGGAGGAGGAGCCCGGCCAGCTGATTTGAGGAAGGAAGAGGAGGAGGAGGAGGCCGGAGGAGGAGGAACGGTGGAGGCGTCGCCGATTTGAGGAGGAGGAGGAGGAGAAGAGCGGCGGGGAAGGAGGAAAGCTGCAGCCGATTTGAGGAAGGAGGAGGAGGAGAGAAAAAACTCGGCTAGGGTTCGGGACTTTCTGGTTTATAGCAGAAAGAATAGCCGACGATTAAAAAAGATTCGTCGGCTATGCTATGAATAGCCGACGAATTCTTTTTTACTCGTTGGCTATTCTTTGAATGTCGTCGGCTATGCTATGAACATCGTCGGCTATACTTTGGAAGATCAACAGTCGTCCGATCTGAGCCATCCAACGGCGGACAATAAAAAGGCGCGGATCGCAAGAGTTTAGCCGACGACAAATAATTTGCGTCGGCTAAACTGAGAGAATAGCCGACGATATCAAAGATTTCATCGGCTATACTTTGGAAAATCAACAGTCGTCCGATCTGAGCCATCCAACGGCAGACAATAAGTCACACCTCTAAACGCTTAGAAATGGTAATTGGACTGCCTAAATGACGTTTTTTGGCCTGACCTTCAACAGATAATAGCTTCAAATCGATGAGACGCAACTAATCGTATAAAAATTTTCCTCAAAATATTTACCGAACGTCAGGCTACCCATAGGAAAACGAAAGTAAAAAACAGTCTACCGCAACATTCGGCACACAGATTTTATCGGAATCTTGTCATTTTTCAACCGTGGACGTATTTCATTATTTCGGTCATATCTTATTTCACGACTTTTTTCTATTTGAAGGATGAAGCAAAAATATAGCCGACGATTTTTGTTTATACCAACGAAAAAAAGGATCGTCGGCTATTCCCAAACTATGGCCGACGATTTTGTTCTTCTACTGACGAAAAATAAAATCGTCGGTTATTCTGTGGAATTACCGACGAAATTTTTAGTCGTCGGTGATAGTCGCATATTTATGCGTCTATTCGGTGTTTAATTTATTCTCTATATTTAGTTTATTGCTATTATTTGAGTTAGTTAATTATATTTATTGTTTTCAGGTATTCTGGAGCTAAATGGAGTAAAGGGCTTAAATAATATAAGTGGGCATATCATGGAGAGGAAGGTACAGTACGTACGTGAATAATGCATATGCAAGTGGGATTTGGCTTTATGGAGGAGAAGCCGACATGATTATCCAATCTTGGCGAGGAGATGCTTGGCGAGGAGACGTGATGATGGGCTTAATTGATCAAGCCAGCCTAGCTTTAGCTAATTAAGGAGGAAAGCATAATTAAAGTGGAGCATGTGGGCTGCCACGTGATGGATTGGTGGGCTGGTTAATTAAGCCTGGCTAGCCTAGGTTTGTTCGGCAGCACAAGGATATAAAGAGGAGATATTCACGCAAGGAGAGGAGAGCCGAATACCAGAAGGGAAAAAGAAGAGCCGAATACCAGAAGAGAAAAAAAGGAGCCGAATACCAGAAGAGAAGAAAAAGACCGAAGTTCTTCTTCTTCTCCATCCATCTGTATAATCTTTCATGCTTTGTTTAGATAATTATACTATGACTTTTAGTAGCTAAATACCATTGTTAAGGGGCTGCTTGAAGCTCCGTACATGAAGTCTTTTTTATATGTAAACCCTAACCTAGTTTTGCATATGTTATGAATGAGTTTTCTTTCTTTAATCGGTTCAGTGATGAATTCCTTGTATGTTTGCCTTGGTGGCCAACTTAGTATGCACGCTAGGGTTCTAATGTCATGAGATACGGGCGACTGAAGATAATTTCTTCCACCGGATTCTCTATAGTGATACACCGAGGAGATATGCGTATTCTTGGGAGTTAGAAAACCATAGGTCTAGCAGGACACAACCGTATGTACCTGTGAACCCTTGTAGCTTCTCAAACCATTTCAAAACGTAATGCTTTCTTCTTTGTTAACCTGGGGGTCTAACGAACAAGGGTTCATTGAAGGATAGACGTGAGGGAGGTCTAACGACGAACTCATATAGGGTTAAGGATTTGGTAATAAGATGTGGACCAATGATCTAACGATCGGCCCTTCTTGGGAACTTTCATTCATGGGATATGTGCATTGGGTTAGTTATATATTGAAAAGATGGATTGGCGGTGGTGGATTGCGTGCTTCTTAACCTCATAATCATATAGTTTAAACACATTTGCATTCATATCATTATTAACTTCAGCATCTTATTTTCTGCATTTTGGCTGTCTTCGGTGATTGATTTCACCAACCAAAACTCAACGAAACCCACTCAAATTTTAGGTGGTAGTCTGCCACTGAGTCTAGTTAATTGTGTCCAAATTTCGTGCCCATTGGTGTAGCCAAACTTGAGTTCGAAATTTGTTAGTGTATGTAGGTCGAGTCTGTCAGCTTTTAGTTATTTTGTTAAGTCTTAGTATCACCAGTTCCTTGTGATCGATAACCCTTGTTTACCGTACTATATTGATATATCTTGAAGGGAAATAAGGTATCTTTGAGAGGTGCATTGGCACTCATCAAATTTTGGCGCCGTTGCCGGGGAACTGCTTAACTCTAAGTCTTAATAGAGTAGTTAAAATTTCAGTTTTGTTTTTGTTTAGTTTAATTTCTTTTTCTTTTGTTTCTTACGATCTCTCTTGTGTGCAGGAGCATAGCATATGCGTACTCGACGCACAAAGAGCGCTGAGCAATTATACTTTGATCAAGAGATTGAGCGCTCAGCAAGGCAAAACAGACAGCAGAGCAGACAACGGTCCTTGAGTGGTGAACCTTCTGATAGAGTTTCTGTGCATTCTGGTTCAGAATCTGAGAGAGAAGAGGAGGTGCACATTCCTACACCACCACCATCACCACCGAGACAAATGGCTAACAACGGACAACCCAGGTTGAGGGAGTCGTTTGCACCAGGCACAGGGGCAGAGAGTTCACCGATTGTTCTACCGGACAACTTGGGGAATTATTCTATTCCTCCATCACTCATCACGAACTTGCCACACTTTAGAGGAACACCTTCTGAAGACCCTCAGGAT
This sequence comes from Potentilla sterilis, assembly GCA_963682095.1. Taxonomy (NCBI): domain Eukaryota; kingdom Viridiplantae; phylum Streptophyta; class Magnoliopsida; order Rosales; family Rosaceae; genus Potentilla; species Potentilla sterilis. The sequence goes on along the minus strand of OY821757.1, from coordinate 35,758,811 downwards.
CATCTCAATGAGTTCACAGCCTTGTGCAGAATCCAGAAATCAACTAATATTGATGAAGATGTTGTGAAGCTCATCTTGTTTTCTTTTTCTTTGAAGGAACAAGCAAAGCAATGGTACAATTCTCTTCCCCCTCTTTCTATTGATACTTGGGAGAAGATGTGTATTGCTTTTATGAAGGAATTCTACTCTACTTCCCGAACCAAGAACTTGAAGAAGCAAATCAGTACTTTCAGGCAGAAAGACAGTGATGAATTACATGAAGCCTGTAGTCAGTTTAAGAGTCTTCTTCGACAGTGCCCTCATCACAAGTTTGACATCAATGCTCAAATGGAGTACTTTTATGAAGGACTCGATTCTTTCAACAGGTCAAAGCTTGATTCAGCTTGTGGAGGTAATTGGTGGAATATGACTGGAGCTGAAGCTAAAGATATTGTTGAGAGTCAAGCAGAGAATTCAAGGCAGTTTCAGTCAAGGGATAGATCCATGGGAGCAAGTAGAAGATCAGTGAGTGCAGTTGCAGTTGATGGAGCAATGGAGAAACGACTAAGTACTTTGGAGAATGACATGGCTCTTCTCAACAGTCGAAAGAAGCCAACAGTTGCTGCAGCTCAGGTTGTGTGTACTATCTGCTCAGAGAACAGTCATGTAGCAGAAGATTGTCCCAAGTTCAGAGCTGATAGAGAAGATGATGATGAGGAAGAGGCAAATTACTTCCAGAGGAACGGAGATCATCCATTCTTGAGCTATAAGAGCAATAATGTGCTCAATCCTCCTACTGGTTTTCAGCAGAGACAGTCTTCTGGTGATGGACAACAGTTTGGCCAGAGACGAGCTCATCAACAGCAAGCTCCAGTGCAATCATCATCTGATCCTGTCTTGACAGCAATGCTGCAGCAGATGATGTTTGATGCTCAGAAAGAGCGTGAACAGAACAAGAAGGAGAGAGATGAGCAGAGTGCCTACCGCCAAGAGAGTAAGAATGTACAACAGCAGCAGGGTAAGGCAATTGACTTGTTAGAAAGACAGATGAGCCAAGTGCAACAACAGCTCGCCCAAGTCAATCCAGGAGGGCTCCCAAGCAACACTCTCACCAATCCCAAGGGCCAACATGAGGCTCATGCCATCACATTGAAGAGTGGAAAAGTGTTGAGTGAAAAGCCTGCAGTTAAGAAGCCGAAGAGGATGTGGGATGAGCCTATTATTGAGCAAGTGTTGCCCTATGAGCCGTTGACAGTAGATCCAGGAACCCCAACTCAATCTGTTGAGAACAACCCTCAACTCGTTAAGAATGCACCTGGAGTGAAGACACAAAAACCGAAATCCTCTCAGGTATGTCCTCTACCTTCTCCTTTGATTAAAACTAATGTGCCTTTTCCTAGCAGGTTGAAAAAGTTAGGTAAGGAGGAGAAAGATAAGGAGATTTTGGATATCTTCAAGAAAGTGGGGGTAAACATTCCACTGTTGGATGTGATCAAGCAAATCCCCCAGTATGTAAAATTCCTCAAGGATCTGTGCACCAACAAGAGAAAATTCAAAGGAACTGAGACAGTTGCCTTGAGTGAGAGAGTCACTGCTGTGCTTTAAAGGAAAATCCCACCCAAGCTTGGTGATCCAAGTCGTTTTACCATCCCATGTACTATCGGTGATCACAGGTTTGATGGTGCTCTTCTTGATTTAGGTGCTTCCATAAACTTAATGCCTTATTCTGTTTATAACAAGATTATGAATATGGGAGAACTTATTCCCACTGGGGTAACCATTAAACTTGCTGATAGATCTAACTGTTACCCTAGTGGAATTGTGGAAGATGTACTTGTGCAGGTGGGTGATTTAATCTTCCCAGCAGATTTCTTTGTGCTAGAGATGGAGGGTGAATCAATGACCTATGAAACTCCACTGATTCTTGGTAGACCGTTCTTAAGAACGGCTCGTACTAGGATTGATTGTTATGAAGGATCTCTTAGCATGGAAGTTGCGGGAGAGAAAGTGCATTTCAACATATACGAGTCCCTCAAGCACCCGAATGGTGATGATATGTACTCCTGTTGTTCTATTGATGTGTTTGGAAGTTTTGTGCAGGAATTCTTTCAATATTCGCTGGGGGATGATCCTTTGAAGAGGATACTGGAGAATACAGGAGAAAATGCCCATTCTGGTTTTCGACCCATCGACGCTGGAGTTCGATCCATCGAACATGGACCTGTTTTCGAGATTGCTTCAGCTGAGGAGCTTGAAATGGAAGATGAGTATTATGCCATGGAAGAGGCTCTTGAATCACGACCATACATTAAAGGTAAGCCTTCTAAACCTATCTCTCTTCCGGTTTCAACTGATGTTCTTGCTCCTTCTATTCAGACAGCTCCCGAGTTAGAACTCAAACCTCTTCCCGAGCATTTGAAATATGCTTTCATTGGTGACGGTGAAACTTTACCGGTCATAATTTCTTCAAACCTCTCGAAGTTGCAAGAGGAGAAGCTGTTGATTGTTCTACGAGCTCACAAGCAAGCAATTGGCTGGACAGTTGCTGATATCAAGGGAATATGCCCTACTTTGTGTACTCATCGGATCCATCTTGAGGAGGGAGCTAAGCCAACAAGAGAAGCTCAACGTCGACTCAACTCTCCTATGATGGAAGTTGTCAAGAAAGAAGTAATCAAACTCCGCGATGCCGGTATAATTTATGCTATTTCTGACAGCAAGTGGGTTAGTCCTGTGCAGGTTGTACCAAAAAGTTCTGGAATTACTGTAGTCAAGAATGATGAGAACGTGTTGGTACCTCAGCGAGTACAAACGGGGTGGCGAGTGTGTATTGACTACCGAAAGCTCAACACTACCACACGCAAAGACCACTTCCCACTCCCGTTTATTGATCAGATGTTGGAAAGGTTGGCAGGTCATGCTTACTATTGTTTCTTGGATGGCTACTCTGGCTACAACCAGATCGCCATACACAAAGATGACCAGGAGAAGACCACCTTCACGTGTCCCTATGGCACGTTTTGCTTACAGGAGAATGCCTTTTGGCTTGTGTAATGCACCAGCGACGTTTCAGCGATGCATGATGAGCATCTTCTCAGACATGGTTGAGAAAATCATCGAGGTATTTATGGATGACTTTTCAGTATTCGGTGATTCTTTTGATATGTGTCTGCATAATTTGTCTAAGGTATTAGAACGTTGTGAGAAAACTAACCTTGTGCTTAATTGGGAAAAATGCCACTTCATGGTGGAACAAGGTATAGTTCTTGGGCATATTATTTCTGCCAGAGGAATAGAGGTAGACAAGGCCAAGGTTGATATTGTGCATACCTTACCCCCTCCTTCAACTGTGAAGGAGGTGAGATCTTTTCTAGGACATGCAGGTTTTTATCTCAGGTTTATCAAGGATTTCTCAAAGATATCGCACCCACTTTGTGCATTGCTCCAGAAGGATGTGGCCTTTAACTTCACTGAGGATTGTCTACAAGCTTTCAACAAGCTCAAGGAGTTGTTGACTACAGCTCCCATCATACAAGCTCCGGATTGGAGTTTACCTTTTGAGCTGATGTGTGACGCTTCAGATTATGCTGTTGGCGCTGTTCTTGGCCAACGACCGGATAGACTTCCACATGTCATCTATTATGCCTCCCGGACTTTGAATGATGCACAGTTGAACTATTCAACTACAGAGAAGGAGCTCTTAGCAGTGGTTTTTGCTCTTGAAAAGTTTAGATCTTACTTGTTAGGAACTAAAGTGATTGTTTTTTCTGACCATGCTGCTTTGAGATATTTGATGACCAAACAGGATGCTAAGCCAAGATTGATTCGATGGATGCTCTTACTTCAAGAGTTTGATATTGAAATCAAGGACAAGAAGGGTTCTGAGAATGTGGTGGCGGATCACTTGAGTAGACTCACCCATGGCTCCAATAAAGAAGAGGATCATCTTCCTCTCAGAGATAGTTTTCCAGATGAGCAACTTCTTGTTGTTCAAGATATGGTGCCATGGTATGCTGACATAGTCAACTACAAGGTGAGTAAGGCTATTCCACCGACTTTCAGCAGAGCTCAGAAAGATAAACTTGTCAAGGAGGCCAAGTACTATACATGGGACGAGCCCTACCTCTGGAAACATTGTACTGATGCCATCACCCGCAGGTGCGTGCATGAATCTGAATTTCAATCTATATTATCTTTTTGTCACTCACATGCAGAGGGTGGACACTTTGGAGGAAAGAAGACAGCTCTCAAAGTACTTGAGAGTGGATTTTATTGGCCTACATTATTCCATGATGCATATGTCTTCTATAAGTCTTGTGCCAGATGCCAGATGACAGGTAACATCGGTCCTAGAGATCAAATGCCTCAACACCCAATTCTTGTTGTTGAACTCTTTGATGGGTGGGGTATTGATTTCATGGGACCGTTTCCTAACTCTCAAGGGTATCTGTACATTCTTGTCGCTGTGGATTATGTTTCTAAGTGGGTGGAAGCTAAAGCCACCCGCACTAATGATGCTAAGGTTGTTCTGTGTTTTCTGAAAGAAATTTTTGCTAGATTTGGAACACCTAGATGCATTATCAGCGATGGAGGATCTCACTTCTGCAACAGGTCCTTTGATGCTTTGCTCAAGAAGTACAGTGTAACACATAAGGTGGCAACACCTTATCATCCTCAGACGAGCGGGCAAGTAGAGGTATCTAACAGGCAGATCAAACAGATACTTGAGAAGACAGTTGGTCCTACGAGAAAAGACTGGAGTCAACGACTGGATGATGCGTTGTGGGCTTACAGAACAGCGTACAAAACACCTATTGGGATGTCTCCTTATAGGTTGGTTTATGGGAAAGTCTGCCATCTTCCAGTGGAGCTTGAGCACCGTGCATTCTGGGCTGTGAAGAGATTCAACTTTGACATTGATGTAGCGGGATTGCATAGGAAGTTGCAGCTGAGTGAGCTTGATGAGATTAGGCACAATGCCTATGAGTCCAGCAGGATTTATAAGGAAAAGACCAAAGCTTTTCATGACCGGAACATTAAAAAGAAAGAATTTTCAGTTGGTCAGAAAGTTTTGTTGTTCAACAGTCGTCTACGGTTATTTCCAGGTAAGCTTAAAAGTAGATGGACTGGACCTTATGTTATCACTAATGTTTCCTCTCATGGTGCCTTCGAGATCAGGAGTTTGAAATCAGGGGACACATTTGTGGCGAACGGTCAACGACACATTTGTCTTTGAGGATGCAGACCTCGAGGATGCCCCTCCTATTGAGGATTGATTGGATCTGTCGTCTGGCTGAAGACGTTAAACTTAGCGCTACTTGGGAGGCAACCCATGTTGATGGAGAAGCGTGGCTATCAGATTTGCTTTCTTAACCCTTCTCCTTTTGTTTTATTTCTCCATGTGTTTTAGTGTGATTTGGATGTGTTATGTGTTTCACCCTATGCTTGTTTGATGTATTGCATGCTTTAGTTTTGTTTTACATTGAGGACAATGCAAATTGCAAGTGTGGGGTGGGGTTTATAACATATCCTTAGCGTCTATGTATAAATTTTTCAATTTTTAGGTGTCAATTCGGAGCTGTACAGTGTACTGTTTTGTGCGATTTGTTTAAAATAGCTAACAAATTCAGATAATTCTGAAATTTTGTGAGAATGTTCATTCATGTGTCTAATTTACGGTCGTAAAATTTCAACTCTGTCTGATGTGTGAAAAATTCTGGAAAAATTCTACAAGTCGTACTGTGCAGTGCAGGTCCGGATTTTCGACCGGTCGAAAATCGTGAATTGCCTTTTCCGACAACAAGTTCGTCGTGGAAGGGTAGTTCCATCCAATTTTGAGATTTTTGAAGTTTTTTCTTGTTTCTTTTGTGTCTTTGAGTCATATATGGAAAAACAAAATACAAAAATAAAAAGTGTCAAGAAAAACACAAAAAGAAGAGTCTTAGGAGCCCTTAACATGTCAATGACGTGATTATATCTTCCTACTTTGTGGCTAAAAGATGATCTTGTACATGAATTGCTTTGGTTAATCTTGATGTTTGGTGCATGCGCTAATGTGTAGTGGATGTAGAAACAAGTTAACATGGTACAGATCTTTTGAGCATGCTTAGACTTTGTTGAGATTCATTAACCTTGTGAGCTTTTGAGCCTAAATGTGCTATACATGCTTTCATTGTTGAGTGTTGATTGCTTGCCACAGATTAAGTTAATGGACTCTAGAGATTACTAGAACTTGCTCTTGTGCTTTTCAAAGCTTATTGTCATTACATGTTCTGATTGAGGAAGTGATAAAGGCATCTAGGATTTTCCACTATTGCCATATGAGCCTGTGTCCCGATTTTGTGTTCATAAGTTGTGCACCCCTTAGTTAACCACCTTGAGCCTACATGTTTAAACTTTTTGTCATCACCCGCATGATCTTAACCTTGAAGCTTAGAATAGTTTTATCTCTACCTTGTTTTAGGACTTAGTGGAGCTGTACATGAGACAGGTACATGAAGATCGAGGTGACTGTTGTGAATGTGATGCAAAGAAACAAGTGTGGGGTATCAAGCTAGTTGCGTTGAATTGTAAAAGCCGAATAAAAAAAAAAAAAAAAAAACGGCATAAAAAAAAAAAAAAATAGTTCTTTGTGATGATCTAGCTTGATACCCGAGTTAACTGTTGATGTTTAGAATGAAGTGTAGGCCCAACAGGATGAAATCCGGCCACAATGGTGACACTTATGATGAGAAATACAATGGTGATGATGTTTCAAAGTGTTGTGAAGTTTGAAGAATTGTCTCTACATATGGTGCTCTACTAGGTCTTAGAACTTTTGCTTGAATACCATATCGTTTTGTTCTATAAACCTATGAGCCTAGCCCCATTACAACCTCTGAAAGTCCTTTTTGATCCTCAAGATGGCAGCCTTTGATCTGTGGAGATAAGTCACAAGAGTGAGCATATGGTTCGGTCCATTTGGCAAGTGATTGAATTGAGCGAAAACCTTATACATACTTTGAGTGAAACACTTATGAGAACATATCTATGTGAGGTTGAATCTTGACTTGTCTACTGCATGCTACAGCTTTATATTCACCATGTTATGTCTGTGTCCTACACTCCTACATGTTACATGTTTGTCATGCATTGAAATTAACCCTTGAAATTCTATAAGATGTAACTGTGGAATTGTATTCATCTTGGTGTTACAGGTGTTGGAAGATTGCTGAGACTAATTGTTAAGGGCGTTAGAGTGTTTTAGTTTGTTGAGTCTTTTTCTTTGAGTCTTAGTTTAGTGTATTGCTCGAGGACTAGCAATGTCTAAGTGTGGGGTATTTTGATAGTCGCATATTTATGCGTCTATTCGGTGTTTAATTTATTCTCTATATTTAGTTTATTGCTATTATTTGAGTTAGTTAATTATATTTATTGTTTTCAGGTATTCTGGAGCTAAATGGAGTAAAGGGCTTAAATAATATAAGTGGGCATATCATGGAGAGGAAGGTACAGTACATACGTGAATAATGCATATGCAAGTGGGATTTGGCTTTATGGAGGAGAAGCCGACATGATTATCCAATCTTGGCGAGGAGATGCTTGGCGAGGAGACGTGATGATGGGCTTAATTGATCAAGCCAGCCTAGCTTTAGCTAATTAAGGAGGAAAGCATAATTAAAGTGGAGCATGTGGGCTGCCACGTGATGGATTGGTGGGCTGGTTAATTAAGCCTAGCTAGCCTAGGTTTGTTTGGCAGCACAAGGATATAAAGAGCCGAATACCAGAAGGGAAAAAGAAGAGCCGAATACCAGAAGAGAAAAAAAGGAGCCGAATACCAGAAGAGAAGAAAAAGACCGAAGTTCTTCTTCTTCTCCATCCATCTGTATAATCTTTCATGCTTTGTTTAGATAATTATACTATGACTTTTAGTAGCTAAATACCATTGTTAAGGGGCTGCTTGAAGCCCCGTACATGAAGTCTTTTTTATATGTAAACCCTAACCTAGTTTTGCATATGTTATGAATGAGTTTTCTTTCTTTAATCGGTTCAGTGATGAATTCCTTGTATGTTTGCCTTGGTGGCCAACTTAGTATGCATGCTAGGGTTCTAATGTCATGAGATATGGGCGACTGAAGATAATTTCTTCCACCGGATTCTCTATAGTGATACACCGAGGAGATATGCGTATTCTTGGGAGTTAGAAAACCATAGGTCTAGCAGGACACAACCGTATGTACCTGTGAACCCTTGTAGCTTCTCAAACCATTTCAAAACGTAATGCTTTCTTCTTTGTTAACCTGGGGGTCTAACGAACAAGGGTTCATTGAAGGATAGACGTGAGGGAGGTCTAACGACGAACTCATATAGGGTTAAGGATTTGGTAATAAGATGTGGACCAATGATCTAACGATCGGCCCTTCTTGGGAACTTTCATTCATGGGATATGTGCATTGGGTTAGTTATATATTGAAAAGATGGATTGGCGGTGGTGGATTGCGTGCTTCTTAACCTCATAATCATATAGTTTAAACACATTTGCATTCATATCATTATTAACTTCAGCATCTTATTTTCTGCATTTAGCTGTCTTCGGTGATTGATTTCACCAACCAAAACTCAACGAAACCCACTCAAATTTTAGGTGGTAGTCCGCCACTGAGTCTAGTTAATTGTGTCCAAATTTCGTGCCCATTGGTGTAGCCAAACTTGAGTTCGAAATTTTTTAGTGTATGTAGGTCGAGTCTGTCAGCTTTTAGTTATTTTGTTAAGTCTTAGTATCACCAGTTCCTTGTGATCGATAACCCTTGTTTACCGTACTATATTGATATATCTTGAAGGGAAATAAGGTATCTTTGAGAGGTGCATTGGCACTCATCAGTCGGCCGTTTTTTTTTGTTTCGTCGGGAAAACCGTTTTTTCTGGTAGTGCCCACACTTAGTAAATTACATTGTCCTCAATGTAAATCAGAAATAATTTTGTAATTTCTAAGCATATGATAATTTCAACAAGTTTCACATTTATACAATTCAGCCAAAAAGAGTTTATGGATTTAGAAAATTCAAACTCTCGTTGATGACTCCTTCACAGCTACGGTTCAAATGGGTTGCCTCCCATGCAGCGCTTAATTGTTTATAGTCTTTTAGCCTAGACTCATCTCCATGCACATCAGAATGTTGGTGCATCTCCTAGCTCTGTTTCCTCAATGGTGTGCTCCTCAAAAGACTCGAAGTAAGGTTTAAGTCTATGACCATTCACCTTAAACCTTTTACCTGTTTCAATACTCTGAATTTCAATAGCACCATGAGCAAACACATTAGAAACAATAAAAGGGCCTATCCAATAAGATCGAAGTTTTCCTGGAAAGAGTTTAAGCCTAGAGTTATGCAAAAGGACTTTTTGCCCAATTACAAATGTCTTTCCTCTTAGCATCTTGTCGTGGTAGGCTCTTGTCTTTTCCTTGTAAATCCACGCAGAGTCATATGCATCATTCCTTATTTCTTTGAGCTCGCTTAGTTGCAACTTCCTGTGAAGACCAGCCTTGTCTAGCTCCATGTTGAATTGCTTCACTGCCCACCACGCCTTGTATTCCAACTCCACTGGTAGATGGCACGCCTTGCCATAGGTGAGACGAAATGGAGACATCCCAATGGGTGTCTTGTATGTTGTTCTGTAAGCCCAAAGTGCATCTTCAAGTCTGTCACTCCAATCTTTCCTTGTTGGGCCCACAGTTTTCTCCAGTATGCTCTTGATTTCCCTATTTGACACTTCTACCATTCCACTTGTCTGAGGGTGATAAGATGTGGAAACCTTATGGGTGACTCCATACTTCCTGAGCAAAGCCTCTATTGTTCTGTTGCAGAAATGAGAACCTCCATCGCTTATAAGCACACGAGGTACTCCAAACCTGGAAAATATGTTAGTTCTCAAGAAATCTGCAACAACTTTAGAATCATTAGTCCTTGTGGCTTTCGCCTCCACCCATTTAGACAGATAATCAACAGCCAATAAGATATATAGAAAACCCTCAGATGAAGGAAAAGGTCCCATAAAATCTATACCCCAAACATCAAAGATTTCAACAATTATGATGGAAGTTAAGGGCATTTGATCTCTTTTTCCTATGTTACCTGTCATTTGGCACCTATCACATGTCTTACAAAATATGTAAGCATCCTTGAATATCGTGGGCCAATAAAATCCACTCTCTAATACCTTAAGGGCTGTCCTCTTAGGTCCAAAGTGTCCTCCACATGCCTCATTATGACAAAATACTAGGATCGGTCTATGCTCTTCAAGTGGGACACATCGTCGAATAATCTGATCACTACAATGCTTCCAAAGCACTACCAGAAAAGGCATTATAGCCGACGAAATTGCAAATAACGGCCGACGAACTCTTTATTCGTCGGCTATAACAATTATAGCCGACAAAATTCGTCGTCTGTAGTGGTATTTCGTCGGCTAAAATGGTTATAGCCGACGATATCGTCGTCGGGTATAGTTTTACCGACGGCGTATTTCCGACGATGTTATAACCGACGATATGTCGTCGGGTAATGGGTATAGCCGACGAAATCGCCGGCTATATCGTCGGCTATAACCATTATAGCCGACGACTTAAATTCGTCGACTATGATGCCTTTTCTGGTAGTGAAGGTATGGATTGTCCCATATGTAGTGTCTTGCCATCATTTTAATCCTCGTCTTAGTTGCCTGCAAACATGTACTAGGAAAAGTCTTAGTAACTAAATAATTCACAATATCAGCATACCAAGGGTCCACACGAAAAAGCTGCTCATCTGGAAAAGACTCATGCAAAGGCAACATCTCCTCCTCTTGTACAATTCTGCTCAAGTGATCCGCCACAACGTTTTCACTCCCCTTCTTGTCCTTGATTTCGATGTCAAACTCTTGGAGTAAGAGAATCCATCGAATCAAGTGTGGCTTGGCATCTTTCTTCTTCATTAAATACCTGAGGGCTGCATGGTCAGAATACACAATCACTTTAGAGTTTAAAAGATAAGAACGAAATTTCTCTAAAGCAAAAATAACAGCCAACAATTCTTTTTCAGTGGTGGAGTAATTTAATTGAGCATCATCTCACCCTAAAAATCCTGCCGACACAACACCATTGCCGAGCAGCCATATTCTCCACCATCTATCGGATCCACACGAGTCGAAGTCATCAAGGTGTCTACAAAAGTGTGATCCACTCCCCTCTTTTGGTTTTGTAGTTTTTATGTAGTTATGTTAAACTTTGTATATGAAGTTAACATGTATTCTTGGTTTCAAACTCTATGTCTATATATTGTTTGGATTGAAGTTTGGTTATATAATTTGTATGTTCAATTCGTTTTCTTTATCTTTAATTGGTGTTTGGATGTAAGAATACGGATTGCATGTTAAAGAGTAAGGAAAATATGTAATAAATTAGTAAGTAGGATAATCGGCAAACATGTGTTAATTTGGTTTTAGGGTTTTCTTGACTTGTTCTTTGAATTCGTGTGCTTAAAGGTGTGAATTTATTTTTGTGCTTTTATTTCGTGCCTAGGACATTTGAGGCAGCCCTAGCTGCCGACGCCAACATATCCCCCTTTTGTGACGATTTTAATATGTATTTGTGAATATATTTGTCTAACAATCTCATGTTTCAGGTACCCTTAATCCCCGGCTTAGAACGATCCCTACTTATCTCTTTACTACTAACGATTGTAGGGTTTATTATTGTGTGCGAGTTTAGGCTCACATCAGGTTATTATTGAAGATGTGCTTAGGCAACTCGTCAGATATTTTAGGCAAGACATGTCCAATCGGTGGTATAACAGTAGGCAGGAAGCAAAGGCCCGAGGCAAACAGCAACATGAGAAGGAGCAGGTAACTAGTGGGCTAGTTGTATTATTGGTTTGAAGGATTCTTATATCTATTCTCATAAGATCTGATGAGCTAGTTGTATAATTGGCTTGTAAAACAAGTGGTTTTTTCATTGACCTCCAAGTTTTAATGGAACTCATTTCATTAAACTACATTAATCAAATATACTTGGCTAATTTTTTTTTTTTTGTTGGTTATTTGTCAAAAAGAAGTACCCGATTTCACGATATACATTATAATGACTTTATGGTGCAGGCATATCAGAAGTCACTTCTTGAAGATCTAGCAGATGAATTCATACTTCCTATTAATCAAAGGCCAACATAAAATGTTGATCTGGAACACGTGGAACAAGCGTCATTGGACAGACAGTTACCGTCATCTAATATTGGTTTTCGGCTTCTCCAGAAAATGGGGTGGAAGGGCAAGGGCCTCGGTAAAGCTGAACAAGGTTTGTTATTATATTTTTTATTATTTGATTCTGTATTCAATTTACTGTTGAAACTGAAAAAAAAAAATCACGTATTGCAAGAAAATAGGAGTGCTTTATCATTTTATCCCTCTAATGAAAAATGGACGAGTTTGATAGCTGTTGAAACTCTAGCAAAAAAAAGGGAGGAGAATGATCAAGTTGCCGCCGCGCACGCTGGCAGGAAGTCGAGGCGCCGCCGCGTCGCGTATAGTGCTTCCCCAGGGCCAATCCTTGGCTCAAACGGAAGAGGAGGCCGAGTTGCGTCGATTGCTGGGTGGCGCTTGCGTCGTGGAGGCCGGACGGCGGAGATCAGTGCGTTGGCGATCCGGATCGGGGAGAGAGAAAAATGAACATTAAATTTGCTATAGTAAAGGTGAACAGTAAAAGGTAAAAACCCGAAATGGAAATTCTGATATTTTTCCAAAAAATTCCAGACTTTATAGTCACTTTCCAGAATAGGAAATAGCTTTCACATGTCGTAATTTCTTCATACGACATCTGTTTCACGCGTGCCACGTATATACGAACTCGTATCGTCGAGCTCTACGAGTTTTGAGAATGAAACTTTCCGAAATTCACAACGGATCAAAAGTCAACTTTTGACCCATTGAACTTAAACGTTTTTCAAATTTTAACTCTCGGAATCACTTCCGACATTGCGCAACGACTAATTAAAAGCGTACGAAATACCAGCTCTAAAAAAAATATCCTTCCATTAATTACGAGAAATTTATAAGTAATTAAACACGAAAATCGGGTTACTACACAATTTTAATTGTATGTGTGTGACTTCCTGAACTAAGTTATATTCAGGATTCACGATTTTAATTGTGTAAGATTTGTACATTTCTGAACTATGATTTTAAGTAGGAAAGTCTGAATGTTACCTTGTATTTTTGTGTGCGTGTGATAATATGGTTTAAGTGTCGTTGTGTGAGTCTGAGTTTACTCATACGAGATTTTAAAAGCTTACCGGGTTTATTGTTTACAACCCGGTGCACAAATCCATGGTGTAGGGATTAATCGTGCATGTGAGGATTAGCAGAGTTGAGGCGGCGGTTGATAGCTGTGGTGAGTAGCAGTGATCCTACTCATTTAGTCTTGTTTTTTTTTTAAGTATAGCGAGGCATGATTTGAATAATTGCACTGCCCGATACTTTACAACCTTTGTAAGATCGGTGATATAATAAATTCGCCGGAGTCGCATTTGTTTTGATTCTTTAATGCTTAGTAGTTTATAATTTATTTTCTAGTTGTTGTGATTATTGAATTATCACGTTTTCGAATTTTAATTTTTATCTATTCCAATTCGGGGCGTGACAATATCATCCTACCAAACTTGAAAGTTGAAACTACAACTAGGAACAGGGCATTGTGCATGCCAAGGCCAACAAGATAAAGAACACAACTTAGATGCTACATTCATGATAAAGTACAAAACATACCAAATATTACTACAAAATTTCAACTCCAGAGCATTTCACCAAAGACAACAACATGCATGTTGGTAACTTGAAACTCCAAAATCATATAATTTCTTACTTTCCAGAATTTGTATTGAGCGAAAATTTCCATGCATAAAGCATATGTCCAGCCACTCAATAGAGAAAATTGGACCAAGCACATCAATTGAAAAACTAAGAGATTACCTACAGTTGGCATTTAGTGTTCCTCAACTTAAGAGTTTCAGCTTGTATCACTACAAGAGAAAACCCTTTTAGAGACAAAATGCTTTCGTCTCTAATTGATGTACTTTTGTCACTGTGACAAAATCGTTTTGTCACTAAATTTGTCTCCAATAGTGCGTGACAGATACTTTTTAACGACAAAATATGAATTTTTTCGCCAATAAGGATCATGGTCAAAATTTTATTTGTCTCTAATGTCGTCCATTTTTGTCTCCCAAACTGCATAGAATTCGTGGGAATCATCCTGACAAATCCCAAATACTATTTTTTGATTTACTAGTTTATTTATTCCTCATTAAATATAGAAACACATACATAATTAAACTAATACAATTACAAACCAAAGAAGGAAAAGAATAAAGGATCATTACGGAAATAAAATTAAACTTCTTTATTAGATAAATAAAGTAATTTACACTGTACCATTAATCAAAGCACATTTTACTAACAATACAACAGTGGTATTCTTCTGGAAAGAAAAAAAAAACAGTGGTATTCAAACTTGACATCTCTTAGCAAAACTTGTCAAAATATTAATAACTAGCATCCTCACGATAGGGCATCCATGATCACTCATCCAATCTAGGCAGAAATATGTGTTTTCCTCACATGAAATTAATTCAAATCTCGCTAGTGAAAGTCAGCGAATGGAGATTCCTGTTACAATAACATAACAGAAGCTGGTAAGCATACATTTGAATAAATGTCCACCTCATAATGGTTAATTACTTAATAAATCCCGCACCCATTGTAATAGAAAAACTTCAAGACATCATTGAACTTTAAATACGAGAGCATCATTAACTCTAACCTAAATATAAATCATTAAGTACTACCTTATTTGTAAGTTTCCTGTTGGTTATATCTTTTCACATCCCTTTATCTGTGTTCTAGTTCTTCCCATCCATTCATTCTCAGAAGAAGAAAGAATTATTTAAAACACACTTTAAAAGGAAAAACAATATTATCATCTCGTAAGTTCATCATGTCGATCACCACCCATTTCCTCAACCTCACGAGTGGAATTTTAGAGGGGGCATGTACATGATTAAAATTTATAGTTCATTTCAGTCGCATTATGTAATTATTATCAAGTTTAGCTTAGCTAAAATGGATTATGTATAGACATGTAATAATAACGTTCTATCATAGCAGTAAACAAAAAAGAACATGTAAGCAACCTGGTCTTAGGTTACCTCTTTAACTTCTTCGAACATTATAGTATGCTTTGGTGGAGGTATTCGTAGCTTCTTTGGCTGGACATCAATAATGATCAATACATAAGAAAAAGTAAACAGAACAAAGCATTTGTTTCAAGCTTTCAAATGATGCATGTATACAATATATCATTCATCAGAAAGAGAAATTGTGATGGTCATACTAGGTTAAAAAGTAGAAAACTCATCAGCCAAATATTGAATAGAATAGCGTTAGGACGAACAACAGTAAAGAGAGAAAAAGAAAATGAAAATACACATGCACACACACAATGCGTGCAACATACAAGAATGGTATTTCATACTTCTCATCCAAATACGTTATGCTATGCCATAAGCTATCCATTAGATATAATCCTAGAAATAAGTAAATGTAGGACAGTGTTCAATGCAGCTAGAAGCACAATATACCAATTTACATCATCTTGAGGATAAAGCTGTAAACATTGATGTGAGCCGTGAGGCTCACACAAATAATACCCTACATAAGATCGTTAGTAATATAGAATAAGTAGGGATCATTCTAACCGGAGATTAAGGGTACCTGAAATATAAGAATGTTAGACAAATAACACATATATACAAACAATGTCACACTTAAATCCGTATATATATACGGATTTAAGGGGGGTTTTGAAAAGATTTTATATGCTAGACACGAAATTAACAAGACATGAAAATAAATCATAATATAATATTTACAAGTGATCAACATCTTTCACACAAAGCACTCACACAAAAGTTCACATAACATGCAATAAACAAAAGCAAGGAAACAAGGTAGCAAGTTCGAAATATTCTAGACTCAACTTAATTCCAACCTAACTAGTGTTGGAAGAGGTTCACTAATCGATATAAGACTTCACAAGTACTTAGGACTTTGACAAGCACATTATCCTAATCTTTATGCTAATCCGATTTTAATGACACGAAGAGTAGACACTAAAACGAATTAACACTTAAGCACATAAGTCTTTTTTAGTCGGAAACAAGTTAACAAGCAAGGCGTCACTCTTCTTATCAACAAGTAAGTTCTTTTAGACTACTCAAAACCCTTATGAAACAACAAAAATCAAGACCGCGAAGAGCTAGACTCAACCTATATTAATTTCGGCAAATACAAGATCAAATACTCAAAACACATTGCACTTATGCTAAGCATCAATCTTTGAGGCACACGAAGTATAAGAAAAGAATCAAATCGAAACATGTTTCCCTAAAACCTAACTTACAATTTAGCATATGTAATGTTTATATGCTAATCAAAGAACAAAGCATCCGAATTCTCAAGTTATGAAAACAAAACCTAAGAAACATAGACAAAGTTTTAACTAACATATAAAACCAAACATTCAAATTGTTTGTACATAAACATAAAAACAAATACCATAAAAACAGAAAATCTACATTGACATAGGATTGTAAAACTATAAAATTACAAACCGTGGAGATGGAGGAGGTTTCAGCAAAGGTAGGATGATTTTGGAGGAGGTGGAGATGTGTTTTTGGCTTGCTATTCTACATAGGATTTATGGCAAAATATTTAGTAGAGCTTAAGGCTTGTGTTTGTATGTAGGATGTGATGATCTTTCTATGTGGTGCCGGCCTCTTTATATAGGAGAAGATGGCTGCAAGTTTCGGCAGAAAACTCCTTGTGCAAATCGGCAAGGAATCCTTTTCCTTGCCGGTTTTGGTCTTCTTTCCCTCTTCTTGTTCCTCTAGGATTTGTTTGCCGAATTTGATGATGATTCATTGCAGATTTCTATCTTCTCTTCTCCTACAAGGATTCAGCAATATTTCCCTAGTTGAGCTTGGAGAGTTTCCCTAGTTGCAGCAGGCAAGGTTTCCTTCTTCTAGTCGGACTAGGTTTTCCTTTTCTTGCTAGGATTAGGCAAGTTCTTCTTTCCTATTTCGAAACTTTTCTCTTTAATTTGCCAACTTTCTTCATCTTCATTGAGCTGAGAAACCTCTCCTTGTTGTGCTAAGAACTCCCTCTTGCTTCCAGTTCACTTCTTCTTCTCGGCAGGCAGAAACTTGTTCTTCTCGGCAGACTTGACCTTCCGTTAATGAAATAGGCATAACTCTATCCAAAACATAGCTATTGATGTGATTCTAAATGTTCTGGAAACTAGACTCATGTAGCTTTCTGTGCATATATGGCTCGCATTCTAGTTCCTCGTGAGCTGTCCTAGAAAGGTCATGGAAGTTGGGTGATGTGCCCAGCAACTTATTGGAACTAGCTGCATTGCGGCATAATTTTTCTTGCAATTCCTGGCATATTCTTTTGCTCCGATTTCTATAACTCCTTTTATTAATCAATCATCAACATGTCTACTACATATAAGAGAAGAAAAATCCATCAAAAGTATAGCCGAGGCTTTACAGATCAAACGAAACATCTCTAAGACTCATCAATCGGCTATTGACAGTTTTCTGCATTTTTATCTATACTTAGCACGATTTCTTTGTAACTCTATCAAATATTCATGACTTGTCTAAATGACTTGATTCTACAACAATAAGGATTAAAGCAAAGTACAAATGAGGGTAAAACACATTAAGAACATCGTAATTTATGCTCCTATCAACTACCCCACACTTATCTTTTGCTAGTCCCTTAGCAAAACTAAATAAAACTACGACTAACATTTATTGACGCTGCCCCTAAACGATTTGTGTCAAAATCTTTTAAACACATAGGTTTCAAGTTCATACATATGAATGTAAGAACGTAAATCCCAAGTTTCATAAACATGTACACGGCATGAATAAGTAAGAGATACACACATAAGCATGTTACACGTTTTAGTTAGTCCTATCCTCCTCACTAGGCATACTCTCTTCTTTTCACTCGAAACATGGCATTCACACACAAGTATATGCAAGAGAATAGATATTAAGACAACAAATAACTTGCATATATCATAGAAAACGAATAAGCGCTTTGTGAATATGATATGGAAAACCTCATTTAACAACTATGTGCACCAATGAACCAAAACTATATGCTTACTCTTGAGAAAAACTCCACAAATCAACTTTAACCTATCTTAAGAATCATGAAAAGATCTTTTAAAAAGGGTTGTAATGGGGCTAGGCTAAGAGGTATTCGAAATTTGGATAAGGATGAATCAAAATGTCACCGTGGCCTTTAGCAAAGCTCGATTCTCCTTATGTCTTCTCTCCAAGGGCCGAATTTATTCTTGTTGGACTCATACTTCATTCTTTTCTTCTCCAAAACATTGTGAATACGAACAAAAGTCAAAATATAACAATGCTAGACCTTCAAATACACACAAAACTCTAAATTCACAACAATTTTTCAAGACTAAATCCATACATATTTTTCTCTTTTTCTTTCCAAATCCATGCCTCTTTTATTTTTCTTTGGTTCGGATCTTCTTTGGTTTCTTTTCTTTTTCTTTTGCTTTGATCCGAAATTTTTTATTTTTTTTTTCTTTTCTAAGGCACGGCACTACACAATTTTTTTCTTTTATGGACAAGTCTCTACCCCACACTTATTTTCCTACATCACTTCATATCAAAAACTCCGTCATAATCAAGATTTGCCAAGTCCATGAAACAAGGGAAAGGATATACTATTATAAGCTCAAGTTATTTTTTATGAGTGTAACACTCCGAATTTTTAAATAATAAAATTTAAATTCGACAATGTTAAAATTTACAAATAAACTCAATCACTTGAAAGTTATCATACAATAACCAAGTAAAACAACAGAGTTTAAGTGTGTGGCTCGATACATTCAAAATATTACATCATTAACAAAATAGATGTAAGAAAAGAGTCTCTCACTATTACTCTCTAACCCAAAAAGATAATTACAAGCTAGACCAAGGCCTATACCTACTAGCCATGCGACTCAGATGCCGCTCCCTGGCTTCTGGTCCTCACCTGCAGGTCTAACCCCTACACCATCAATTGGTGCACCGGGTTGTAAACAACGAACCCGGTAAGCTTTCAAAGCTCGTGTGAGTAAAACAAACAAGTGCATGATAAAAATAATTAAATCAACAAAGGAAAACACGTATATTATAAAATTCACTATGCACAATCAACCAAAAGAGTAAGACTAGGGGCGCACTGACCAACGTCATTCCCCTACAAATCTCACAAGGCAAACAGACTAGAGCTCTAACTGATCGTGACCAATCACCCGGCCAAAGGCTTGGTCCCGACATACTTGCCAGAAGGATCCCTTTCACCACTTAGGCGAGATCCTCTCCTCACACATGTAAGATCTTTCACCATTATTGGTGAGATCTTACTTCAATCGTTGGTTTCTATACCAACACAACCACACATCACACCACTCACATAATCACATATATGATAAATTCATAACATAATACATTCACCCAATTGCACACTCACATTATATATTTCGGTAAATATATATATACATAGACATTCACTCAGGAATAGTCCACTAATACCAACTATAGTCATTGATCGTAAAACCCTTTGAAAATCATTTTTATATTAAAATCATTTTACTTACCAATGAACCGTAGTCGATCAAGTTCATTCAATTTAAAACAAATATCAATTCCATAAAATCATTTTGCATATAACGATCCATATACTGTAATTAATTCATAATCAACTCGTATTTAATACGAATACACTGTGGTTTACTCACCTTAATTCACCAAAAATGGTAAATATCCGTTTCGCGTCGGGCCTCGGAGAGAACGGGTCGAATCGGGCTGAAATAGCGTCGGGCCGGATCGCTACAGTACCGGTCAACGCAGTCAACGCCGGTCAACGGTCAACGTCGGTCAACGCCAGTCAACGGTCAACGTTGACCGGGTCGGGTCAACTCCAGGTCGGGTCTGAAGCGGGTCGGGTCGAACCGGATCTGAACTGCTGAAACGGGTCGGGTCGACCCGATCGGAGACGTTTCTCGATCCGGTCACAGCGGCTTGAAACGGCGACAACCACCTACACCAAGAGGACCGCAAGGAGAAGACGAACCGATTGGTGGGTGGCACGAGATCCGGTTCCGCCGGACGCGGTCGCAGCTTCACCGTGTACGGCGGCAATCGCTTCCTCCGCTTGCTGCGCCGAGCACAGCCAGTTTCCGGTGCCGATTCTTAGCTCAAACGGAAGAGGACGTCGAGATGAACAATTTGACAGGTCGCACGCCTCGATTGGTGGCCGGATGAGGGAGATCTACGCGAAAGAAGCTCCGGATTCGAATTGAGACGATGAACAGTAAATCGCGATAATTCCGGATAATTTCAGAATTTTCTAATTTTTCTGAAATTAAATTACTATTTATAGAAATTTCATATTTTTGGAATAACTTCAACAGGTCGTAACTTTTTCATACGACGTCCGTTTCAAGCGTGCCGCGTTTCTACGAACTCGTATCGTCGAGCTCTACGATTGTCATGAAGGAAACTTTTCGAAATTCTCAACGAATCAAAAAGTCAACTTTTGGACCCTTCAAACTTAGCGTTTTTCGACTTTTAATTATCGAACACACTCTCGACATCGCGTAACGACTTGACCAAAGCGTACAAACATTTCATTACTCGTAAAACATGCTTCCAATAATTACAATAAATTTAATATAATTAACACGATTAAAAATCGGGTTATTACATTCTACCCTCCTTAAAGGAATTTCGCCCCGAAATTCAAACACACTACTCTACAAACAACTGTGGGTATTTAGCCTTCATATCAGACTCTAACTCCCAAGATGCATCACCCTCATCATGGTGACTCCACAGTACTTTGACCAATTCTATCTCCTTCCTTCGTAGCTTCTTTGTTGACCTATCCAAGATACGAACAGGCTCAACAACGAAGGTCGCATTCTCATTCACTTTGATAGTGCTATGATCAATCACATGTGACTCATCCGGTACATACTTCCTCAACATTGAAATATGAAAGACATTATGCACACCGGACATGCTAGGAGGTAAAGCAAGTCGATAGGCTAAATCCCCAACCTTCTCGAGAATCTCAAAAGGCCCAACATACCTTGGCGCCAGCTTTCCCTTTCTGCCAAATCTCACCACACCTTTCATTGGTGAGATCTTCAAGAATACATGATCACCAATCTCAAACTCCACCTGCCTTCTCTTCAAATCAGCATAGCTCTTCTGTCTACTCTGAGCAGTTCGGATCCTATCTCGAATGATCGAGATCTTCTCTGTGGTCTCTTGAACAATCTCAGGACCCAAGAGCGCACTTTCACCAACCTCTGCCCAACAAACAGGAGATCTACACGGTCTTCCATAAAGAGCCTCATACAGCGCTATGCCAATACTAGAGTGATAACTGTTGTTGTAGGAAAATTCAATCAACTGCAGGTGGTCTTCCCAACTTCCCTTGAAATCCAAGACACAGGCTCTCAGCATATCCTCCATCACCTGGTTCACTCGCTCAGTCTGCCCATCAGTCTGAGGGTGAAATGCTGTGCTCATATCCAAGGTGGTTCCCATGGCCTTCTGAAAACCAGCCCAGAACTTGGAAGTAAAGCGAGCATCCCGATCCGATACAATGGATACCGGCACCCCATGAAGTCTCACTATCTCCTTCACATATAACTTGCACAAAGCCTCAACTGAGTGCGTCAACGACACTGGGAGAAAGTGCGCCGACTTCGTCAATCTATCAACAATCACCCACACGGCATCATGCCCCAATTTGGACTTAGGCAACCCAGTCACCAAGTCCATAGAGATGTGCTCCCACTTCCATTCTGGAATAGATAGCGGCTTCAACATGCCCGCTGGTCTCTGATGCTCTACTTTCACCTGTTGACAGGTAAGACACTTGGACACATACTCTGCCACATCTCTCCTCATCCCATTCCACCATAATTGCCTACAAAGATCTCTATACATCTTTGTGCTCCCTGGGTGGATTGTGTATCGTGATCGATGTGCTACCTGGAGAATCTCCTTCTTAAGGTCAGCACAATTTGGTACGCACAACCTGCCTCTAAATCTCAACCCACCATCAGATCCGACAGTCCACTCAGACGGACACTCATCCAGCAAATCAACTACTAACTCCGCCAATTTTGCTCGAGAGAACTCATCATGTGCTTGACTCTGAACAATCCTGGAAATCAAGGTAGGCTGTACCGAAATACTACCAAGGAAGGTCTCCTGCTCCCTACCGGATGGCACAAGGTCAAACTCAGACGCGGTCTCAAGCATGAGCCACTCCTGGATCATGAGAGAAGCAATAGCACATCTCGATCTCCTACTCAAGGCATCCGCCACTACATTGGCCTTTCCCGGATGATACTCCAAGGTGAAGTCATAGTCCTTAAGGAGCTCCATCCATCTTCTCTGCCTCATGTTCAGCTCCTTCTGAGAGAACAAATACTTCAAACTCTTATGATCAGAGAAGAGTTGAAATTTCTCACCATACAAGTAATGCCTCCAAATCTTCAAGGCAAAGACTACTGCAGCTAGCTCTAGGTCATGAGTAGGATAATTCCTCTCGTGGATCTTCAACTGTCTAGAGCCATAGGCAACAACACCACCAAGCTGCATCAGCACACAACCCAAGCCCTGATAAGATGCATCACTATATACGACATAACCACCCCCACTTGTGGGAATAATTAACACTGGGGCCATAGTCAGTCTAGTCTTCAACTCATTGAATGGCTTCTCGCACTCATCTGTCCATACAAACTGGACATCCTTCTTGGTCAACCTGGTCAATGGAGAAGAGATACTAGAGAACCCCTCAATGAACCTCCGGTAATACCCAGCCAAACCAAGGAAACTACGAATTTCCGTAGCCGTCTCGGGGCGACCCCAACTCATCACGGCCTCAACCTTAGAAGGGTCCACCGAGACTCCATCTTTCGACACCACATGACCGAGGAACTTAACTTCCTCCTTCCAAAACTCACACTTCTCGAACTTGGCATACAGCTTAGTCTCTCTAAGAATCTGCAGCACAATTCGCAAGTGCTTCTCATGCTCCTCCAAAGTCTTAGAATAAATCAGGATATCATCCACAAACACCACCACAAACTTATCCAAGAACTGACTGAAGATACGGTTCATCAAGTCCATGAAAGCTGCAGGTGCATTGGTTAGACCAAATGACATGACAACAAACTCAAAGTGCCCATAACGAGTCCTAAAAGCGGTCTTAGGAATGTCCTGCTCTTTCACCCTCAACTGATGATAACCGGACCTCAAATCAATCTTAGAGAACACCACTGCTCCTCTAAGTTGATCAAACAAGTCATCGATCCTGGGCAAAGGATACTTGTTCTTGATAGTCACCTTATTCAACTCTCGATAATCCACACAGAGCCTGCATGAACCATCCTTCTTTCTCACAAACAACACCGGAGCACCCCATGGAGAAGTGCTGGGCCTAATGAACCCCTGCTTGAGTAGCCCCTCAATCTAAACCTTCAACTCCTGGAGTTCATTCGGTCCCATCCGATACGGCGTCTTTGACACTGGCGCGGTACCCGGTACCACATTAATGGCAAAATCTACCATCCTTCTAGGAGGTAACCCCGGTATCTCCTGGAACACATCAATATACTCTGAAACAACTAAAATATCTGCAATAGCTTCCTCACTGCTCACAGACTCGATATGTAACATGATACCCTCCCGCATAGCATTATCTGACTTGAGACAACGATAGTGAAACTCCGGTTGCCCGGGAATACGAAATGACACTATCATGTTGAAGCAGTCAATCAATGCATAGTGCGGCCTTAACCAATCAACTCCCAAGATCACATCATAAGTGTGGTCTGGAAGCACAATCAAGGATGCAGAGAACTCCCTGCTTCCAATCACAACTGGGCATGCTTCACAAATCAGACCAAGCTCACGAGATACACCCAAAGGTGATATGACGCATAAAGACCCAACAAGAGGCGTAGGAACCAATCCTAGCACCTCTACCACCGAACTAGATATGAATGAATGAGAAGCTCCCGTATCAAACAATACTCTAGCAAGGTAATTTAAAACAGATAAAGTACCTTCCACCCCGGTGCCTCGCTGGCCAATGGCATACACTCTGCCCTGTCCTGCCGGCAACTGCTTCTGCTGATCCACCCGCCCTCCAGGCTGGGCTAGAGGACACCATCTAGCAATGTGCCCGGGCTGCTTGCAATTGTAGCATATCGTGGAGCTCGGCTTCCTGCAGTCTCTGGAGATGTGGCCCAGCTCGTTACAGTTGAAGCATCTCACAAGTGCTGCCTGCCTAACCGGTGTGGCTCTGATGGGTGCACCTGACACCCTAGCTGGAGCCTGCTGAGTGATCCGCTGTCTCTTCCAAGGTCCCCCTCTGTGACCTGAACTAGAACCACTACTCAAAGCAACAGCCTTCCCCTTTCCCTGGGAATCTCTCAGAGCAACCTCACTGACATGGAGCTTGGCCTCCTGCTCTAGGCGCACAGCACTCTCATATATCATTGCCTTGGAAGATAGGCAAAGAGCAGATATGGTCGTCCTGATCTCATGCTTCAGCCCTCGGAGGAACTTCTGAGCTAAAGACACCTCGTCCATCGGCCTGACAAACCGATACAGCTGGGAGAACCGAGTCTCATACTCTCTGACGCTCGCATCCCCCTGCGTCAAAGCAATGAACTCAAGTTCCAACTCCTCTCTCATAGTGGCTGGGAAGTACTTCTCTCGGAAGAGTTCCACAAAACCCTCCCACGTGAGAGCGGTCACATCTCTCACCCTCTGAGTACTCCTCCACCAGTCCAGGGCATCATCCTTGAGGAAGAATGTGGCTATCTTCCGCTTCTCAATCTCAGTGAATACGATCAAATCGAAATGCTTCTCCATCTCCTGGATCCAATGATCAGCTACTAAGTGATCTAGTCCCCCATGGAACACAGGTGCCCCTATCTTACCAAGCTCCCGGATCAATCCTAGCACGTGGCCGTCATCAGGCACAACCATATGAGGAACAGGCTGCTCAACCAATGGCACCTCCTCCGCCTCCTCCTCATAGAACTCCTCGACAGGGCGGATTCTGCCTCCACCCCGTCTGGCCCTACCTCGGCCTCTAGCTCTACCTCCACGACGATCCATCCTATGAAGCAAGGCAACACTTGATTAATATTTGCATAAACTTAAACCGAAGTGTAAGTTAAACACAACATATATTAATCAAGGCCATAAAGCTATCTGGAAGCGCAAAGATCACCTAAACTCATTATAGAGACAACGCTCTACACTAGCACTCAACTCCCTACCCCCTACATACCCAGCGATATACCAATACGAGCAAGCATGATGGTGAACCGCTGCAGTCGGACCATCTCTCGAAAGTACCAGTTACCACCAAATATGTAACCTTACGCTCTGATACCAACTGTAACACTCCGAATTTTTAAATAATAAAATTTAAATTCGACAATGTTAAAATTTACAAATAAACTCAATCACTTGAAAGTTATCATACAATAACCAAGTAAAACAACAGAGTTTAAGTGTGTGGCTCGATACATTCAAAATATTACATCATTAACAAAATAGATGTAAGAAAAGAGTCTCTCACTATTACTCTCTAACCCAAAAAGATAATTACAAGCTAGACCAAGGCCTATACCTACTAGCCATGCGACTCAGATGCCGCTCCCTGGCTTCTGGTCCTCACCTGCAGGTCTAACCCCTACACCATCAATTGGTGCACCGGGTTGTAAACAACGAACCCGGTAAGCTTTCAAAGCTCGTGTGAGTAAAACAAACAAGTGCATGATAAAAATAATTAAATCAACAAAGGAAAACACGTATATTATAAAATTCACTATGCACAATCAACCAAAAGAGTAAGACTAGGGGCGCACTGACCAACGTCATTCCCCTACAAATCTCACAAGGCAAACAGACTAGAGCTCTAACTGATCGTGACCAATCACCCGGCCAAAGGCTTGGTCCCGACATACTTGCCAGAAGGATCCCTTTCACCACTTAGGCGAGATCCTCTCCTCACACATGTAAGATCTTTCACCATTATTGGTGAGATCTTACTTCAATCGTTGGTTTCTATACCAACACAACCACACATCACACCACTCACATAATCACATATATGATAAATTCATAACATAATACATTCACCCAATTGCACACTCACATTATATATTTCGGTAAATATATATATACATAGACATTCACTCAGGAATAGTCCACTAATACCAACTATAGTCATTGATCGTAAAACCCTTTGAAAATCATTTTTATATTAAAATCATTTTACTTACCAATGAACCGTAGTCGATCAAGTTCATTCAATTTAAAACAAATATCAATTCCATAAAATCATTTTGCATATAACGATCCATATACTGTAATTAATTCATAATCAACTCGTATTTAATACGAATACACTGTGGTTTACTCACCTTAATTCACCAAAAATGGTAAATATCCGTTTCGCGTCGGGCCTCGGAGAGAACGGGTCGAATCGGGCTGAAATAGCGTCGGGCCGGATCGCTACAGTACCGGTCAACGCAGTCAACGCCGGTCAACGGTCAACGTCGGTCAACGCCAGTCAACGGTCAACGTTGACCGGGTCGGGTCAACTCCAGGTCGGGTCTGAAGCGGGTCGGGTCGAACCGGATCTGAACTGCTGAAACGGGTCGGGTCGACCCGATCGGAGACGTTTCTCGATCCGGTCACAGCGGCTTGAAACGGCGACAACCACCTACACCAAGAGGACCGCAAGGAGAAGACGAACCGATTGGTGGGTGGCACGAGCTCCGGTTCCGCCGGACGCGGTCGCAGCTTCGCCGTGTACGGCGGCAATCGCTTCCTCCGCTTGCTGCGCCGAGCACAGCCAGTTTCCGGTGCCGATTCTTAGCTCAAACGGAAGAGGACGTCGAGATGAACAATTTGACAGGTCGCACGCCTCGATTGGTGGCCGGATGAGGGAGATCTACGCGAAAGAAGCTCCGGATTCGAATTGAGACGATGAACAGTAAATCGCGATAATTCCGGATAATTTCAGAATTTTCTAATTTTTCTGAAATTAAATTACTATTTATAGAAATTTCATATTTTTGGAATAATTTCAACAGGTCGTAACTTTTTCATACGACGTCCGTTTCAAGCGTGTCGCGTTTCTACGAACTAGTATCGTCGAGCTCTACGATTGTCATGAAGGAAACTTTTCGAAATTCTCAACGAATCAAAAAGTCAACTTTTGGACCCTTCAAACTTAGCGTTTTTCGACTTTTAATTATCGAACACACTCTCGACATCGCGTAACGACTTGACCAAAGCGTACAAACATTTCATTACTCGTAAAACATGCTTCCAATAATTACAATAAATTTAATATAATTAACACGATTAAAAATCGGGTTATTACAATGAGGGTGATGAAAGAAAAGGGCTAATCGTAGGCTCAAGGTGGTTGACTAAGGTGTCCCACAACGGGCACAAATAGGGATCATGCTTTATTTGACTATGGTGGTAAACCTAAGAGATCTTTTCAATCCTTTTCAAAATCAAGGTATTTTATGATAACAACGTTTTGAAAATCAACAAGAGTAAGTTCTAGCATTCTAGAGTTCATTAAAAAGCTATGGCACATAATCATTTAATATGCAAAGAATAATGAGGTTTATGCAACGAAATTTTTTGAATTTTTCACTCATGAAGAAATTAATTTGGCTCTAAAGCTCACATAGGTTGTTATGGACAAGAACTAGCCAAAACATGCATGCTTCTTCAACAATAAATCACGTCTCACATGCTCATACTATGCACATTATCCATGAAACTCACAATTTTAAAGTATGCAAAATCATCATCTATGCATTCAAAGATATATTCATCATAGACTCTTTTAGGGGCATCCTAAGACTCAAAATAAATCACACAAAAAAAAATTAAAACACTCTCTTTTTGTGAAACAATTTTCTGAAATTTTCTTTTCTAAACTCAGCACACAAAAACATAAACAAAACATGTAAACCTACCCCACACTTAGAAAATTACATTGTCCTCAATGTAAACATAAAACTATAGCATGTAATTCCTAAGTATATGACAAATGACAAGTCTAACACGTTTCAAACCTAGCATAGCAAACTAATGAAAAAAAGAAGGGTTTAGAAATTGCAAACTCTCGTAGACGGCTCCTTAGTTTTTCATGGTTGATATGGGTTGCCTCTCATGCAGCGCTTAAGTATTTATAGTCCTTTAGCCTAGACTCTTCACCATGTGTTTGTCCGTTCATCATGTCCTTGGCTCGGCAGTTGGTGCAGCATCTCCTCGGCAGAGTTTCTTTTCTCTTGGCAGCAACATGCTGCTCTCGGCAGTAGGGTATCGGCAGGCAGGCTGCATGCTGCTCTTTGTAGGTTCTTCTCGAAATACCACCTAGAATGAAACTTTGATGTTGCTGGTTGTTCGTGCATATGCGGCACGTTTCCTAACTCCAAGCGGTTTGAGAGATATGCTCTTGCAAAGTTAGAGAAAAAGTTGGAAACAAACTGTAAGGCAGGAAGAACCTTTACCTCTTAAAGCTCGAATTTGGGTGTGTTCCAGTAACCTAATGCAAAAGTTCTCTAAAGAAACTTCGTAGCACACACATAGAGCTTTCCAGAGGTGTAAAGTTTGCCTAAATCCGATCAACAGAAGTATTTCCAGTTTTGCCTTTTATCCGACCTATCTGCACAGTCTTCTGTTGTGCTGTATGGACCTTGCTGCATTCAAATTGGAACTGGGAATAGCACAATACTCCGAATCCACTTCTGTAAAATTCTACATAAAATGGACTCATAGAGTTTTCTTTTCATATATCACACGCTTTCCCAGGTTTTGTGAGCTGGAAATGGCAGCCATACAAAGTAGAAGAACTGCACTGTCAGAACTCTGTTTTGGGTAAAATTTGGTGTTTCCTGCACTTTTTCTTTCCAATTCGTCCGGAATTTTGTCTTGCTTCTTGATGCTTCTTCAATGGCGTGTCCTCCTTGCTGGCCAGACCAAGGTTTCCTCGAACTCAAGGCACCGAATTCTTCTCACTACCAGATCTGAGTGAATAGCCGACGAAAAAAATTTCGTCGGCTATGACAATTTTTCGTCGGCTATACCATCTACCGACGAAATTTTCGTCGGCTATACTTCGTCTGAACAACCCCGTCGGCTATACCAATGGCCGACGAAAAAAACAAATTCGTCGGCTATAGTAGAGTATGGCCGACGAACTTACCGACGAAACTATTTTTCGTCGGCCAAACCTGGGAGAAATTGCCGACGAATTTCGTCGGATATTTTCGAGTATGCCCGACGAAATTCATTAATTATAGCCGACGAAATTCGTCGGCTATTGGGTGTTAACAATAGCCGACGATTCTATAAATTTTCGTCGGCTATTTCCTCGAAATATATTAATATTTAATACGCATTAATTAGTTATAGCCGACGAAATGATGTAATTTTCGTCGGCTATACAACTTATAGCCGACGAAAATTGGTAAAATTCGTCGGCTATAGTTATTATAGCCGACAAAATAATGCCAAAATCGTCGGCTTTTCTTACATTTGGGAAAAAAAATTAAATTATTTTCTAAATTACCATTCCAAGCAACTTGCAAATCACAAAAACAGTCCATGCATTTGCACCAACAAGAAACACGTCTAAATACCCTTTTTATTAAATTCGTTCTAATATACATAAACCCTAAACCCTAATCATCACCTAAACCACTAAAGTCCACCAGGTCTTCCCCAGCATCCTGCTCTCCATCAGGCTCGTCATCCTGCTGACCGAACTCGGGAGGTTGAGGCATTGGAGGTTCTGCTAACCGCTGAAACGGGGGCGGGGGTGGAAGGCCTTGTTGTTGTGCCGCGAACATCTCATACCACCAATTTTGTTTGCCGTCGTAGTTGTGTTGCCGAATTCTGTCGCATTCGGCATGCCAACCGGCCATATCCAAATGATACTGCTGTGTTCTGCGGCGCAGCTCCAAATGATACTGCTGTGTTCTGCGGCGCAGCTCCTGTACTGTCTGGGACGAGGTCGCCAATTCTGCGGCCAATCGCTGCACTTCCCCCCTCATATGTTGGCTCTCCCCGCCTCCCTTCTTTTGACATCCCTTAGTGGTCTTCAGAAGCCCTAGTCCAGAACTTCCCAAACCCCGGCAGTAGTAGTTGTTTGACCGGTTTGGGAAGGCTGCGTCGAACATCCTCGCTGCCGTTTGGACACTGGACCGGTCGACATGGCGCATGGCTTCTTCCAGATCTGCCTCTGAAATGTTCGGTTGTGTCTCCCGAACTACTTGCTGGAACTACTTGCTGGAACACCTCTTCTTCGGCCCGGTTGACCCTCTCCTAATTGGACGGGAAAAAAAAAATTAATATTATAACAAATATATAATTAAGTAAAATTAATAATTAAAATTTTAAAATTGTAATGAACGACTTACGAGCTGTTCTGTCGCTTGTGGATAAGCGATCTTGAACGTCTCCACGTACGGGTTGCTATCAGGATGATCTCTAAGCGCCTCCTCCTGATATTGTGCAAACGGCCGTGAACCAGCATGATGGGGGGTTGTGTTCCGGCGGCGGTTCTCAGTGTTTATCCGAGAACGTTGCTTCAAACAAATAATAAAATGTTAGAAAAATGCATCAAAAAATATTAGTGTAATAATTATAAAATAATTAAACTAATAATTAAAATTTTAACAAAATAAACATTTTTACTGAAGTTTAGTATTTACCTGCATAACTGGGTTGTTGAAGTCTACTGTCTTTAACCAACGCCACTCGTACTCCCTGAACATGAACTCCCTGGGAGTACCCATACGACCAAGGTTGTCGTATTCGTTATAGTGGGAACGCAGCTCGTTCTTCCACTCTTTGAACCTACGAAAAAAAC
Organism: Potentilla sterilis; assembly: GCA_963682095.1. Taxonomy (NCBI): domain Eukaryota; kingdom Viridiplantae; phylum Streptophyta; class Magnoliopsida; order Rosales; family Rosaceae; genus Potentilla; species Potentilla sterilis. The sequence continues at coordinate 35,727,725 of OY821757.1, read as the reverse complement.
AAAAGTACATTAGAAATATTATTAATATCATAAAATATTAATAATTATAAGATAATTATAATATCATAAAAACAAACGTACCTCGAGTTCTGCTGGGTGTCCGCCCAATCCCGCCTGTGTTCGGCAATCTCGAAGAATGTCTGAAAAATAATATTTTATTAGTTTTACAATTGTAATAATACCGAAAATTATTAAATATTACGATAAATAAATTAAATTTTTTAAATTACTCACCGACGCGGCGTTGTTCACCTCCCTCTTTATCTCTTCGGGCACATCAGCCCACCGGGTCCACAACATAGGGACTCTGTCCCTAATCAGTGACCCTACGCAACCCGAGTAGTCACGTTTTTTCTTCCCCGGAACCTCCTGATTAGGAGGTTCGTTGATCTGAATCCTGCCGCTGCGCTCAACAGTTCTCCTGAGCGTGTCAAAACATATGACACCTCTCGTATTCCTCCGTGAACTGCTAGCGGCTGTCCCTATCACAAAAACGACGATTGGTTAATAAAATTAAATATTAGTGCGTTAATTTTAATAAAAAATTTAATTAATAAAATCAAATGTTACCTGAAGTGGATGACTCGTCTGTCGACTTTCCTTTTCTCCTCGCCGAAATAAGGTGGTCAGGGTTCTCAAATGGCTGATGCTGGTATGCCTCCGCAGCACTCACGTACTGAGGCATATCAGGCCATAGGGGCAGACCACGATAGTTGACCTCCGGTATCGCCGGAATGTTGTACGGGAGGAAGAGCTGGTTTGGGAGAGTAGGAGCCTCAGTCGAGTCAGCAGCAGACTGAGTCGGACTCGGCATCGGCTCCCGATGAACGTCAGGCATACGAACCTGAAGAACGTCGGCAGCTATGTCCTTGTGAAATAGCTGCCGACTAAACCTCGGAGCCACAGAGGGACCGACATGCGGAAGTGAAGTGCTCGACGGCCGCCCCGCCTGGAGAAGGGTCTGGTGCCGAGAACTCACACTCCGTCGCGGCTGGGCTGCATCCACAGTCCTCTGCGGCTGGGATGAATCTACACTCCTCCGCGGCTGGCTGGTGGTCCTCTCAGGCTGGCTAGCGGTCCTCTCGGAGTCTGCGGAACCGACGGAATTTCTAGAACCTCTAGATCTGCCAGCACGACGGCCTCCGAATAGGTTTCTTAATGCATCGGCCATCTAAAGCCCGAGGCATTAATACATTAATTGATATTAAATTATATTATATTAAATAAAAAATTCTAATTAATATAATAACCAACAATACTAACATATTTTAATATAACAATTTATATACTAACATATTAAATTATATTATATTAAATAACAAATTCTAATTAAATATAATTAAGCTATATATATAATTAAGCTAAATTATACAATTAAGTTATCAATTTATATAATTAAAAAACCAATTTATACGTATAAATTATACAATTACACCTAAATTATACAATTAAAATAAATTTGAAAACAATTACCTAAATTAACATAAATACCTAAAATTTACCTAAATTAACATAAATACCTAAATTATACATAAATTAACATAAATACCTAAATTATACCTAAATTAACATAAATACCTAAATTATACCTAAATTGTTATACATACCTAAATTAACAATTATATCTAAATTAACATAAATTAGATATATCTAAATTAACATTAATTAACATAAATTAACAACCAAAATGCAGAGGAGGAGGAGGCCGGCCGGATTGGAGGAGGCTGGGCCGGAGGAGGGACATGCCAGAGGAGGAGGGACACGCCGGAGGAGGAGGAGGAAGAGGGAGGAGCGGGCTGCCGGCCGGATTGGAGGAGGAAGAGGGAGGAGGGGGCTAGCTGCCGGATTGGAGGAGGAAGAGGGAGGAGGGGGACGAGGCGAGCGCCGGAGGGAGGGTTGGAGGTGAGCGGCGGAGATTTTAGAAAAATGCAGCAAATGGAAGCTAGGGTTCGGCTGCAACAAACTTATACCCGAAAGTATAGCCGACGAATTAAAAATATTTCGTCGGCTATACTTGAGAATAGCCGACGAAATTCTTCAATTCGTCGGCTATACTTTGAATTTCGTCGGCTATACTTTAGGCGCTCAGCAGCCGTCCGATCTCTCTCATCCAACGGCGGACAATGAAAAGGCGCGGATCACTAGAGTTTAGCCGACGAAATAGAATTTTCGTCGGCTAAACTTTTGGTCAAACTTTTGGTCAAACTTTAAAAAGGAAATTGGCCCGTCTAAATGATGTTTTTTGGCCTGATCTTCAACAGAGAATAGTTTCAGATCGATGAGACGCAACTAATCGTATAAAAATTTTCCTCAAAATATTTACCGACCGTCATGCTACACATAGGAAAACGGAAGTAAAAAACAGCTAACCGCAACATTCGGCACACAGATTTTGTCGGAATCTTCTCATTTTTCAACCGTAGACGTATTTCAATATTTCGGTCATATCTTATTTCACGACACATTTTCATTTGAAGGGTCTACGTATGGTAACTATTTGAAACTATACATTCACTTAAACACTTAGTAAACAAGTTAAGGAACATTAGTACATATGTTCCGATTTTGAATCTAAAAGTTGGGAAAATCTATTCCAACCGTCAGATATCACCGTTAAGATTAAATACATGTATGAAAAAAAATAAAACTACATCTGACAACGTTAACGGATCGATCGGGACGGTCAACCAGGTGAGTCAAACCTCTAAACGCTTTAAAACGGAAATTGGCCCGTCTAAATGACGTTTTTTGGCCTGATCTTCAACAGAGAATATTTTCAGATCGATGAGACGCAACTAATCGTATAAAAATTTTCCTCAAAATATTTACCGACCGTCAGACTACCCATAGGAAAACGACAGTAAAAAACAGTTAACCGCAATATTCGGCACACAGATTTTGTCGGAATCTTCTCATTTTTCAACCGTAGACGTTTTTCAATTTTTCGGTCATATCTTATTTCACGACACATTTGCATTTGAAGGATGAAGCAATGGTTTGTCGATAGTGATAGAAAATGGAAGCTGCTCTTTTTTTGTTTTTTTTTTTAATCATAGCCGACGAAATCAAACCTAGTACTCGTCGGCTATTCTTTTGTCGTTTTCGGTCAAAAATAAAATATTTATTTTTAAAAAACTTATGGCCGACGAAATAATGAATTTTTCGTCGGCCATTATGAGAATAGCCGACGAAAAATTTAATTTTTCGTCGGCCATTATTGTAATGGCCGACGAAATAATGCATTTTTCGTCGGCTATTCTCTGAAAAAAAAAACCAAAAAAATCAGTGGTTATACACCTCTCCTATTTCGATATCCTGTTCACATATAACCAAAATTGAACATAAAAAACCAGAAACCCAACAGTCAGCATATTTCAAATTTTTTTTTTAAAGGGTTTGGAACCCAGCCTAGCTGGGAGGCTCATCCCCACGCCCGTTCATTAGAAATGAGTGGATTACAAATGAAAGGATTACATCATTTAAATTACTTAATCCGTCGGATTGTAATCGGAATCATCGGATGAGTCTTCTTCGGTTTCTGAATTGCTCGATAGGGGTAATCTATGTCTTTCCTCACCACTAGAGTCCTCGTTAGTTTCTTCATTTGGATCAACATCAACAAGCAGTGGCTCTTCACGTCGAATTCGCACCGGCGTGTCTAGGCGAATAAAAGAGGAGTCAGGAATACCATTTGAGTTGGGCTCTTGATACGCGGTGCCCCCTTCCTCGTTTTCTTCAGCCACTCCAAGTGTAGACGCCTGGTAAATGTTGCGATGGTGGATAGTGTTGACTACTTTCCACGGGTCACCCTTGGCGAGATCATCAAGATAAAACACTTGTTTCACCCATGTGGCTAAAACGAACGGGTCGTCCTCATACCATGATGTACTAGTGTTCACAGAACTTATGCCGTATTGATCAACTTACTAAAACTCAAAATCAACTCAACTAAAACTCAAAATCAACATATATACACATATACGTACCTATATATAGCTCCACAATGTAAGAGAGGACGGATTTCAACAATACCCACAGATTTTTCACTCTTTCTCCCGTTTTTTTCCGTTTTTTTTTAAATGAGCAGCTTCTGTCCAGATCTGAAAATATAAAGACTTATAGCCGACGAAAATTTCAATTTCGTCGGCCAAACTTTCTAAAGTTTTCGTCGGCTATACTTTAAGAGAAAGACCGACGAAAATTCAAATTGTCGGCCATTCTAGGGGTATAGCCGACGAAAAATATTTTTTAGTGACGAAAGAAAAAATCGTCGGCCATTCATGGGGAATAGCCGACGATTTTTTATTTTTACCGACGAAAGAAAAAATCGTCGGCCATTCTTGGGAATAGCCGACGAAAATAGTATGTCGTCGGCCGTTTTTTTTTTTTCGTCGGCTATACTGTTTTTTCTGGTAGTGTCTTCTAAGCTTCACACTATGCACACGGCATAATCACATGTCAATGCTATACAATGTATGAATTGAAAGAAAGTTAAAGCAACAAAATTTTGTTAGCTATACAAAGACACACGGCAACACAATTTTTACAACACACGAAATTTTTACAATGCTTCAAGACATTCGAAGTTTTCACAAGATGATGTAGTATGCATATCGAACACTTAGAGATTTAAACAACAAAGGTAGCGTCCTATCTTTAAAGTCTAATTGCTTTTATTTTGCCATAACTTTCAAGGTACGTGGAGCAGATGAGCAAACTGTGCAATGGCCTTGTGCAGCCCACGGTATGGTCATGCTTTATCAGATATACCTCGAAAAGTAGAGACACGTTTTAAATTTCTAGCAATTTAACTAAGTCACACATGCATATCACACGAATTGAATCACAATTTTCACATTGATGCCGAAGCCTATTTTTCACAAAAACAAAACAAAAAGCAAAGCATACGAAATATTAACAAAGCACATGAAATGAAAGTTATTCACAATATTAACAAGTTAACACTTCAAATAAATCAAGATTTTATTAATCCCCGGCAACGACGCAACGGCTCACACAAATAATACCCTACATAAGATCGTTAGTAGTATAGAATAAGTAGGGATCGTTAGCAATATTTCCCTCGTTGAGCTTGGAGAGTTTCCCTAATTGCAGCCGGTTTGGTTTCCTTCTCCTAGTCGGACTAGGTTTTCTTTTTCTTGCTAGGATTAGGCAAGTTCTTCTTTCCTATTTCAAAACTTTCCTCTTTTGCAAACTTTCTTCATCTTCATTGAGCTCAGAAACCTCTCCTTCTTGTGCTAGGAACTCCCTCTTGCTTCCAGTTCACTTCTTCTTCTTGGCAGGCAAAAACTTGTTCTTCTCGACAGACTTGACCTTCCGTTAATGAAACAGGCATAACTCTATCCAAGACATAGCTATTGATGTGATTCTAAATGTTCTGGAAACTTGACTCATGTAGCTTTCTGTGCATATATGGCTCGCACTCTGCTGGTTCCTCTTAAGATGTCCTGAAAAGGTCGTGGAAGTTGGGTGATGTGCCCAGGAACTTACTGGAACTAGCTGCACTGCGGCAGAATTTTCTTTGCAATTCCTGGCATCTCCTTTTGCTCCGATTTCTATAACTCCTTCCATTAATCAATCGTCAACATGTCTACTGCATATAAGAGAAGAAAAATCCATCAAAAGTATAGTCGAGGCTTTACAGATCAAACGAAACATCTCTAAGACTCATAAATCGGCTATTTACAATTTTCTGCATTTTTATCTATACTTAGCACGATTTCTTTGTAACTCTACCAAATATTCATGACTTGTCTAAATGACTTGATTCTACAACAATAATGTTAAAGCAAAGTATAAACGAGGGTAAAACACATTAAGAACGTCGCATTTTATGCTCCTCTCAAACATCAAGATCATTTTCTCGTAGTTACGGCTTCGCCATTATCAACCTAAGACGTGCTCCTTTCCTGCAATCGATAGAAATTCATATGCATAGATTACTAACAACTCACAGAACAGAGTACCGGGTGAGAAGAAAAAACATCCGTAATTAGACAAGTTAAAGAATGACTACCATTGCTTCACCATTGAGTGCACTCTATATCAATTTCCAATTACTAAATTGCCCCCCCCCCCCACCAACTAATCACTCAGCTTAATGACAATTCTAATTTGAACATGTATTTTCTATTCAACAAATCGATCCTAGAAAACCAAAATGGATCCAATCTAATATACTAACAAAAAAAATGTAAATTGATCTCAAGTGAGGAATTGGGAGATGACCGACTTGATAGCTCTGGGAGATGCCGATGAAGGCTTTTTTGGCAAGAACTTCTACCGAAAGCATAGAGTCCATGCAAGGTCAGATGAAGATTTAAGAGAAGAACTTTGCTGAAACAGAGCACGAAGAATCGATGACGAATCGCGAATTGCACTACTGTCATCACAAACCCTGAAAATTAAACTAAATCAAATCAAATTCCACCCAAATTGAGTCACTGTACATAGTAACAAATTACAACAAAATATCAACATAATCATTGAGAATGAGAGAGAAGAGGAGAGACAACCCAGAGCTCGACAAGATGGAAATTCCACCCAAATCAAGTCCTTCTCCTCCATGCACACGGCGTCGCAGCATATCACCACCCTCTCCACTGCCTCCCTATACTGCCGCCAGCCTGTACCCTATAAACCCACCGTAACTTAGGCCCACGAGGCTGAAGCCCAAAACAGAGAGGGCCTCAAGAACACGCATGAAGCATTCGGCCTGGAAAGACTCGGAGCGATCGGGAACGGAGGTGGAGGAGCCGTCGAAGAAGATGAGGTCGGGGACATAGACGTTGTAGTGAGGGGTGACGTGGTGGATGAGGTCAGATATGCCAGGTGGCGTTGGGGCCGAGGCCGTTGAGGAGGAGGAGGTTGGGTTTGGAGGGTGGGGGTTTTGGGGAGCCAGCAACACGTGGTGGTGGCGCCGTCTTTGAGGTCGGTGAGGTGGAGTGGAGACCAGCGCGGATGAAGTTGGAGCGGAAGCAGGAGTTCTTTGACTCGGTTAAGCTGAAGCATGGCATAGTTTTGGTTGGAGAATCTAGGAATTGGGAAACTGGGGAAAGTGGTGCCCGAGATTGAGTCCTCAAAGAGCCTAGAGGGAGAGACGTGAAGAGTGGGAGCAACTGCAAAGGCTTTTGTGCGAGAAAAAAAAAAGTTATTTAATTACCACGTTTTTTTCCGTGACAGAACCAAGTTGTCCTCTATGAATAAAAGTTCATCCTTGAAAACAAGTAAGTTATTCTTTATCTAGAGGACAAAACATAGGCGACAATACTAAAATTTTGTCTTTCAACAATGGTTTAGGAGACAAAATTTTGGCTTGTCGCAAATAATTTTGTCTCTAAAAGAGTTTTCTCTTGTAGAGTATAGACCATATATATGCTGCATTTGCATTTGCATCTGCATTTGATTGTTTGATAGATCTTTTATTGTAAAACATCTCATAAATCCAAAAAAATGTGGCATAATTAGGATCCACAATTTTGTGTAAATAGGAAAGATAAGACAAGAAAGTAGATGAGCAAGAATTTTGATACTTTGAGTTTAATATTGCATTCCAAAATTCTGGTCGATGGATTCAGATTATCCATGCCACATCACCATTGGTGAGCTTCATAAATTTCCAAAGTTTCAGCTCAACTCACAAGTAGCTTCCAAACTGTAGAAGATTTCACTCATCAGGACTCATGAGGTTTGAGAATTGCGGATAGTAAACCCACTGCCTCTTGTTCTTCTTCTTGCTTCTTGGCGAGCTTGTGCATGGTGCAGCTTTGCATATGACTGATCGATACTCATGTTGACTTCCTTTGTGTTCACTCATTCACTTAAGCGTAGAGTGAGATTTATGAAGGCTTGTTCACTGCATGGGATCGTGATGCCCCCCATTGGATGATCATATCCAAACTCCTCTTCAGCTTGACTCAACAAATCAAGGAAAGGAGGCTCGTTCAAGTATGATGTAGGAATCACAAATCGCTTTTTGTGGCTCTTCCCAACATAGACTGCAAAGTAACCTTTTGGGATATCTAAGGTCTTTGAAGCAGATAGAGATCTAGTAAGGCTTTTCTTGGCAGTAGCAATACTAGGCAAACGGAACCCCATGGCTTATATATTTTCTTATTAAGTGGAAGAACAAGAAAGAATGAAAGGATTCAGGAAACAGGAAAAGTTTGATTCTTCTGATTGGTCATGTGTGATATATATAGATAAGATGATGAAGATGCATGCTGAAATCATAAGACATTGAAATGAGTGGTAAAGACAACTGAGAATTGAGTCCTGCTGAGCTAGGGCCATTAGCTTGTGAAAAATCACATGCGATTGTCTTCAGACATCATTCCCTACCTCCAGGAGAACAAACAACAATGCAAAACCTCCTGATTTGAAAGTTCAACCTAATAATATCATACATGTTGGCAACAACACAGAGGGCTGTGTCTGAAGCATGTCGAAACTGAATCAGTGATTCAAATCAACTTACAGACTTTTCTATGCACATCTCCAACCATAATGTCCACCAACAAATATAGAGACTCAATAATTTCATGGTCCTTGAGAACGCATAATCATGTAATCCTTCAAAACGTAAATGCATATGTCTTCAAATTACAGATATCTGGAGAAAACAGAAAGCCCTCTTGCATAAATGTCTAGATATTTTCAAGAAGGAGATCGACATCCATTAAATCAGTACGGTTTTAAATTATAGGTGTCATAATTAAAATGGACTTTCTTAATTGTTTTATCAAACAACATGAAAAACTTCTTTAGCTCTCTCTTATCAGATATCAGACACAGGTAAAAACAAAGCCACATGGTAGATTGTATAGGTGTTCTTACATCAGTTTTGTGCAATGGAAGACAAATGCATGTGATCCCTTGATTTCTCAACAGCAAGTGTCCCTCAGAGGCGACCCTTTACCACTCATTTCATGCACCTAATGGTTTTGCCGGTACCTGTAATCTATATATACACCAATGAAGTCATGAACAAGTTTCTCATTGCCAACTCAAGTCTTCTTCAACCCAAGTACAAAAGCTTTCTTTGTTTCCACAAGTGATCAGAAGTTCGAATTCACTTCCTTGTGTTTCAATTGCACTTGGAAAATAAAAACCATGGGCTTTCGTTTACCTGTAATTGTGAGTACCAAGAGAAGTCTTGCTAGATCTCTATCTGCTTCAAAGAGTTCAAAGAGCTTAGATATCCCAAAAGGCTACTTTGCGGTATATGTTTGGAAGAGCCAGACGAAGAGATTTGTGATTCCGGTGTCATACTTGAACGAGCCTATGTTCTTGGATTTGTTGAGTCAAGTCGAAGAAGAATTTGGATACGATCATCCCATGGGCAGTATCACAATCCCCTGCAGTGAACACACCTTTCTTGATATCACTGCACGCTTGAGTGACTGAATCAGTGCACTTGAATGCAGGGAATCGATCTGCAATTTAAGTTCATATCAAAATCTGCGACCCTCATTTCAGAAGTCCTTGCTGACACAAACAAGCTGCATTGAGGCTATGAGCTGCGCATCAAGATGTAAATTTATGAAAGCTAGCTGAAGAATGCCGTGAATATCTGAAGCCTTTAGCACAAAAATCCGAACACCAAGTCTAAACATACTCAATTCATGAAAGATAGTTGAATTCTGTCTTTCTCACACAATGTAAAGTTTGTAAACGTCTTTTGGTCGTTCTCCAGAAAAGTCTGGGAATATATATAACATATACTTGCTTATTCATTCTTCTCTTGTGATTATCATTATATTATTTCTTGTAGTAGCACTCTTAGAAAATTAATCACCAAATGAATGCATGCTTGTTTTTAATCGACCACATGAACAGCTAATTACAGCCTTTTTATTAATTATTCAGATGTCTAAACTTCTGCGAACGATGAATTGAAAGCTAAAGGGACAACTATATATTCAGTTGCTACTCACCAGGTTTATATTAGCGGCTGAATGGCAGAATGGAAAACCAATGTACTCCAGAATATTTTTTTTTTGTCCGAATACAACTTTCATTAGAGCCAAAGGCAAAGAAGAAGAACAACACCAAAAAACATCAGCAGCGCGCTAAACTATTACAAACATCAGACATAAGAAACTAAAAAAGAATAAAAAAAATTAGAAAATTATCGTTTGTATGTATATACACAGTAAATTCAAATTTGGTGATCGAAGTTCAATAGAAGCTAGTTCAAGAACACAAATAATGTATCAAACATATAGAACATCATCTTTTCCAGCTAGAATCCCAAAATTAGATTTGAAAAAGTCCAATTCAGCTGGAATGACAGTACACATGTAGTCATTAGGAAAAACCATACCATCAGTGGTCAGACCCTAAAATTCTGAAGCATTGCTTCAACCAATCTTTACAACGGAACCAAAAATGAATATGAATATATTATAAACAAAACATCTGTATCTGATTATCTGATAATATATAATGTAAGACATCAAATACATAATAAAACGTGGTCTAATTCAAATTTTCCCAATTTGTATATGCATGGATATGAGAGTGCTCCTAATAGAGTTCTAATCCACTGTTAAAGAGGGTACTGTACCATGGTGCCTAGAGAAACATGCATGTGTCATATCTGCAAGACTATATTCAGAGGATTTTAATGAATAGTATATATATATATATATATACACTTGAAATGGTAGTCTGATGTAATCTAAGTTGGTAAGATGATTATGACTTCGAGTCTGCAAGATGTAATAAACAAAGTAATGACGACTTATATTGTTATGAGCCTATATATATGTCAATATAATGTGAAAGATTTTTCTAGGATTAGCAGGATCCATAACAGAAATTGAAATTCAAAGTATCACATGGGATGTTTTTTTTTTCTTTCAAAAATGTGTAACTGGATTGAAAACAAACAACCAGAAAACCCCACTTCTAATAACAGATAAATGGAGAAAAAATAAAGGATCTTGCTGCTGTACTTCGAGTACAGGACAGGAAAGGCAGAAGGGAGTGAGTTGTTACTTAACACATCGCTCCTCTATGAAATATGTCTGCGATATTTTGAGAGATCGAATTCTCTAATCTTTACAATATCCCAACACTCATCATATGAGTGCGGTTTTAAATTGTAACGTTCCACCAACTGGATTTTCATAATTAATTGATCAAACAAATTAAAATACCTCTTTAGTTTTCTGCATCACATAGAGAGGAACAAACAAAGTCACATGGTAGGGTGGCTTGGTGTTCTTAGATGAAATTTAGTGCAATTAATGGGAAGACAAAAGCATATGATTCCTTGATTTCTCAACAGCAGAGGGGACTACTCTTCACCACAAATCTCATGTACGGCCTAATAGCCTTCATCTATATATACACACATGATCAAGTTTTTCATCACCAACTCAAGTCTTCTTTCCCAAGTATCAGATTAAGCTTCGTTTCTTTTCAGAAATTTTTTGAGTTCATTTCCACCTGAAAGATAGAAACCATGGGTTTTCGGTTACCAACAATTGCTAGTGCCAAGAAAAGTCTTACCAGATCTCTATCTGGTTCAAAGACATTAGATATCCCTAAAGGCTACTTTGCAGTCTATGTTGGGGATAGCCAGATGAAAAGATTTGTGGTTCCAATATCATACCTGAACAATCCTTCATTCTAAGATTTGCTGAGGCAAGCTGAAGAAGAATTTGGATTTGATCATCCCATGGGAGGTATCACCATCCCCTGCAGTGAGCACACCTTCCTTGATCTCACTTCAAGCTTAAGTGAATGAATGAACGGAAGCTTAGATGCAACTTCATCTCCAAATTCATCCACCTCAATTCTGAACTCATTGATTCGACAAATGAAGATGAGGCGGGTAGGCAGGCCTGAAACAACTCATGTATTGTTTTTTTGTGAGGGTCTCAGTGAACAGAGCCGATCAATATGGAAATATCTACAAGCAGAAAACTGGCATGATCATGGCTCTAAGGCTGCTGCCAACATGAGTCCTCTAAGGTTATTTCCAACTTGAGGGCTCTGATTTTTTGAAATCAAATGAAGCAAGAAGGACAATTTGTCTTTTCACCCATGTACACTTCCCCATTTGTTTTGCATAAAAATTTTGGAATATAAAATACCTCAATTCCTCAAATCCTTGCAGTCTTATTATTTTCTCTCTTGGCTCTATTATGTTAATTAACTCCCGAAGGACAGCCTATTGTCACTAGAAATCAAGTCTGTAATTATAATGGCTCTATAAACTGTAAAGCTTGTTCTTGTACATTCATATCTAAAGACTTTAGAACTTCAATTAAAGGGTAAGGAGTCAAAATATATAATCATGTCCAGAAAGATAGACCATGATATGTGTCATTGCATTTAATTATATATTTGTACTTGGATAGACTGGTTTAACAAATATTCAAATAGTGTTTCAGATATAAAAAATGATCTTCTCCCAGCTAGAATCTCAGTGGTTAGGTTTGATACCAATACTATCTGTCATTTAATTGATAGCATTGGGAATATTATTTACTTTTCTCTGGTATGTACTGAAACTAACATTAAACCAAAAACACATATAACTTGCTTAAAGAGAGTGCAGTTTATGAGAAATTTTATGTTTTGTTCGTCTGAACAAAACAAGCTAACAACTTCTGTGCAGTTTATCAAAGCCAATGTCCGAAATCCATCTCTGGGATCAGTGGGATGTGACCAAACAGTTCCTGTAGCAAATGGTTTCCTAATTTTTCTTTTGATCAAGAAGAGATGGTTTCCTAATTTTTTGGCTTTAGTGTTTTTTATTTGAATCAGTTGTATTTATAAACTGAGTTCACATAATGAAGCCAAGGAGGACCAACCTCCTGACAATTCATCAAGTTTACCATTTGCTAGAGCACTCTGAGCAAAATCGTGAACATTTGGTTACCGCTCATCATAACATGCTTCCATGATAAAAGCTCAAAACCATTCAGCAACAGCTTCACCGCAGCCCTCACCCCTTCATCTTTTATTTATTTTATTTTATCTTGAGAAAATTTGATATATTTGGTGTTTAAATATGCGAGATTAATAGTTTAAAATATAAACAAAAAAATGAAAATCAAGAAAACAAAAGTGGAGGATCAATTAATATATGGACAAAATATTGGTCACGTCTTATACTTTTAGAGTCTCGACAGTTTAGTCCTCGTACTTTCAATTTCAACTGATCACTTTTCATAGTCTCAATTTTTGACCAATTGGTCCATTCTGTCCAAAATGGTTGTAAACTATTTTCTAATTTCCTCAAATACCCTTAGGTGTTGTTTTATTATTTTTCTTTCTCTTTTTCTTCAAAATCATAACTGAAGAATACACAACCGACCATAGAAGACTAAATAGCACAATTAAGTTTGAGCCTTATTGACCCAAAAAAAAAATTAATAATAATAATAATTGAGCTTAGTGTAGTAGTGTTGTTTGTAAGCTTAATTATATAAAATTATATTTATTTATATAGTTTTTTCGTCGGAGCTTAGAGAGTGCTTAATGCTAAAGATAATGATGAGAATTATTTTAATCTTATTTTAGTGTAAATTGATATGATTGAGATCTGATAGAATTTTATTTTATCGTGACTATGATAATGTTATTTAATTTTATTAGCAGTATGTTTCAAATCAATTTACATTTTTTTTCTCCTATTGCAATCAATTTGCAATTGTAAAATTATTGGATTGAAGATCGACAATCATAAACCCATATATTTTGGGTTTTCTTTCGGTTTTGGTTTTGAAGAAGGAAAAAAAAAAAATAATAAGACAACACATAAGGGCATTTGAGAAAGTTGGAAAATGGTAAACAATCAATTTGAATGAAGTTGACCAATTGATAGAAAATTAAGACCACAAGGAGTGATCGGTTGAAATTAAAACTACGAGGACTAAACTGTCGAGACACTACAACTATAGAGAGTGACTAGTAATTTGTCCTTAATATATATATTTATGTATCCTTATATTTCCTGTGGAGGACTACAAAAATCTTTACAAGGTGTTAAAATACAGAAGTTGACTGTCATTTGATTCAAAATTGGATTGCAAGCTTCTGTTTCAAATGCATTTAGATCATTCATGCTACTATCCTTTGTCTGCTTCCAGAATTAAGAAACTTTCGGCTTAGCTCTGAAGGAGCTTTGGACTACCCGGATTTAGATGAGATCCCATTTACACTTCATTAGTGTATCCTCATTCACTTAAGAGGGAAGAAATTACCAAATGAATGCATGCTTTTTATATCGACCAAAGAAAATTACAGCTTTTTTATTAATTATTCAAATGAATAAAGTCCTTCAAAAGATGGATTGAAAGCTAAAGGGAAAACTATATATTTAGTAGCTACTGAACAGGTCTATTGGTTGAATGACAGAATGGAAAGCAATATACTCCAGAAATTAACTAAAATAGAAGATGGATCGTTTGTATGTTTATTCATATATTTTCAAGGGAAAATGGCTGGATTGATCACTGAAGTATGCCCCATTCTAAACTTTGCTCACTGAAGTTTGTCCAATATCACTTTGCTCACTATCGAATTACACTTGTGTTCACTTTGATCACTCCGTCTAAATCAGCCGTTAAAATTCAAATTCTGCCGTTAAGAACAATGACACGTGCCACACGTGCCACTCATGTCCAAATCTTAAGGACATTTTGGGAATTTCATTAGCTGCAATCCCACAGAACTGAGTATCCAACATTTCATTCCTCAACAATTCTGCTACTTCCGTGTTCCCTTCTTTCATATAGCCACAAATGCACTATATATTTCAGAATTTGGTTTAATCCCTTTTCCCACCATCTGAGCCTGAAGCTTAAGCGCATCTTCCAACTTGCCCTCCTCACACAACCCTCTTATCAAAAACTCATACGACTTCTCTCTTGGACAAAAACCATAATCTACCATTGCAGCTCTCATAACTTCCAACGCTTCCGAAATCCTACTGTCATCACAAAGCCCTCTAATTAACTCATCCACAGTCGAACTATCGGCCCTGAAATCTTTCCGAAGCATATCCTTATACACTAGCATTACTGAATCAATTTTTCCTATTTTACAGTACCCTCTAGCAAGATGCTCGCAAGTGGCACCAGTGCTCTCTATTCCACTCAATCCCATTTGTTTGAAAAACTCTTCAGCCATTTCAATTTGACCAACTTTGCTGAATCCCCCTATCATAGTGTTATAAGCAACAACATCAGGCTTCACATTCTTAACTCGCATTTCGTCCCACAAGTCCTTGGCTTTACTAAATGCCCCATCCTCACAATAAGTCTCCATCAAAATACAATAACTATAAACATCAGGACAGCAATCAAACTCCGGCATTTGGTCCCAAATCGCCTTCACCATCTCTGTCGCCCCATCCTGATAAAACCCCAACATCAATTCATTGAAAGTTTGCACATTGGGGCAAGTTCTCGCAACCCTTTTGGCATTCTCACCTAACACCCTACCATCCAATCCAAAAACCTCTCTATAAATCGCATAACCTGCATACGCACCTTGACGCTGCATTACACACCGAATCAGAGTATTGCAGGTGCTCAAAGCAGGAGTATTCCCGCGACTGAGTAACGTTCTAACAATCTGTATTGCCGGCTCGATCTTCTTCGACTCCAAACAAGCTTTGATGACATGATCAAACACAAATGGAGCCGACCCACATTGCCGGTAAGTCTTTACCAGTGTTTCGAACACTTCCAACGGCTCCCAAATTCGAATCACGTCTGCAATAAGGGAATAAGCTTGGGATTTGAGGCGAGATCGGGCGAGGATGTGGATGATGGTGGAGTAAGATAGGAGGTTGTGGGTGCAGAGAGAGTGGTTCTTGTTCTGGGTCCATTGGAAGAAGCTAAGGACGAGATGAGGATTGTTTTTGATTTGGAGGGCAATCTGGGAAAAGTCACTTGGGTTGAAGCCAGAAGGGTAGAGAGTGCGGAGGTAGCCCCAGCGGGACTTGGATCGGAGCTGGGTTAGGATGGAGACAACTGATGGGATTAGTACAATCATTTTGTTTCCCCTCGACGCTTCCAACTCCATGGAAGAACCACAACCCACCCAAAACAACCTCAAAAACCCCCCAAAACCTCACACCCCCATAACCTCAGAGCTATGTTGGTTCTTCGCCTTAGCCACTTGTCTCAAACTCCTCCTGATCCCAGCCTACAGAAGCACAGACTTCGAGGTCCATCGTCACTGGCTCGCCATAACTCACTCCCTCCCTCTTTCCCAATGGTACTTCAATGAGACCAGCCCTTGGACGCTTGACTACCCTCCCTTCTTCGCCTACTTCGAACGTCTCCTCTCCCTTTTCGCCAATCTCATCGACCCTCAAATCGTCCACCTCCAAAACGGCCTCAACTACACAGCAGACACAGTTGTTTACTTCCAACGAGTTTCAGTTTGTGTTTCGGATTTGGTTCTGTTGTTTGGGGTGTATAGGTTGAGTCGGAGGTTGGATCCGATGAGGCGGAAAGTAATGTGGGTTTTGGTTGTTTGGTCTCCGATGTTGGTTATTGTGGATCATTTGCATTTTCAGTACAATGGGATGTTGATTGATCTGTTGTTAGTTTCGGTGTCGTGTTTGGAGGAAGGGGAGTAAACTAATGAAATTCCCAAAATGTCCTTAAGATTTGGACATGAGTGGCACGTGTCATTGTTTTTAACGGCAGAATTTGAATTTTAACGGCTGATTTAGACGGAGTGATCAAAGTGAACACAAGTGTAATTCGATAGTGAGCAAAGTGATATTGGACAAACTTCAGTGAGCAAAGTTTAGAATGGGACATACTTCAGTGATCAATCCAGCCATTTTCCCTATTTTCAAATATAGTGAAGTTCAATAGAAGGGTTAAGACACCAAATAATGCATCAGATATAGAAGATCATATTTTCCAGCTACAATCCCAACAGTAAGATTTGATAAATCCATTGCAGCTGGAATGACATTACAAACATTTGACTAGGGAAAGCAACACCATCCCGATTTCTGGTCAGACTCTTCGATTTTGAAGCATGTATATTGAAAGAATGTGTTCATTTAGTTACTTCTACCGATAATCAAAATTGGAACTAAAAAGGATATGCACAGATATAAATAAGTAAAATAATCATATAAACAGGGCATCTGTATCTGATTATGTGATAATGTTTTACTGTAAGACATTGAATACATACCAAAACGTGGTCTAATTGAATATCCCCGAATTTGTATAAGATTGGATATGAAAACCGGAAAACGCTCGCTAATAGCATTCTAAACCATTGTTAAGAGCATAATGTGCGTACCATGAGTTATAAATGGCATGTCATATCTGCAACGAAATATTCTGAGGAAACTTTACATGAATTATATATATATATAGTTCCTATTCAGAGCGAACCTTCGCTTTGAACTTACCATGCGAAGTTCAGTTGTTAGCACACTTTTCGGTCATATTTTAACATCTCTATCGTTAAGGTGTTATAACCTAATTAATGAATAGATCGTCTCTGCCAAATTTCATTCAATTTGGTGATCGTTAAGGTATCGAAACTATATTAAATCAATGAACAAACCAAATTGATCAACCTGAACTGTTCATCTAAATCACTATAATGAAAGACCAAACAATTATCAAGTTTGATGAAATTTTGCAGAGACGATCTACACATTAGGTTCTAACATCTGAACGGTGGAGATGTTGAAATATGACTGAAAAGTGTGCCAAAAACTGAACTTCGCACGGTAAGTTCAAAGAGATATATATATATATATATATATTATTTTTTTAATTTTTTTTCTTTTCCAAATGGTAGGTAGTCTGATGTATCGCAGTTGGTGAGATTGTTATGAGTTCAAGATGCTGAATTTCAACGTCTTAATTAAGATGCTAATGGCTTACATTGGTTATGAGCCTTTATATATGTTAGAACAATGTGAAAAGAGTTGTCTAGGAGATTGACAAGATCCATTAGAAATTAAATGTTCAAATATCACATGGGATGTGTCTTTGAAAATGTCTAACCATTCTAATGAAAACCAAGAACCGAAAACCCCACTTCAAAAAATAAATATGTAGAGAGAAAACAAACTATCTTGCTGCTGTTCTAAGACATGTTTACAATATCTTGAAAGATACAACTCTCAACAATATCCCAACACCCATCAAATCAGGGCAATTGTAGTTTGTAATGTTCCACCAACTGGATTTTCTTTATTCATTGATCAAACAAATCAAAGTACCTCTTTAGCATTCTGCATCATATAGAGATTAAAAAACAAAATCACATGGTAGGGTGGCTTGATGTTTGTAGATGAAATTGTGCAATTAATGGGAAGCCAAAATCATGTGATTTGTTGATATTTCAACAGCAGAGGGGGACTACTCTTCACCACAAATCTCATGTACGTCCTAATAGCTTTCATCTATATATACACACATGATCAAGTTTTTCATCGCCAACTTAAGTCTTCTTTCCCAGGTATCAAATTAAGCTTTGTTTCTTTTCAGAAATCTTTTGAGTTCATTCCACCTGAAAGATAGAAACCATGGGTTTTCGGTTACCAGCAATTGCTAGTGCCAAGAAAAGTCTTACCAGATCTCTATCTGGTTCAAAGACATTAGATATCCCTAAAGGCTACTTTGCAGTCTATGTTGGGGATAGCCAGAAGAAACGATTTGTGGTTCCAATATCATACCTGAACAATTCTTCATTCCAAGATTTGCTGAGGCAATCAGAAGAAGAATTTGGATTTGATCATCCCATGGGAGGTATCACCATCCCCTGCAGTGAGCACACCTTCCTTGATCTCACTTCAAGCTTACGTGAATGAATGAAGGGAATCTGAGATGCAACTTCATCTCCATTTTGATCCATTTGTGAAACTCATTGATTTGACAAATGAAGATGAGGTTACGAGGGGCAGGCTGGCCTGAAACAACTTGTTTAATGTTGTTTGTGAGCGTCTCAATGACAGAGCAAATCAAGATGCAAATTCCTACAAGAAGAAAACTGGCATGATCGAGGGCTCTACGGCTATTTCCAACATGAGTCCTCTAGGGCTATATTGCCAACATGAGGGCTCTGATTTTTTTAAATCATACGAAGAAAGTAGTACAATTTGTCTTTTCATCCATGTAAACTTCTTCATTTTTTAAATTTTTTACAGAAACAATTCTGGAATATAAACTTCTTCAATTCCTCAAATCCTTGCAGTCTTATTATTTTCCTCTCTTGGCTCTATTCTGTTAATTCACTCCAAGAGAACAGCCTGATGTCACTTGAAATCAAGTATATATATAATAATGGCTTTACAAACTGTACAGCTTATCCTTCTACATTTATCTATGAGGACTTTAGAACATGAATTAAAGGCTAAAGAGTAAAAATAAATATGATCATTTCCACAAACATATATAATTATCTTTGTCAGTGCATTTAGTTTTATGTCTTAACTTTGTTAGACTGGTATAACAATTAACAGTGTTCCAGATATAGTGTATATATATATATATATATATATATATATATATATATATATATATATAACATTTTCCCAGCTAGAATCCCAGTGGATGGGTATGAATTATGATAGTAACACCATCTGTCATTTTAAGGATTCATTGGTATGATTTATATAGTTACTCTGGTATGTATAACCAAAAGAGAAAGCAAAAACACATATAACTTGTTTATGAGGACTGCAGTTGAGCAATTCTATGTTTTGTTCGTCTGAACCAAACAAGCTAACAACTTCCGTGCAATCTTAGGATTGAGAACAGTTCAAAGCCAATGTCTGAAATCCATCTTCTGGCCTTGACTACACTTTTGCTTAACAAGTGGTTTCCTAATTTTATTTTTGGACTGGAACAGATGATTTCCTGATTAAAATCAATTTTTTTAAATTTTTAATTTTATATTAGTTGTATTCATAAACTAAGTACAGGTAATGAAGCGGAGGAGAACCTCGTGACAATATCAAATTTACCATTGCTAGAGTACTCCAAGCTAAACCATGTGCCGCTTGGTTATCCCTATTCCTAACATGCTTCCCTGCACAAGCTCAAAACCATTCAGCAACAGCCTCACCCCTTCAACTTCTTTTTTTTTTGCTTGTGAAATTTGATATTTTTGGTGATTAAGCATAAGAGATTAATAGTGTAAAAAATATAAATAATATAATGAAAAATGAAAATTAAGACAACCTACAAAGTGGAAGATCAATTAATATAAATTTATGTATTTCTATATTTCCTGTGGAGGACTACAAAAATGTTTACATGGTGTTAAAAGACAGAAGTTGACTGTCATTCAATTCAAAAATGGAGTGCAATGTCAATGAATTCAGAGGATTCATGCTACAATCCTTTGTCTGTTTCCAGGCTAGACTTGATAAATTCTCTACTCAGCTCTCAAGCAGCTCCGGACTACAGCAGATTTCGATCAACATGCACAAGCAGCTCCAGACTCAAGAAACTTTGATTTGCAAATGAACTAGGATCCCACTTACACCTCTTTAATGTACCCTCATTCACTTAAGCGGGAAGTAATATCTAGGAAGGTGTGTTCACTGCATGGGATTGTGATGCCACCCATTGGATGATCATATCCAAATTCTTCTTCATCTTGATTCAACAAGTCCAGAAAAAGAGGCTCATTTAGGTATGAGATCGGAATCACAAATCGCTTTTCCTGGGTCTTCCCAACATAGACTGCAAAGTAACCTTATGGAATTTCTAAGCTCTTTGAAGCAGATAGAGATCTAGTAAGGTTTTTCTTGGCATTAGCAATACCAGGAAAACGGAATTGCTTATATATTTTCTTAGGTGGGAGAAAGTGGAAGAAAACTGAATCTATGTAAAAAAGAACAGTTTGATTCTTTAGTTGGTAAGGGATTGATCGACTTGGGTTGCTGATGTTGAACTTCATCAGTCATGGGTGGTATAAATAGATGAGGAAGGTGTATGCTGAAAATCATGGGGTACATAGAAAGGAGTGGTGAAGAGGAAATGATCTACGTCCTAATCGTCCTATTGGCACATGGCTTTGTCGTCCCGGTCTATATATATCGTTGTCTTCAAACTATATTCCCTACCTCTGGTAGATTAGAGACAACAGAGAAACCAGAGTTCAACCTAACAAAATCAAGAATACAAGTTAATCTAACTGTTTCAACAAACCTCAAACATATGTCTAACGCATGCGTTGTAGGAGAGGGAATCGCTGATTCAAAGAGTATTGCTATCCACATTGCTCTCTAGCCAGACTGTCATAATGATGTTCACCATGCCAACTACTACAGACTCGAAAACTTCAGTTCTTGAGAGTCTGATATCTTTTAGACAGAACCATGTGATCCTTCAAAATTCAGATGCTTGTGTCTCTTCCAAATCACGACACAATTTCTGCCATACAATTCCAAATCATAGCATTATTTTGTTAACTCCGTATGCGTCGCTTCATTACCGAAGCGACAACAAGTCGTCGCTTCAGTCTCGTCGCTTCGATTCCAAGCGATGAACATTGACACAAATGTCGTCGTATCGATATTTTAAGCGACGAAATCAAAGTTCGTCGCTCAAAAGCGAGCGACGAATTTTGAGTCGTCCCTTGGATTTTTGTATGACGAAGTTTGGGTCGTCGCTTACCATTTGTAGCGACAAACTTTGATTCTAAATTGGTCTCTTAATGTCATGTTCCAGAGAAGAAAACATGGGATGAAAAAATGGAAGCGACGAAGTTTGATCGTCGCTAGGATTTTGATACGACGAATATTGGGCAATGTTCGTCGCTTCGTGCAGAGTTACAAATTAGAAAAACAGGTTTCTGGTAAGTTTTGAACCAATTTCAATATCGATCAAATAACACAAAACTTGCATTCAAATCACATAAAACACACATCCAACATAACACAAACACACTACATTTTATAAATATGTAAATTTCATTCAAAGCTACAATATGTTACATAATTACAATGTACGATAATCCTCGGGAATGTACTACAATATCCAACAAGCTACAATAATGTAAAAAGAAAAAAAAAAAAGGTTCTAATCAAGGTCATCATCGGGGATACCTAATGAAGCACATGAGGATTTATCGGCGACTGGAGCTGTTGCGGCGGCATTGTCACCCGGATTGCCTTGGGCCTCCATGAAAGCTTGGACGGTAGCCTCCATCTGTGCCATACGCCGCCTCAGATCTTCATTTTGTTCGATGACGGCTGCTAGCTAACTCCTCAAATCCTCATCTTTGCAGAACACGCGTGCAACGCCTCTTGGTTTTGGCGGGCGTCTTAATGCACCCTCTAGCCCTGCAAAAATGGTAAAATTAAAACAATAATCAAATTAAAATTTAAAAACTAAAACTTGTAAAAGATTTAGATGCAAAAAAAATTACCTCGTCCCCGGCTTCCCACCCAGCTCCTTCTCGACTATAGCCATCTGCTCCTCAACGGGAACGAGGCCCGTCATGTGACTGCCGCCCGCCTCATCACTCACTCGACTAGCACACAGCTCATCCATCTTCCTCTTCACCACTGCCTGCAAAAAAAAACAAGTCCAATTGTAATAACCCTATTTTTTATTCGTGTTAATTATATAAAAATCGCATAATTATCGGAGGTTGATTTACGAGTTTTGGAATTTGGTACACTTTTATTTAGTCGTTACGTGACGTCGGAAGTGTTTCCGAAAGTTAAAATTCGAAAAACGTTTAAGTTTCAATGGGTCAAAAGTTGACTTTTTGATCCGTTATGAGTCTCCAAAAGTTTCCTTCACGAAAGTTGTAGAGCGCGACTATACGTGTTCGTGGAAACGTGGCACGCGTGAAACGGACGTCGTATGAGGAAGTTACGACCTGTCAAAGTTATTTCCTATTTCTGAAATTAACTATAAAACGTCGTTTTTTTGGAAAAAAGTCATATTTTTTCCCATTTCATCCGTTTAGCAGTACTGTAGCTTTTTACTGTTCAAAAGTTACTGTAGCAATTCTCTCTCCCCGATCGGATCGCCTCTCCTCCGATCTCCGTCGTCCGGCAGCCACGGTGCAAGCGCCACCCACCGGTCGACAGGGTTTTCTCTCCTCTTCCGTTCGAGCTAAGGCGCAGCCCGGGGGAGCGTCTGTGCGTGGAGCTGTAGCGGTCAGAAGGCGCCTACCGCCGTGTGCGACGGAGCAAGGCAGTGCTGGACTCGAGCCAACCACCGATCAATTCGTCTCCACCGTGCGCTCCTCCCTGTGTAGGTGGAGCACACCGAATCAAAGGAAATCGATCGGATCGAAATCAAACCGATCCGATCTCCTCGACCTGTTTCCTGTGTTTTACCCGACCTGACCCGGTCCGGCCCAGTCCACGTTGACCGTTGACCAACGTTGACTGACCGTTGACCGGTACTGTAGCGATCCGACTCAACGCTGTTTCAGCCAAATTCGACCCGTTTCTTCTTCGACCTGACGCAAAACAGATATTTACCATTTGTGGTGAATTAAGGTGAGTAAACCTCACTGTATTCGTATTAAATGCAAGTTAAATACGAGTTTAATTATAGTATATGTATCATTATATGCAAAATGATTTTGTGGAAATGATATTTGTTTTAAATTGAATAAACTTGATCGACTACGGTTCATTGGTAAGTAAAATGAATTTAATATAAAAATGAATTTTAAAGTATTTTGATCAATGAATTATAGTTGGTATTAGTGAGCACTTCCTGAGAGAATGCCTACGTATATATATATATATATATATATATATATATATATTTACGTGAAATATATATTGTGATGTGTGTTTACTGTTGTCTTCGGACGGCCACAATTGTGGTGTACTTTTGTCTTCGGACGGTCACTATCTGACAAGGCAATATATCGGGAACCAAACCTTTGGCCGGGTGTTAGTTACGATCAGTTAGAGCTCTAGTCTGTCTGCCGTTGCACGTCATGAGGGGTAACCAAGTTGGGGTTATCTGGGTCTCATGCTTGCATTGTATGAAAGAGTAATTCAATGAATTACTTCTTTGTTGGTTGATTGTGCAGAACGTGTTTATAGTTCTGGAGTTGTGGTTGTTTTGGAAATGTGAACTTCATTTGTGGTTTAATTACATTATCATCTTCTTATTTGTTTTACTCACACGAGCTTGCAAAGCTTACCGGATTCGTTGTTTACAACCCGGTGCACCAATCAATGGTGTAGGGGTTAGACATGCAGGAGTTGACCAGCAGCCAGGAGGCGGTGTCTGAGTCGAGCTGCCAGTAGGTGTGATCCGTGGTCTAGCTTGTCATTATTTTGGGTTAGAGAGATAGCGTGATACTCTATTTGCATATATGTATTTAATGATGTAATATTTTGAGTGTTGTGAGCCACGCATTTGAACTCTGATGTTATACTTAGTTATTTGTATAATAACTTTTAAGTATTTGAGTTTATTTTTGTAAATTTTCACACTGTCGAATTTTGGATTTTTTTTACTATCCAAAATTCCTAGATGTGACACCAATAGATTAGGGTTATTATACATTTAAATTCAAAAAAATTGAAATCACAAGCAAATAGGAAAGGAGCTCACCACTTCTCCTGCGCATTCTGCAATGGTCGATAAACATCGCAGACTGGCTGCAGTATAGGGGCTAGATGCCCTTTCGCCTCATTCGCAGCGACCTGGTAGCTGTAGGCAGTGGTGCCAGTGATGTGATAGGAGCATAATATGCAATGTTCTTAATGTATTTTACCCTCATTTATGCAATTGTTTAACCCTTATTATTGTTTTATAGAGTCGTTTAATCGAGTCGGAGTCTTTGGTGGAGTTGATGTATGAAATGAGCTTAAATGTCGAAATATGATGATTTTATGAAGAGTTTGATTCAAAGTAGGATTCCTTGTTACACCAGGAATCCTAATCGGTTTAGGAGTCTACTATGGCACGACGTTTCTCAAAACGTCGAAGGTTTTAAGAGTTTCAATGAAAGTAGGACTCCTTGTTGAACCAGGAAATCTAAATGGAATCAGATTCTTATTCTTATAAATTTCGGCATACATACTATTATTATTTTCCTAACATTTATTTCTTTTCTTTATTTTCAGAAAATTAAAAGAAGAGAAATTGGATTAAATGAAAAGCATGCCTTGCACATGAGAGGAAGAATCCGAATTAAAAGAAAGAGTTTTGTTGCCGAAATAAAGAAGAAAAGTAAGGAACAAATGTGGACTGAATTCCATACACATTCATTCAGGGTTTCTTGCCGAAATATTCATAATTAATTAAAGGGATTTTCGGCATACATATCAAATGGAAAAGAAGTCTTGCCTTGCAAGAAAAAGCAAAGAGAGTTTCGGCACAACTCGCCGAAACCCTAAGAGAACGAAACCCTAGCTCCTCCTCTCTCCTATATATAGTGTGGCATTGCTACAAAGAAATCATCTCTTTCTCTCACAAAATTCTAGCCGAAACTCTACCAAAGTGTAACCACAAATCCTATACAGAAATTATCAAAGCCGAATCACCATTCACCTTCAACGTTCACACCATCTTCCATTGCCGAATTCATCCTCTGCCGAAGTTCTTCAAGGTTCTTCTAAAGTGTGATTCATTTAACTCATGGCTTCTTTAATTTTCTGTATGAATTACAATATCATGTGGTATGATTTGTTGGATTATAACTTTTGGTTTGTATACTTTAATATGGATTTCCGAATTTTATTCAGGGTTTATATATTACTTGCGAATTTTATTCATGGTTTTATATGTTATTGCCGAATTTAATCAGGGTTTCTATGTTATATTGTATGTATTTATACATGTTGATTTCGTAATTAATTGGTAAAGGGCAGTAGGTTTTAATATATGTTCTTGATGTTATTTGATTAATTTTCATGAGTTCGTGCATCACAAATCGTGTACTTAAGGGCTGACTTTGTGACTTCTCCTTAGGTACCGATTTCATCCACCAAAATAATATGGATTGCATCATACGCTGAGTTGTTGTGATTTAGATTGTTTATTAGGACCGTTAAAACCATGAAAATTTACATGTTACAGCAAGGTGAGGTGACGCCATACTTGTTGCATGTCTCTGATTCGGTTTATTGTGCTTATGTGTTCTTCATGTTTAATTTCTACGCTGAGTGTCTTTAAACTGATTAGCACTATGTTTAGGATTATACGCTGAGTTAATTATAAATAATTAAAAAGTCTTAACGATTAGATGAACCGCTGAGGGCTCTAATTAGAATTGGAATTAAATTTGTCTAAGTGCTATGTGAAATATTGCTGCCTTGAATCTTTTATTTCGATTAATACATGTGTAAAGTGATTTTGTGTTATGTGTTCTTGTGGAGAAGATGATCATATGTAAATAATAGTTTTAGTTTTATTTTCGTTACATTTAGTAGTTGAATAGATACAAATCTCAACCCCCCATATGATTATGTAATGCTTTGTGAGAATTAAATGCCCTTGATTTCCCCGGACAGAACAATCCCTACTTGTCAATACTACATTCGACACAAGAAGGGTAATATATGTATGAGATTGTTTTGCAGGTACAAATTGTGCTTGTAATTTGGTCGCATCATGATGGTTGATTGCGTACCCCTTCTCCTTTCCCTTGTTCCGGTTAGCGGCGTTCCGGGTACACATCCTCTGCAAAGAACCATACGAATATATATTAAAATATTTCATATGAGAATTAAGAAATTATATGAAATGTAAAAACCTGTCATTAATTTCCATTACCTTATAATCGTCGTCCTCAAAATTTTCACTACTTGTTGTTATAATATCACTAACATATATTACTAACACCTAACTCTAACTATATTTATACAAACTTCGACTTGCTTTTCGTTTTTAATTTCTAATTATTAACAACTTGATCTTCACAAATTCGCAGGTACATGAATGTCCATCATTCTAGGTTGGTCACAAGAAATTGAAGATCGCTTACACCGAATTTGTGGAGATAGAACTGAGCAAGAATCACCGAGCACACCGCTTTTCGAACATCAATTCGTCTCCCCCACATCGTCACTCTTTGAGCGTGTCATAGTAGCTCCATCATCACCATTTTCATCAAACGTTTCGTGTGAACTTAATCCTTTGTTCCACGAAGATCCGGAGTTTGAGCTACTTACAAGTCCATTTCCAACAAATTTGAACTTCGATTTACCTGATCCACAACCATCAATGGCATCAATCAGAGAGCAAAATGGACACTTGACTAAAGGAGGCATGGTGCCTTCAAACATCACCTATCCGGCCGTAGCAGCCGGCAAATCTGAAGATTTTGAGCTTCGTGGTGGTTTCATGAGTGAGCTGCCGAAATTTCATGGACTTGCGGGTGAGGATCCGAATTCTCACTTGCAACATTTTCAATTCACATGTGAGTCCATGTGTCCAAGAGGAGCAGATTTGCAACTTGTGAAGATGAGAGCCTTTCCATTTTCACTTGATCTTAAGGCAAGAAGTTGGTTGTTTGCAGTTGATAGGAGCACAATGTGCGACGATATTATATGCTTATGCCCTCGTTTATGCTTTGTTTAACCCTTATTTATCTAAGATAGAGTCATAATTTAGTTTAGTGTTAATTTGGTAGAGTTTGGCAAAAAGTTGGCTAAGAATCCGAAAAATGACTAAGTATAAGAATTTTGGAAAATAATGCAAAATGTGTCTTTTTCGTGATTCTGAGATATGTAAAAATGCGATCTATCCTTGTCCGAATTTGATGAAATTTGGTGTGCTTATTATTCATATACTGAGGAATGTTGTGTTAAAATTTCAGATCAATCGTAGTTCGGAAATTCACCCAAAAGATGGCTGCAACTTGGCAGTCCGAGCAAAGATCACCAGGGACATTTTCCTGGGACTGTGTCCCAACTTCGAAAAATCATTCCCGACGACTCACAAGAAATTTGATCGACTGTTTTATATGGAAGTAGCTATGTGTGTCTAGTTTAGCTGAGACTTGGAATCGCATCAATCGGAGCTCCGAGGAGGGAGATAAGCCGGATTTACTATAACAACGTCTGTTATGCCGATTCCAGGAACCTACTGCCTCCTTTTTGCGATTTCTGTTTTTGATGGACCAAATGGTGTACAAATGCATATGTGATGATGGTCCAAGCATAAGGAAGGTTAGAGGATGACACATAGCTGAAGCAATGAAGAAAAATTGAAGAAAATTGCATCTCCTAGTCAAGCCAGGAGAAGGTTGCCGAACGGACTGCTAAGCTGCCGGCAATGTATGCCGACAGGTTTGGGATAATTTTTGCTGGATCAAAGCCTATCAAATGAAGTCCAAAGATTATTCAAGAAGTCCATGAAGTTGTGAAGCCCAAGCCTTGAAGAAAAAATTCAGAAAAAGAAAACCTAATTGAACTATGAAAGGAAGGTTTCAAATCCTTAATCCACTTGGTTTTCTGATTTCCTTATGCATAGGGCTGCCGGCAATACCTAGCTTTTCCTCTATAAATAGCCAACTTTTACACAGAAAAACTTGTCACATTCTAAAGCAAAAATCTAGCCAAAGCTCTACCTAAATTTCCCAAGAGTCCTACACAAAAACCCTAGCCAAAACCACCTCCACCACTCCCAAAGTTCTTGCCGAACCTTGGTTCTTTTGCTGCCGACACTACCACTGCCGAGCAGCAGCCTCCATCCGATCACCACCATCCGCCGGATCCACACCAAGACGAAGCTCTCCAAGGTTTCTAATGTGTGATCCACTCCCGACTCTTGGTTATGTAATTTTTGTTGTAGCTATGATAAACTTTGTCTATGAAGTTAGCATGAATTCTTGGTTTCAAGTTGTATGTCTATGTATGACTTGGATTGAAGTTTGGTTTTATGATTTGTATGTTCAATTTGTTTTCTTTATCTTTAAGTGGTATTTGGATGTAGGAATACAAATTGCATGTTAAAAAGTAAGGAAAATATGATGTAAATTGATAGGGTAGGATTCGGCAAGCATGTTCACTTTGATTCTAGTAATTCGTTCTTGGTTTAGTCTTTAAATTCGTGTGCCTCAAAGATTGGTACTTAGCATAGTCGCGATATGTTTTGAGTATTGATCTTATATCTGTCAACATGATAGGATTAGAGTAGTTTAAACGACTATGCATGTCAACAAGAAGTGGTGACGCCTTGCTTGATTGATATGTTTCCGACTAAAAAGACCTTGTGCCTAATTACTTTGCATGTTTGATTTCGACGATAAGTGTTCTCAAATGTGTTTAGTATAACTTTAGGGTTAGACGATAAGTTAATCTTGAAGTACTTGAGAGTCTTAATCGATTAGTAAACCGATAAGGAGCTAATTAGGTTAGAACTAAGTCGGATCTAGGATATTGTGTACCCTTGCCATATGTCTTTATTTTGTCAATTTGCTAAGTATTTTGATTGCTTTCGTGTTAGTGCTTTGTGGAAGAATGTCGACCAAACTTGTATATAGTAAATTAGGATTTTACTTTCGTGCCTAGATGTTAGAAGGCAGCTTTGCTGCCGATCACAATTCATCCCCCATGATTTAGTTTCTTGTTTGTATATATGTGAATAAAGTGACATTGTTTGTGTATATATATATATATATGTGTTTTGTTTAACATTCTCATATTTCAGGTACCCTTAATCTCTGGCTTAGAAAGATTCCTACTTATTCTATGCTACTAACGATCTTTTGTAGGGTTATTATTGCTTGATGCTCGCTTAGGCGACTTCATCAGCAGTGCCTAGTGGAAAGATCACCTCATGGAACACCATGGTACATGAGTTCTTTCTCAAGTACTTTCCAGCATCAAGAGTGACTCAACTGAGGAGTCAGATCACAGGAATTCGACAAGCTCAAGATGAGCCATTTTGTGATTACTATGATAGGTTCAAGAGTCTCATTGCCTCTTGTCCAGCTCATGGTATTCGTGAGGGCCTTCTCCTTCAATACTTTTATGAAGGGATGCGTGACTCTGACAAGGAGTTCCTTGATTCAGCAGCTGGAGGATCTTTCCTTGAGAAAGGGAATGTGGAAGCCAAGGCGTTTTTGGACACTAGAGCTTTGAAGAACCAACAGTTTCAAACGCCAATCCGTGCAAAGCAAGTAAATGAGACTAGGGCCAATCCGCTCTAGAAGAAAAGGTTGACAAGCTTGCCAACATGATGGCACAACTTGTAAAGTCTCAACGTGCTCAAGTGTGTGGGGTATGTGCCAAAGGACATCCAACAGATCAATGCCCTCAAATGGGAGGAGAAAGCATAGAGGAGGTCAATGCTTTGGGATACCAATGAGGAGGATTTCAGAACTTCCATCCAAGGTATCGTGATCACCCTAACTTCAGATGGAGCAACAATGACAATGTGCTCAAGCCCAATGTGCCAACAAATGCTCAACCAAATGGCGTGCCATTTCAACAAAGGGCAGCCGTACCATACCAAAGGCCCTCATTCGTCCCACACAATCAAGGTGTGCCCACAACACCTAACTTTGATGAGATTCTGAAGTCTCTAGCAATGGGGCAAAGCCAATTGAATGCCTCTACACAAGCTTTGTTGGTAGGACAATAAACCAATGCCAAGGACATAACTGAGTTAAAGAATCAGATGGGGCAGGTTGTTGACTTTATGGGCCAATTCAATAAGCAAGGGAGGCTGCCCTCTAATGTTATCAAGAACCCCAAGAAGGAGCAAGCTCAAGCAATAACCACAAGGAGTGGTAGAGTGTTGGAAGGACCAATCCCTAAAGCACAAAAGAAGAAGGGAGAGGCCGAAACAAAGGAGGAGGTCGAAGGTGATACATTCGGCAATGATAAGGCTAAAGGTGATGATGAGAACGAGCCAAGCAAAGAAGAGCTCGAAGTGATGAAAAAGAGGGATCTAGAAAAAGATCCGGCAACTTCCAACAAGGAAGTACCCAAGGTAAACGATTCCAATCTTAGTGGTTTAGTTAAAACTAACCCATCTTCATGTTTACCTTTCCCTCAAGATTCAACAAGTCCAAAAAAGACAAATCAGATGAGGAAGTGCTTGACATCTTTCGCAAGGTGGAGGTGAACATACCCTTGCTAGAATGCATCAAGCAGATACCTAAGTATGCCAAATTCTTAAAAGAGCTATGTACAACAAGCAGGCATACACTTGAGGAGCAAGTTGTGAAGATGAGCGAGACAGTTTCAGCTGTTATCCAACGCAAGCTCCCACCAAAAATGAAAGACCCAGGCAGTTTCACCGTTCCATGTGTTATTCGACAATCACTTTTTTCGAATGTAATGTTAGACCTAGGGGCGTCAATTAATGTGATGTCCTACAATGTGTATGAGTCCCTAGGTTTAGGACCTTTGAAAAATGACAATGTGATTATTCAACTTGCTGATAGGTGTAACAAATATCCTGAGGGATATGTTGAAGATGTTCTTGTGCAGTTAAATAATCTGATATTTCCTGCAGATTTCTATGTGCTTCATATGGAAGAGTCGCCCCTAAATTCTACACAACTTTTGTTGGGGCGACCATTCATGAGAACGGCAAGAATTAAGATCGATGTTGCCGAAGGCAATCTCATCATAGAGTTTGATGGTGAAGTAATAAGTTTCAATGTATTTGAAGCTATGAGATATCCAATTTCTGATTTAAAACCATGCTATGTTATTGATGTTGTTGATTCTATTGCACAGGTTTTATCAGAAACTTTGGATCAATAGCAACTAGCTATTGAGCATGGGGTCGGAATTGACAAAAGAGGGGATCGGATTTCAAAAGAGGCACGGCTCGAACTTGAGCCGTGTATTGCACAAGTGGTTGCCGAAATTGAGGCAGCCCCATATGTAGGTTCTAACAAACTCATGTCAATTCCAATTTCCACTAATAAAACTCTACCATCTGTGGAACAGGCCCCAACATTAGAGTTTAAGGCTCTACCAGATCCCTTGAAGTATGTATACTTGGGAAACGATGACACTCTACCAGTTATTGTGTCATCAAAGCTGAGTGAGCAGCAAGAAACCCAATTGATTGATGTGCTTAAGAGGAACAAACCCGCCATTGGATGGACTTTGGCGGATATCAAGGGTATAAGCCCTACTACATGCGTGCATAGGATCTTGCTTGAAGAAGGAGCCAAGTCTACTAGGGAGGGTCAGAGACGTTTACACCCCCCTATGATGAAGATTGTGAAGGACGAGGTAATTAAATTACTTGATTGTGGCGTAATATATCCTATCTCGGATAGGCAATGGATCTCACCTGTCCAAGTTGTACCCAAGAAGAGTGGAGTGACCGTTGTGAAAAATGACAAAGATGAACTCGCGCCACAAAGATTGGTGACATGTCATAGGATGTGCATTGACTACAGAAAACTGAATGCTACTACACGCAAGGATCACATGCTTTTGCCCTTCATGGACCAAATGTTGGAAAGATTAGCTGGACACGAGTTCTATTGCTTTTTGGATGGGTATAGCGGGTACAATCAAATTTGCATACACCCGGATGACCAAGAGAAGACAACGTTTACGTGCCCCTTTGGTACGTTTGCCAATCGACGCATGTTTTTTGGTTTATGCAACACACCAGGTACATTTCAACGTTGTATGTATTCCATTTTCTCATATTACATTGAAAATATCATTGAGGTCTTTATGGATGATTTTTCTGTTTATGGACAAAACTTTGATGCATGTTTAGAAAAGTTGGAATTAATCTTGGAAAGATGTGTAGAAACTAACCTTGTACTAAATTGGGAGAAATGTCATTTCATGGTTAATCAAGGGATAGTTTTGGGACACATAATATCTGCTAAGGGAATAGAGGTTGATAAGGCCAAGATTGATGTTATGCAACACTTACCCTCCCCCAAAACTGTGAGGGAGATTCGTTCTTTTCTTAGTCTTGCAGGTTTTTATAGGAGGTTCATCAAAGACTTTTCTTTGGTGGCAAAACCCTTGTGTTCTCTTTTGCAGAAAGATGTATCATTCGTGTGGAGCAAGGAATGTGAAGAAGCATTCGGCAAGCTCAAAGAATTGCTTATTTCGACACCCATTATGGTGCCACCTTATTGGAACTTGTCGTTTGAGCTTATGTGTGACGCATTAAACTATGCCGTTGGAGCAGTTTTGGGGCAACGAAATGAGAAGAGGGTGAATGCAATATACTATGCCTCTAGAACTTTGAATGATGCTCAAATGAATTACTCCACCACAGAAAAAGAGTTTTCGGCTGTCATATTTGCTTTAGAAAAATTTCGATCTTATCTTTTGAATTCTAAAATGACAGTTTATTCAGATCATGCAGCTCTTAGATACTTGACGAAGAAGAAAGATGTCAAAGCACGCTTGATTCGATGCATCCTCTTATTACAAGAGTTTGACATCGAAATCAAGGACAAAAAGAGGAGTGAAAACGTTGTGGCGGATCACTTGAGCAGAATTGTTCAAGAGGAGGACACGCTCCCATTGAGAGAGTCCTTCCCAGATGAACCTTGGTATGCTGATATTGTGAATTACTTAGTTACTAAGACTTTTCCTAGTACAGTTTTGAATGCAGCCAAGACAAGGATAAAAAAGATGGCTCCACACTACATATGAGATGATCCATATCTATGGAAGCATTGTAGTGATCAGATCATTCGAAGATGTGTCCCACAAGAAGAGCATAGGCCGATCCTATCATTTTGTCACAATGAGGCGTGTGGAGGTCATTTTGGACCTAAGAAGACAACTCTTAAGGTATTGGATTGTGGATTCTTTTGGCCTACAATTTTTAAAGATGCGTATACCATGTGTAAGACGTGTGACAGATGCCAAAGAACAGGTAACATTGGTACAAAAGATTAAATGCCCCTTTCTCCTATTATAAAGGTTGAAATTTTTGATTTATGGGGTATAGATTTTATGGGACCTTTTCCCTCATCCAAAGGCTTTCTTTATATCTTATTGGCTGTTGATTATGTTTCAAAGTGGGTGGAGGCGAAAGCCACAAGGACTAATGATTCTAAAGTTGTTGCAGAATTCTTGAGAACTAACATATTTTCCAGATTTGGAGTACCACGTGTTCTTATAAGCGATGGAGGTTCTCACTTTTGCAACAGAAGTATAGAGGCGTTACTCAAGAAATATGGAGTAACTCAGAAGGTTTCCGCCCCATATCACCCTCAGACAAGTGGAATAGCGGAAGTTTCAAATAGGGAGATCAAGAAGATTTTAGAGAAAACAGTTAGCCCAACAAGGAAAGATTGGAGCGACAGACTTAATGATACTTTGTGGGTTTATAGGACAGCCTACAAGACGCCTATAGGGATGTCTCCCTTTAGTCTTACATACGGCAAAGCATGCCATCTCCCAGTGGAACTTGAGCACAAAGCGTGGTGGGCAGTTAAAGAGTTCAACATGAACCTAGATTCGACAAGTTTGCACAGGAAATTGCAATTAAGCGAGCTTGAGGAAATAAGGAATGATGCATATGATGCCGCTTGGATTTACAAAGAGAAGACGAGAGTTTACCATGACAAGCAATTGAGGAGAAAAACTTTTCAAATTGGTAAAAAAAATTTGTTATTTCATTCTCGTCTTAGATTATTTCCTGGAAAATTGCGATCACGTTGGGTTGGTCCTTATGTTATTACTAATGTGTTTGTTCATGGTGCAATTGAAATTAAGAGTATTGAAACAGGAAAAGCGTTTAAGGTAAATGGGCATCGACTCAAACCTTATTACGAGCCTTTTGAGGAGCACACCATTGAAGAACTTGATATAGAGGACGCACCAAGATCCTAATATGCATGAAGGAGAATCTAGGCTAAAGGACTAAAAACAATTAAGCGATGCATGGGAGACAACCCATTTCAACCAAGAATGTGAAAAACCCATCAACGACAGTTTGAATTTTCTAATCCCTATACTCTTTTTGGTTGAATTGTATAAATGGAGATATGTGAATTATCATGTGATTAGAAATTACAACATTATTTTGATCTACATTGAGGACAATGTAATTTTCTAAGTGTGGGGTAATGATACATGTTTCCATGATTTATTTTTATTTGTTTTGTTTGTTTATTTAGTTGTATCGAGTTAGAAAAAGAAATAACAGAAAAATTTAAAAATTTTCCTTTTTTTTAGTTAAGATCGAGTCATAGATGCCCCTAAAGAGTCGATGATGATTATATCTTTGAATACATAGATGATTGTTTTGCATAATCATAAAAATTAATTGTGAGTTTCATGGATATTGTGATTGGTATGAACATGTGAGATTATGATTGACATACGATTAAGCGTGCATGTTTGAGTTAATTTGTTTCCATAATATCCTATGTGAGCTCTTGTACCAAATACTTTCTTCTTGTGCGATAAATATGATAAATGGCAGAAATTTATACTAAAGTTCATTATTCTTTGATTATTCAATGACTATGTACCATAGATTTTAATGAACTCTAGAATGCTAGAACTTTCTCTTGATGATTTTTGAGACTATTATTCATGAAATGCCTTGATTTCGAAAGTGATTGAGAAGATCTTATTAGGATTACCACCAAAGCCAAATAAAGCATGTGCCTAATTTGTGCCCGTCGTGGGACTCCTTAGTTTTAACCCCTTTGAGCTTACATTGAGCCTATC
This sequence comes from Potentilla sterilis, assembly GCA_963682095.1. Lineage (NCBI taxonomy): Eukaryota > Viridiplantae > Streptophyta > Magnoliopsida > Rosales > Rosaceae > Potentilla > Potentilla sterilis. Next base: position 35,692,111 of record OY821757.1, on the reverse strand, counting down.
TTTCATCACCTTATACACATTCCATGTTCTTAGAATAGCTATACCTTTACCTTTGTTCTCAAGACTTGGTAAAGCTTATTATCATGGAATTGTAACTTGGAGTGATGTTATGAAACAAGTGTGGGGTAAACTTAGCATTATTTCTAAATTGATTAATGTCGTGCTTAAAAGAAAAGAAAAGAAAACAATTAGGACAGAAAAATAAAAAGAGAAAAATGTTAGTTCGAAATAAAAATGAAAAAAAGGCACGGTTTCAAGTGATTTTTGCTAAGTTGATTGTGAAATTGGAGTTTGTTTGTAAATTGAAGGTCTATCATTGTATATATGACCTTTGTTCGATTTCACTATGTTGTGGGAAGAAAAGAATGAAGAATGGGCCCAACAAGTTGAAACTTGGCCCTTGGAGTGAAGTCATAAAGAGTCACTACCAGATCGGACAGAATAGCCGACGAAAAAAATTTCGTCAACTATGCCAAATTTTCGTCGGCTATTCCTTCTGCCGACGAAACTTTCGTCGGCTATAATTCGTCGGTAAAACGGCGTCGGTAAAACTAATGGCCGACGAAAATAACAAAATCGTCGGCCATTTTCGAGTATGGCCGACGATATTACCGACGAAAATTCATTTTGTCGACCAAACCTGGGCAAAATATCCGACGAAATTCGTCGGATATTTTCGAGTATGGCCGACGATATCGTAAACTATAGCCGACGAAATTCGTCGGCTATTTGTTCTGAATTATAGCCGACGATTTCATCTATTTCATCGGTTATTTCGTTGAAATATATTAATATTTTAATAGGCATTAATTAGTTATAGCCGATGAAATAATGTCATTTTTGTCGGTTATAAAAGTTATAGCCGACGAAATTTGGTAAATTTCGTCGGCTATAAGTGATATAGCCAACGAAATAATGCCAATATCGTCGGCTATTCTTACATTTTGGGGAAAAAAAAATTAAATTAATTTCTAAATTACCGTTCCAAGCAACCTGCAATTCACAACGACAATCAATGCATTTACACCAACAAGAAACACATCTAAATGACTTATTATTTAATTTGTTCCAATATACATAAAATATAACCCTAATCATCACCTAAAGCACTAAAGTCCACCACGTCATCCCCAGCATCCTGCTCTCCATCATGCTCGTCATCCTGCTGAACGAACTCGGGAGGTTGAGGCATTGGAGGTTCAACTAACGGCTGAAACGGGGGCGGGGGTTCAAGGGCTTGTTGTTGTGCCGCGAAAATATCACACCACCAGTTTTGTTGGGCGGCGTAGTTGTGTTGCCGAACTCTGTCACATTCAGCATGCCAACTGGCCATATCCAAATGATACTGCTGTGTTCTGCGGCGTAGCTCCTGTGATCTCTGGCCCTCGGCCGCCAATCTTGCGGCCAATCTCTACACTTCCCCCCTCATCTGTTGGCTGTCCCCGTCTCCCTTCTTTTAACCTCCCTTAGTGGTCTTCAGGAGCCCTATTCCAGAACTTCCCAAACCCCGGAAGTAGTATTGGTTTGACCGGTCTGGGAAGGCTGCGTTGAACATCCTCACTGCCGTTTGGACATTCAATCGGTCGACCAGGCGCAGGGCTTCTTCCAGATCTACCTCTGAAATGTTCGGTTATGTCTCCCGAACTACTTGCTGGACCACCTTTTCTTCGGCCCGGTTCACCCTCTCCTAATTGAATGGGAAAAAAAAAAAATTAATATTCTACCAAATATATAATTAAGTAAAATTAATAATTAAAATTTTAAAATCGTAATCAACGACTTACGAGCTGTTCTGTCGCTTGTGGATAAGCCTTCTTGAACGTCTCCACGTACGGGTTGCTATCAGGATGATCTCTAAGCGCCTCATCCTGATATTGTGCAAATGGCCTAGAACCACCATGATGGGGGGTTGTGTTACGGCGGCGGTTCGCAGAGTTTATCCTGCTAGTGGCTGTCCCTATCACATAAACGACGATTGGTTAATAAAATTAAATATTAGTGCGTTAATTTTAATAAAACATTTAATTAATAAAATCAAATGTTACCTGAACTGGATGACCCGTCTGTCGACTTTCCTTTTCTCCTCGCCGAAATCAGGAGCTCAGGTCTCTCAAATGGCTGCTGATGGTATGCCTCCGCAACACTCACGTACTGAGGCATATCAGGCCATATGGGCACACCACGAAAGTCGACCTCGGGTATCGCAGGAATGTTGTACGGGAGGTAGAGCTGATTTGGGAGAGTAGGCCCCTCAGTCGAGTCAGCAGCAGACGTCGCCGGACTCGTCATCGGCTCCCGATGAACCTCAGGCATACGGACCTGAGGAACGTCTGGAGCTATCTCGTCCTGAAATAGCTGCCTACTGAACCTCGGAGTATCTAGCCCGAGAGGGGGACGTGAACTGCTCGACGGCCGCCCCGTCTGGAGAAGGGTCTTGTGCCGAGAACTCACACTCCTCCGCGGTTGGGATGAATCCACAGTCCTCCGCGGCTGGGATGAATCCACACTCCTCCGCGGCTGGCTGGTGGTCCTCTCAGGCTGGCTAAGGGTCCTGTCGGAGTCTGCGGAACCGGCAGAACTTCCAGAACCCCTAGATCTGGAAGAACGACGGCCTCCGAATAACTGTCTGAGTGCATCGACCATCTGTAGCTTGAGACATTAATACATTAATTAATATTAAATTATATTACATTAAATAACAAATTCTAATTAATATAATAACCAATAATACTAACATATTTTAAAACATACTAACAAATTAATTTTTTAATTTTAACTAATTTTAAATGATACTAACCATTAACATAAATATAACCATTTATATAATTAGGCTACTGTTGTAGGAGAAATAGATTGATAAATCTCTCTCTGTTTATTCATTGATAAGGAGGCCTTTATATAGGCATTACATCAAGTATCCCTGGCGAACAGGGATTCCCTATCTAATAGAGTATCTAGACTTCTAGTCTTATTAGGGCAAGACACACCACGGAAGTTACGGAGTTAACCTTCCTTGAACACTCCCCCTTGTGTCGCGTCCTCAATGGTGCATGAGCTGTTGCCTCGTTAAAACCTTTGCCAGCAAACAAAAACCTCTTGGGCAAAAATAAAAGCATGGTCTAAGGAAAAAGAGTACAACGCACCAACTACAAGTATGTGAGACATGCATAACTAGGCTCCCCCTGAAGTCTAGATGAGAACTCCCCCTGATAGTCAATCAGTCTTTGAGTTCGGATAAGCGACACATTCCAATGCGCTTTACATGCTTCATAAATGTAGATTTGGGTAGAGACTTGGTGAACAGATCAGCTGCATTTTCTTCTGAGCTGACTTGCTTCACCTGGATATTCAAAGTCTCTTGCTGCTGCTGATTGTAGAAGAACTTAGGCGAAATGTGTTTAGTATTGTCACCCTTAATGTATCCCAACTTCATCTGCTCAATGCATGCTGCATTATCTTCAAATATGCAAGTTGGTCCCATCGTAGTAGACTCAAGTCCACTAGACTCGCGGATGTGAGATATAACTGAGCGAAGCCAAATACATTCTTTGACTGCTTCATGTAGTGCAATAATCTCAGCATGGTTCGAGGAGGTAGCAACAAGGGTTTGCTTGGTTGATCTCCAAGATATCGCCGTATTCCCAATGGTAAAAACATAACCTGTTTGGGAACGTCCTTTGTGTGGATCTGATAAATATCCAGCATCAGCAAATCCTACCATCACATCATTTGGTGTATCTGAGTAGGAGGGGGTATCGCCAAAGCCGTATCGGGACCACGACTTAGCATCCGCGGGTCCGGATAAGTTGGCGGATATGTCTGCAAGATGGCGGATGGATGAACCAAAGCCAGTCTTGGCGGATATGGCTGGCGGATGGCGATCCGAGCCATGGTTTGTGCTGTTAGATGCAAGAGATCGACTAGGTGTCGAATCCTGATGAGTGTATCGATAGTACAAGCCCATGTCAAGGGTTCCTTTAAGGTATCGGAAGATGTTCTTGATTCCAACCCAATGACGTTGTGTTGGCGCAGAGCTAAATCTAGCTAACAAGTTCACAGAGAAAGCGATGTCTGGTCTAGTACACTGAGCTAAGTATAACAAAGCTCCAATCGCACTAAGATATGGATATTCAGCTCCCAAGATCTCTTCGTCATCTTCTTTCGGACGAAAGGGATCTTTGTTGATATCCAGACTTCTAACGACCATGGGAGTGCCTGTAGGATGCATAACTTTGTCCATGTTAAATCGCCTGAGCATCTTTCGGACATATGCAGACTGGTGTATAAAAATTCCACCACTTCGGTGCTCTAGTTCTAAGCCTAGGCAAAACCGAGTCCTTCCCAGATCTTTCATCTCGAATTCGGATTTCAAATAGCTAGCGGTCTCATTGATCTCATTCAGAGTTCCAATGATGTTCATATCATCGACATAGACGGCTATAATGGCAAATCCTGAATTTGTTCTCTTTATGAACACACAAGGGCACAACTCATCATTCTTGTATCCTTTCCCAATCAAGTAATCACTTAACCGTGTGTACCACATCCTACCAGATTGTCGGAGTCCATATAGAGATCGTCTCAACCTGATAGCAAATGAACTTCGTGGTTTTTGCTCACTTGACTTGGGTAACGAAAGTCCTTCTGGCACTTTCATGTACATCTCCGTATCTAGGTCCCCATAAAGATACGCAGTTACAACATCCATAAGCTGCATATTGAGTCTCTCTGAGACTACCAAACTTATTAAGTATCGGAAGGTAATAGTATCCATGACAGGAGAATACGTCTCCTCATAATCAATTCCAGGGCGTTGAGAAAAACCTTGCGCCACGAGTCGAGCTTTATATCGCTGGACTTCGCCATTCTCATTGCGCTTTCTGACAAAGACCCATTTATGTCCAACAGGCTTCACGTTCGGCGGTATAGGCACAACCGGTCCGAAAACTTGCCTTTTCTTTAGAGAGTCTAGTTCAGCCTGGATTGCTTCTTCCCACTTCGGCCAATCCGCCCTACGTTGACATTCATCAACAGTGCGGGGTTCCATATCGTCGTCGTCAATAACTTCTTGAGCAACGGCGTAGGCGAATGCATCATCGATATACATGGAATTTCTTTCCATCAGATTGTGCATGCATAAGTAGTTTAGTGAGATTTCCTTGTTCTCCAACATCAACAGTGAGTCTGAGGCGTCCCCCAGATGATTCAAAGTTGATTCTTGGACATAGGTATAGTCGGAGACAATCTCGTGTGACGGCGTCACAGTATCAATGATGAACGGATCGCTTTGTGCCTGGACACATGCCCTCTTTCTAGGTACATTGTCTTTGGAACCGATTGGTCTCCCCCTCTTTCTAGGAGGATCCGAAGTCGACGCCGGCTCTCCACTTGGAGGTGCCGAGCCTAGGCTGCCGATGGCACCTAGGGCTGCGGGTCCGAGACCGGCGGCGCGTGCTCGCGCATGGCGAGGAATGTTAAGCCTTGCAGGTACATTCGCAGCAGGTATGGTTGATCTTGTCACTTTCGCAATATCAGTAAAGGAGTCGGGCATCGTATCCGCCACCTTTTGTAGTTCCAATATGCGTTGTATTTCAGTCTCACACTGAGACGTACGGGGATCATAATGAGACATAGTGGGAGAGAACCACGTCAATTCCTGACGTTCACTTGGGACGGATGCGGCCCCATCTCCCCCTAACGGCGGGAAGGATGTCTCATCAAAGTGACAATCTGCAAATCTTGCAGTAAACAGATCACCTGTCATAGGCTCTATATAGCGGACAATAGTTGGTGCTTCATATCCAACATAAATAGCTGATCGTCGTTGTGGACCCATCTTGGTACGCAGTGGAGGCGTGATAGGCACATATACGGCACAACCAAAAGTACGCAGATGCGAAATATCAGGCTCGTAACCAGTTACCAACTGGTACGCACTAAATGGTTGGCTATCTGTGGGTCGTAGACGAATAAGCATAGCTGCATGTAATATTGCATATCCCCATGCCGAAACTGGCAAGTTTGTGGCCATGACAAGAGACCTAGCTACAAGCTGTAGTCTCTTGATAGCGGCTTCTGCAAGACCGTTCTGAGAATGAACGTGGGGTACGGGATGTTCAACTTCAATCCCAACTGACATGCAATAGTCATCAAAACACTTTGAGGTAAACTCTCCAGCATTATCCAGTCTGATGGACTTAATCGGATTGTCCGGGTGGTGAGCCCGAAGCTTAATAATCTGAGCTAGGAGTTTAGCGAATGCAGCATTCCTCGTGGACAACAACGCTACGTGTGACCAACGCGTTGATGCATCAACCAGAACCATGAAATATCGAAATGGTCCGCATTCTGGTGTTATAGGTCCACAAATATCACCTTGTATTCGTTGTAGAAACGGAATATTCTGTTTATTATCAATAGCAAAAGATGGTCTTGCTTGAAGTTTTGCTAGTGAACAAGCTTTACAAAACGAACGATGAGCATTAGACATCGCTACAGAAGCATGAGAAGCAGGAGGGGACCGAACCTCTCCTTGGAACCGAGAGGCGGCTATCGACGGCACGGCCGAACCGAGGCCGAGGCGCCCTCTGTGCTTTTGTGATCGGAAAAATGGATGACCGTGGGAGCATTTCAAAATACGGATCATCAGATCACGACCCGGATGACCGAGTCTATCATGCCAAAGCTTATAAGCATCAGAATCACATAATATAACAACATGAGATTCGTTGGCTCGAATGGTTGTGAAATACATGCCATTGCGAACTCGCTTACACTTCTCCACAATGCGAGTGCGCATAGATTGAGTGGAGGTGATCAACAGATATTCAGTTCCATCTTCAACATAAGTGCTGAGGTGATAGTCATTGTCACGCACATCCTTGAAAGCTAGCAAGGTTCTTGGCGCCTTAGGCGCATATAGGGCGTCCTCTACCCGAATCTCAGTGCCATTTGGCAGTAAGAATTGAGCAGTGCCACGACCCTTAATTACGGGTCCAGTTCCTGTCATCGTAGATAACGACGATTCTCTTGGCGTAAAATCCGAAAACAATTGCCGATTTCTCAGAATCGTGTGAGTTGTTGCACAATCCAACAAACACTCAATCTCGCCTTGATACATCTACAAAAACAATGTAAATTGAATCAATAGTCTACTTTAGACTTTGGCGAACACTTTAAAGTAAGTGTACTGAAACAATATATCATCACAAAATGAAGTGCATTAAGGCCAATAACATAGCCATGGCAACGACAAAACTTGAGAGAAAGATATAAGCCGCATTTTAATCACCGAGTATCACCATTGATAATCATAGCCTAGGTCAGAGATTGAGACCGGACACCGTCGTAGGTGGCATGGCCGAGCCAAGACCGAGGCCAAGGCAAAGGCCGGAGCCAAGCCAAAGCCGAAGCTGTGGTAAGGCCAAAGCGACCCAGAGGCCGAGCCGAAGCAAGGCGAGTGGTGAGAATCGGTCAGGCATTGAGGCAATGCGATGCGACGGTTGAGCTAAATCCGAAGCATGGCGAGTCCGAAGACACTTCGTTGCCGAGCCATTGATGCAAAAGTTGCATTTGTTCGATAGGCTATCGATTGTTGGTTTCAAAAACCGGATTCGGTGCGGGGCCAAGCTGGCGAATGGCCATGGCGAGTGAGGCCTAGCGAGTCGCGGCCAAGCGCTTAGGGGCATTGGCGAGCGAGGTTTGGCGGATCGCAGCCAAGTTGGCGGATCGCTGATCGCGAATCGCGGATTAGTTGGCGAATAGCCATGGCGAGCGAGTCCTGGCGGATCGCAACCAAGTTGGCGGATAGCGGATCGCGGATCTCGGATCGCGGATCGTGCATCGCGGCTCGCGTATGGCGTATCGCGGATCGCGGATGGCGTATCGCGGATCGCGGATGGCGTATCGCGGATCGCGGATGGCGTATCGCGGATCTCTCCTTTTGTCTTTGTGATTTTTCGGATATGAGTTAACATCACCAGAATTTTGGTGAACTCAAAATGATTATGCCATTGAGAATTGGACGCATTGAACCAATTTTGCTTTCAGGGATGTAAAAATCTCAAATCTTTCGTAGAATAAGATAGATTTTATTGATGACAACTCAAAAATACATCATGGTTGTTCTAAATAGAACGACTTATCGAACAAAGTCGTGATTTATTGACTATTCTGTCAAAATAACAATCAAAATCAAACTTGAACATGTATCTCATGACCTAAGTCAAATACTTATTCATAGTCTGGAGTATCATACTCCTGAGTCCTACGTTTCTTGGTAGGTTGGAAGTCATCGATGGCGAAGTTCGTATTTTCCTCATCGTATACTTCTTCCTCAAAGTCTCCTACATAGTGTGCTTCTTGTTCTATGTATTGTTTGTGTTTCTTGTAAGCGGCTTGAATATCTCTGCTTGCTATGCAATCGCGTTGGAGATGATTCTTAGAACCACATTTGAAGCAAGGAGCCGAAGCATTGTTCGGCGTATGGCCACCACGCCTGGGACCGGAACCAAAACTGTTCCTCCCTCTGGGAGCGGCGGTTCTGCCATCATCCCTTGTCCAAGAAAGCGGTCGGCCACGGCCGACGCCTCTTCTCCCTCCTCGTCCGCCACGTATTGCTCTTGGCGTACGTGGTGGCGGTGCTTGACGTTCATGAGGTTGATGCTTCTGCTTAAAAGCTTTACCACGGGCTTGATGAGATTCCGCAATGGATTTCGGTCCTCGAGGCCTCTTATTGGTGGTAAGAATCAACTCATGGTACCTCTCCTTTCTCTGAAGGACATTCATCAAATCGCTGAAGGTTTTGATAGTGCCTTTCTCGCGGAGATCGCGGTACTGATGCGACAACATGGACGCAGATTCTGGGAACGTTGTGAAAGTCTTCTCCATCATATCATCATCGGTCTTTTCGACCCCACAAAAGCTCAAATCAGATTGCAAGTTTAGCATAGTCTGATGATATTCCTGGACGGAATCAAAATCCAGTAAGCGGATTTGCTCCCAATCAGACATGAGGTCTGGGAGTTGTGCGTCATGCACATTGTCGAAGCGGTCCTTGAGGATATCCCATAGCTCTTTGGGATCAGTTTTCCTCAGGTATTGCTTCTTGAGCGTTGGATGGATATGGCGCCTGAGAAACATCAGGGCTTGTGCTTTCTGTTCAGGAGAAGCGTGTAAGCTTTCATCCTCAGGAGGGTTGATGGTGGCAGTAAATCTTTTACCAATGAAAGTGTTCTCAACATCTGAGACCCACCTCTTGTATTCCTTGCCTTGGACATCCAAGATGTCAAATTCTGGACGCTGAGTGTCAGCCATCTACAGAACACAAACAGGGAGACGTTAGTATGTTTGAATACTAATCAAGTTTGATTGTTCTTTTAGAACAGTGCCAAGATATATCATGGTCACATAAATCGATGCTTAACGTGACTTTAAGTCACAATCGATATCTTCCCTTTGTTTTCTTTCCAAAAAAGAATAATACGTTATGGTTCACAGTGACATCACAGTCACAAGCATAACGGTGGCCGGTAACATCACAGTTACCCCAATAAACGTTGGCACCGGGGTGACTAAATCCCCGTATGCCGTCCCGAGAAGCGATAGAATCGGGATGAAGAAGCAGGGACACGGAAAGGTCCCGGAAGAGAAAACAAAACCCAACTATTGAAATTTCAGAAGCGGGAACGTTTATGAAAATATTTACCTCTTCAAGAGAAGCTTGATCAAACGAAACTTGACTCTTGGGGAAGCTTGTTTTCTTCGACTTTTCTTGATTTCTTCTTAACCACGAATAAGAGTTCGCGGATCGCTTGCTTGGCTTGCGAGCAATTTTGATCGTCTGGCGGATGCGTGCAAAAAGTAGCACGCAAGGGAGAGCTGCTGGCGAGCGGGTTGTCTACCTAAAGGCAGAGGAGGAGTAGTACGCGAAGGTACAAAGCGGCAGGCGAGCAGCGCAGATGCTGCTGAGAAGAGGCCGATGGTGCCGAAGAGAAGAATCGGCGGCCGACGGTAGGTTAGGGTTTCGAAAAAAAATTCGGAATTAGGGTTTCTAGGGCTATCAGACGGGAGGCTAGAGCAATGTGCTGATAACGTGTTGTAGGAGAAATAGATTGATAAATCTCTCTCTGTTTATTCATTGATAAGGAGGCCTTTATATAGGCATTACATCAAGTATCCCTGGCGAACAGGGATTCCCTATCTAATAGAGTATCTAGACTTCTAGTCTTATTAGGGCAAGACACACCACGGAAGTTACGGAGTTAACCTTCCTTGAACAGCTACCAATTTATACGTATAAATTATACAATTATACCTAAATTATACAATTAAAATAAATTTTAAAAAAAATTACCTAAATTAACATAAATACCTAAATTAACAATTATATCTAAATTAACATAAATGCCAAAATTATACCTTAAAAAATTACCTAAATTAACATAAATACCTAAATTATACCCAAATTAACAATTATATCTAAATTAACATAAATACCTAAATTATATCTTAAAAAATTGCCTAAATTAACATAAATACCTAAATTATACCTAATTTAACATAAATACCTAAATTAACAATTATATCTAAATTAACATAAATACCTAAATTATACCTAAAAAAATTACCTAAATTAACATAAATACCTAAATTATATACCTAAATTATAAAATTAAAATAAATTGAAAAAAAAAATGGTAATTGCCTTCGGATCTGTTTTGGCGGAGGAGGAGGAGGGGAAGGAGGAGGTCGGATGGAGGTGGAGGGGAAGGAACGGCGCCGATTTGAGGAGGAGGAGGACGAGCAATGGTCTTGTAGGAGACGCACGGCCGATTTGAGGAGCGGAGGAGGAGTTTTTGCGGATTTAGAGTTGAAAAATTCGGGCTGCTGCGGCTTTCTGCATTTATAGCAGAAAGAATAGCCGTCAAATTAAAAGATTTCGTCGGCTATTCTTTGAATGTCATCGGCTATTCCATGAACATCGTCGGCTATACTTTGGAAGATCAGCAGCCGTCTGATCTGAGCCATCCAACGGCGGACAATAAAAAGGCGCGGATCGCAAGAATTTAGCCGACGAAAATTATATTTCGTCAGCTAAACTTAAAGCATAGCCGACGATTTAAAATATTTCGTCGGCTATGCTTTGGAAAATCAGCAGCCGTTGGATCTGAGCCATCCAACGGCGGACAATAAAAAGGCGCGGATCGCAAGAGTTTAGCCGACGACATATAATTTTCGTCGGCAAAAATGTTGGTCAAACCAGTAAGTCAAACCTCTAAACGCTTAAAAACGGAAATTAATCTAGTTAAACGACGATTTCTGGCCTTACCTTCAACAGATAATAGTTTCAAATCAATGAAACGCAACTAATCGTATAAAAATTTTACAAAATTGATTTAACGAACGTCAGGCTACCCATAGGAAAACGGAAGTAAAAAACAGTTAACTGCAACATTCGACACACAGAGTTTATCGGAATGTTGTCATTTTTCAACAGTAGACGTATTTCATTATTTCGGTCATCTCTTATTTCACCACATTTTTGCATTTGAAGAGTCTACGTATAGTAACTATTTGAAACTATACATTCACTTAAACACTTAGTAAATAAGTTAAGGAACATTAGTGCATATGTTCTGATTTTGAATCTAAAAATTTATAAAATCTATTCCAACCGTCAGATAACCCAGTTAACATTAAATACATGTATGAAAAAAATGCCAACTACATCTGACAACGTTAAAGGCTCGATCGGGACGGTCAACCAAGTGAGTCAACCCTTTAAACGCTTAGAAATGGTAATTGCCCTGTCTAAATGACGTTTTATGGCCTGACCTTCAACAGATAATAGTTTCAAATCGATGAGACGCAACTAATCGTATAAAAATTTTACAAAATTGATATAACGAACGTCAGGCTACCCATAGGAAAATGAAGGAATAAAACCTTTGACCGCATCTTTCGCCAATCAGATTTTATCAGAATCTTGTCATTTTTTAACCGTAGACGTATTTCATTATTTCGGGCATATCTTATTTCACAACATTTTGCATTTGAAGGATGAAGCAATGGTTTATCGTTAGTGATAGAAAATGGAATATGGTCATTTTTTGTTTTTTTTTTTTAAATCATAGCCGACGAGAGACCCGTAGTCGTCGGCTATTCTTTTGTCTTTTTCTGTCTGAAATAAAATATGTATTTTCCAATATAGTTATAGTGATAGGAGCACAATGTGCGACGATATTATATGTTTTTACCCTCATTTATGTTTTGTTTAACCCTTATTTGTCTAAGATAGAGTCATAATATAGTTTAGTATTAATTTGGTAGAGTTTGGAGAAAAGTTGGTTAAGAATCCAAAAAATGACGAAGTTTGAGGAATCTGGAAAATAATGCAAGTTGTCTTTTTCGTGATTCTGAGATGAGTAAAAATGCGATCTATCCTTGTCCGAATTTAATGAAATTTGGTGTGCTTATTATTCATATACTAAGGAATGTTGTGTTAAAATTTCAGATCAATCGGAGTTCGGGAAGTCACCCAAAAGATGGCTTCAACTTGGCAGTCCGAGCAAACCAATCCAGGGACTTCCAGGATTTTCCTGGGACTGTATCCCAACTTCGAAAAATCATTTCTGACGACTCATAAGGAATTTGATCAAACTTTTTTATGTGGAGGTAGCTATGTGTGTCTAGTTTCTCTGGGACTTGGAATCGTAACAATCGGAGCTCTGAGGAGGAAGTTATGCCGGATTTACTGGAGTAAGGTCATTCTGCCGGGAAAACAACAACTAACCCAGTTGCACAAGGAAAGATTTCCTTTGGACTTTTGAAGCATGGATCAGATATTATGGACCTAAAGATATGTCCATACTAACTTAATGAGAAGATTCAAGTCCAAGATAAGGTCAAGAAGAGTCTAGAAGAAAAGAATTCAGATAATAAGAGAAAGAAAAAGAATCCTGATTAATTTCGGAAAAATTCCTGTGCACGTCTCTCAACTTCCACGGACTCTCCCGGACAGCTCACAATGAATCAGAATTCGAACCTTATATGGATAGAAAGCTACGGGAGTCTAGTTTCCAACCCAACTAGAATCACCTCAATATCTATTTTCTAGATAAAGATATTCCTTAATCTTCACTCGAAGGTCAAATCTGCCAGCAGGATAAGTTTGAGAAAAAACTAGGTTTTGTAACCCTAGCTGCCTCCCTTGCCTCTATAAATACCACAACATAATTGCAGAATAATCATCTTCTCTTCCTTACTTAAACTTGCCGAAACTCTGCCGAATTCTCTCCAAAAATCCTCACCAAGAACATAGCCGAACCGTCTTTCACCACCTTTCATAAAATCATTCCAATCTTCAACACCAATCCACTTGCCGAATTCTTCAACAAGGTTGTCACATGGATTGTAATTTTCAATGGCTTTAGTTTCTTTGTATTTATACATTAATTTGTCTATGAATTATGTATGGATTCTTGGTTCCGATTTTGGTTTTGTTAATTATTCATGGGATTTCCGAATTCTTGTTATATTGTTTGGTTTTCTTGTGTTTAATTACCGAATTATGCTTGTGATATAATTGAATATGGTATGATGGGCAGTAGACTTTTGCATGTTTTTTTGATTTAATTAGGTTTATTTCTTTAATTCGTGTGCAACCGAAGGAGATGTCTAGATGCATTCGAAAGGCCATGAGTGTTGTCTAGATATTGAATTCACTTGCCGATTTAATACATGTTGGATCATACGCGAAGTTGGTTTTAATGTGTATTTATCTAAGGGCTAGAGTAATTCTGAAAATTTACATATCGATGTGGGATGAGTGACGCCATACCTGCTAACATGTTCCAATTCGACATATTATGCTTATGTGGTATTTGTGTTTAATTTCTACGCGAAGTGTTGTTAAACCGATTAGTACCATGTTTAGGATTATACACGAAGTTAATTCTAAATACTTGTGATGTTTTGAATAATTAGATATACCGCGAAGGCTCTAATTAAATTGGAACTTCGTTGATCTTGAATTCGATATTTGCTTGCTGCCCCTATTACTTGTTTTAATTTCGTTGCATGTTTAATGAGTTTTGTGTTTTGTGGTTGTGTGGAAGATCACTACCAGCTTTGACAGAATAGCCGACGAAATTTTTTTCGTCGGCTATTCCAAATTTTCGTCGGCTATTCCTTCTACCGACGAAAATTTCGTCAGCTATAATTCGTCGGTAAAACCCCGTCGGTAATACCAATGGGCGACGAAAAAAAACAATTCGTCGGCCATTCCAACCTTGGCCGACGAATTATGGCCGACGAAAATGATTTCGTCGACCAAAGCTTGGTCAAACATATTAATATTTTAAAGTTATAGCCGACGAAATTTGAATTCGTCGGCTATTTGTTCTGAAGTATAGCCGACGATTTGAGCTATTTCGTCTGCTATTTCGTCGGAATATATTAATATTTTAAAGTTATAGCCGACGAAATAATGTCAATTTCGTCGGCTATAACTGCATTTTGGGAAAAAAAAAATACCGGATCGGAGGAGGAGAAGGAGGAGGAGAAGGAGGAGGCCGGAGGAGGAGGGGAAGGAGGTCGGAGGAGGAGGAGGAGGAGGAGGAGGAGGGGAAGGAGGAGGCCGGAGGAGGAGGGGAAGGAGGAGGAGGAGAAGGAGGAGGAGGAGGGGGGGGGGGGGGGGGGGGGGGGGGGAAGGAGGAGAGAAAAAAGACGGGAGGAAGCGATTTAAAAGATTTAGAAGGAGAATAGCCGACGAAATTAATATATTTCGTCAGCTATACTTTGAAAAATCAACAGCCGTTGGATCTGAGCCATCCAACGGCGGACAATAAAAAGGCGCAGATCGCAATGGTATCACAATCGTTTGATTTCTGGCGTCGTTCCCTTTCCGGAATGGTATCACAATCGGCATTCGGACGCCGGACGCCAAATCTGCAGTAAACCGGGTTTTGACTTATTTCATTATTTCAGCACACGGATTTTATCAGAATCTTGTCATTTTTCAACCGTAGACGTATTTCATTATTTCGGTCATATCTTATTTGACGAAATATTTGCATTTGAAGAGTGTACGTATAGTAACTATTTGAAACTATACATTCATTTAAACACTTAGTAAACAAGTTAAGGAACATTAGTGCATATGTTCCGATTTTGAATCTAAAAGTTTGGAAAATCTATTCCAACCGTCAGATATCACCGTTAAGATTAAATACATGTATGAAAAAAAATCCAACTACATCTGACAACGTTAAAGGCTCGATCGGGACGGTCAACCGGGTGAGTCAACCCTTTAAACGCTTAGAAATGGTAATTGGCCTGTCTAAATGACGTTTTTTGGCCTGACCTTCAACAGATAATAGTTTCAAATCGATGAGACGCAACTAATCGTATAAAAATTTTCCTCAAAATATTTACCGACCGTCAGGCTACCCATAGGAAAACGGAAGTAAAAAACAGTTAACCGCAACATTCGGCACACAGATTTTGTCGGAATCTTGTCATTTTTCAACCGTAGACGTATTTCATTATTTCGGTCATATCTTATTTCACGACACATTTGCATTTGAAGGACGAAGCAATGGTTTGTCGATAGTGATAGAAAATGGAAGCTGTTCTTTTTTTTTTTTTTTTTTTTTTTTAATCATAGCCGACGAAATCAAACCTAGTACTCGTCGGCCATACTTCCAAAAATTTTCGTCGGCTAAAGTTTCAGAGAAAGGCCGACGAAAATTCAAATCGTCGACTAAAATATGAATATAGCCTACGATTTTTTTTTTTACCAACGAAAAAAAATTCGTCGGCCATTCTAGGGGAATAGCCGACGAATTTTTTTTTTAGCGACGAAAAAAAATATTCGTCGGCCATTCTTGGGAATAGCCGACGAAAATTTTATTTCGTCGGCTGTTTTTTTTTATTTCGTCGGGAAAAGCCTTTTTTCTGGTAGTGGATGTTGATCAATTGTAAATAATAATTTAGGTTTTAATTTTTGTAAAAATCAGTAGGTAATTAGACATAAAAATCGACAACCCCCTTATGTGCAACACTTTGTGTGATTGAAAGCCCTTGATTTCCTCGGATAGAACGATCCCTACTTGTCCTAACTACAATTGACAAAAGAAGGGTATTATGTGTATGAAGTTGTTTTGCAGGTACTTTGTGCTTGGATAACATCTCCATCAATTTTTGGCGCCGTTGCCGGGGAAATTTAATCATTTTTGATTCATAAAGTGTTGTTTTGTAATTATGTATATTGCAGATTATTTAATTTTGCTATAGTTTTTGGGATATGTATAGTAGAATTTTTCAGACATGTAATAGTAAATAGGGATTTTCCGATTTTTGCTTTTGGTTTTTGGTTTTTGTTTTGATTAATTGCCGATTATGTGATGTATATTGTGAATGTTGTAACACTTAGATAATTTCTAGGAAGTTGATAGTTTTTGTGTATGCTTTGAGTTTATTGTAGTTTCTAAAGTGTAACATGTAGGTGAAGCCTCTTTTGTTGATCATAACCAAAACCCTTCATACGAATGGTGCTTTGTTGAATCCGTTTTATGTAGATTGGGAAACGCGGGATACTTCCCCCCCACGCATACAAGCGACATTTCGGCAATAGTATTACTTCTATGAGGTTGAGGGCGGTTTTAATCAACACTTGTAGACCGCTAGGACCCGAGTTTATTTTACAAAGTATAGGGCAAGTTATTTTTCATTGATTGGTTCGAGGTTTGTAAAACTGGTTCTCAAGACCCACAGACTGATGTTCATTCTCTGTGAGTGAGTCGGTAGGGAGTTCGCTCTCCGTGGTTACCAACTTTGAGACATGCCTGGTTCTTACAGGGAGTTCGCTCTCCGTGAATCTTAATGACACCGCCTTTGAAAAGTAAAATACGCTCGACCTAGACAACTGCTTGTGCCGAAGCATCACCTCACTTTAGACGCTAGAAAATAACTTGAGCATATGTGGATCTATTTTTCTTCAAAAGATAAAATTCGTCTTTAATTTTTGAGGTATATCGGAATAAGCTTGATACTACCTTGGACTGTTTCAGCCCATTGCACTGTTATCTCCTCTGCTCCACGTACCTCAAATTTTAAAGTTGTGTGAATAAAAGATATTAGAAATTCTAAGTTTCGGCATTTACATACTTACATAATTCGATGACCTTAAAAACCAAGCCATTGTTGATACATGTATATCTCGTGTAATATTTTGTATAACTAGCTAAATTGTTAGGGAGTTTTAAAGGTCTATTTATGTTGAGTTTTTTTTTAGTTTTGAGGGGAAGAGGAATAGGTAAGGTCACTAATGCTGATATTAGCCTTAACCCTTCATACTAGCGCTTGCGTTTTTATGAGGTTGAGGGCGGCTTTTATGCACTTTAGTGGTACTGACAACATAAGGTTCTCAACAGTTCGTTTGTTCTAATTTTGGTGTTGAGGTTTGTTTAACTAGATCTCAAGGCCCATAGACTGATGTTCATTCTCTGTGAGTGAGTCGATAGGGAGTTCGCTCTCCGTGGTGTCCAACAACGAGTCTTGCCTCACTCCATTGTTAGTACTTTCGTTCTAGCCTTCTGAAACCACGGAATCTTGTGTCTAGTCGATAGACCTAGGCCGCACGTCCACCGAGCTTCAAAACCTTAAATGAGTTTGATATAAGTAAATTTTTAATCTCAAAAGAAAACATTTTCTTGGTTTGAATTTTCGAGGTATATCGGAATAAGCATGATACTACCTTGGGCTGTATCAGCCCATTGCACTGTTATCTCCTCTGCTCCACGTACTTTGAAAATTCGAACAAATCATAGAGCAATTTAACTAGGGATACATATTATACATTTTTGATACTTTTTCGTTTATACTTGTAAATTTGTGTGAAATATACTTGTAAATTTTCGTGTGATACACATACTTATACTTAATTAAATTTTCATTTGATACTTACTTATATTTTCGTGTGATACTTTAACCCTAACACTTACACAAATCCTAACTACACAAATACTTTTATTTTTCTTTTTGAATTCCTTGGCTACACACTTGATTTTCGAATAATTTCAGGTACATGAATGTCCAGTTGGTCACGCGACATTAGAGGCCGTTTGTATCGAATTGAAGAGAGACAATGTGATAATTCAATTGGCTGACAGATCTAATAAATATCCCGAGGAATACGTTGAGGATGTTCTTGTGCAGGTTAATAATCTGATATTTCCTGCAGACTTCTATGTGCTTCATATGGAAGATTCGCCCCACAATTCAACTCAATTACTTTTTGGGCGACCATTTATGAGGACAGCAAGAACAAAGATTGATATTGCTGAGGGGAATCTCACCATGGAGTTCGATGGTGAAATGATTAGCTTCAACATTTTTGAAGCGATGAGGTATCCAATTTCTGACCCTAAAACCTTGCTATGTTATTGATGTAGTTGATTCTTTTGCACAGGTTTTGTCAGAAACTTTGGATCAATAGCAACTAGCTATTAAGCAAGGGGCCGGAATTGACGCATTAGGGGAGGATATTTCGATGGAGGCATGACAAGATCTTGAGCCGTGCATAGCACAAGTAGTTGCCGAGCTAGAGGCAACACCCCACGTGAAGAGGACATGTCAATTTTTGTCAATTCCCATTTCCACTAATAAAATTCTACCATCTGTGGAACAGGCCCCTATATTAGAACTAAAGATGCTTCCCAACCATTTGAAGTATATATACTTGGGAGACGATGACACACTACCAGTTATTGTGTCATCACAGCTGAGTGAGCAGCATGAAGCACGTTTGACTAGCATGCTGAAGAGAAACAAGACCGCCATTGGATGGACGTTGGCGGATATCAAGGGAATCAGCCCTACAACTTGTGTCCATAGGATCTTGCTCGAGGAAGGAGCCAAGCCTACTAGGGAGGGTCAGAGACGTTTACACCCCCCTATGATGAAGATTGTGAAGGACGAGGTGATCAAATTGCTGGATTGTGGAGTAATTTATCCCATCTCAGATAGCCAGTGGATTGCACCTGTCCAAGTTGTACCTAAGAAGAGTGGAGTCACAGTTGTGAAGAATGACAAGGATGAGCTCGTGCCCCAACGATTAGTGACAGGTCATAGGATGTGCATCGACTACAGAAAGCTGAATGCTACTACTCGAAAGGATCACATGCCTTTGCCTTTCATGGACCAGATGTTGGAGAGACTAGCTGGGCACGAATTCTATTGCTTCTTGGATGGGTACAGCGGTTACAATCAGATATGCATTCACCCAGATGATCAGGAAAAGACGACGTTCACATGTCCCTTTGGTACGTTTGCCTATCGACGCATGCCTTTTGGTTTATGCAACGCACTAGGTACATTTCAACTTTGTATGTACTCATTATTCTCTGATTATATTGAAAATATCATTGAAGTCTTTATGGATGATTTTAGTGTTTATGGAAAATACTTTGATGCATGCTTAGAGAATTTGGAATTAATCCTGAGAAGATGTGTAGAAACTAACATTGTGCTTAATTGGGAAAAATGTCATTTCATGGTAAAACAAGAGATAGTTTTAGGACACATAATTTCTGGAAAGGGTATTGAGGTTGATAGGGCCAAGATTGATATTATGCTTCACTTACCCTCCCCTACAACTGTAAGGGAGGTACGTTCGTTTCTTGGCCATGCAGGTTTTTACAGGAGGTTCATCAAGGATTTTTCGTTGGTGGCCAAGCCCATTTGTGCCTTATTGCAGAAGGATGTTTCATTCATATGGGACAAAGGGTGTGAAGATGCATTTGTGAAGTTGAAGAAATTGCTGACAACAGCCCCTATCATGGCGCCACCAGATTGGACATTGCCATTTGAGATCATGTGTGATGCTTCAGACTATGCAGTTGGAGCAGTGCTTGGACAGAGAAAAGAGAAGAAGCCGAATGCCATATATTATGCTTCTCATACATTGAATGATGCTCAATTAAATTACTCTACTACTGAGAAAGAACTATTGGCTGTGATATTTGCTTTAGAAAAATTTCGTTCATATCTTTTGAATTCTAAAGTGATTGTTTATTCTGATCATGCAGCCCTTAGATATCTGATGAAGAAGAAAGATGCTAAGCCACGTTTGATTCGATGGATTCTCTTACTCCAAGAGTTTGACATCGAAATCAAGGACAAGAAGGGGAGCGAAAATGTTGTGGCGGATCACTTGAGTAAATTTGTGAAAGAGGAGGAAACGTTGCCACTTCAGGAAACTTTCCCAGACGAGCAGCTCTTTCGAGTGGACACAAGGTATGCAGACATTGTCAATTATTTAGTTACTAAAACTTTTCCTAGTACATGTTTGCAGGGAACCAAGACGAGGATAAAAAAGAATGCAATACACTACATATGGGACGATCCCTATCTTTGGAGGACTTGTAGTGATCAGGTTATAAGACGTTGTGTGCCACAAGAAGAGCATAGGCCGATCCTTGCATTTTGCCACAATGAGGCGTGTGGAGGACACTTTGGAGCTAAGAGGACAGCCCTCAAGGTATTAGAAAGCGGATTCTATTGGCCCACGATTTTCAAAGACGCATACACATTTTGTATGACATGTGATAGGTGCCAAAGGACAGGTAACATTGGTAAGAGAGATCAAATGCCCCTAACTTCTATAATCATTGTCGAAATTTTTGATGTGTGGGGTATAGATTTTATGGGACCTTTTCCTTCATCTAAGGGTTTTCTATATATTTTATTGGCTGTTGATTATGTGTCTAAATGGGTGGAGGCGAAAGCCACAAGGACTAATGATTCTAAAGTTGTTGCAGGTTTCTTGAGAACTAACATATTTTCCAGGTTTGGAGTACCTCGTGTGCTAATAAGCGATGGAGGTTCTCATTTCTGTAACAGAACAATTGAGGCTTTGCTCAAGAGATATGTAGTCACCCATAAGGTATCCACACCTTATCACCCTCAGACGAGCGGAATGGCGGAAGTGTCAAACAGAGAGATCAAGAGCATATTGGAGAAAACTGTGGGCCCATCAAGGAAAGATTGGAGTGACATACTTGATGATGCATTATGGGCTTACAGAACGGCATACAAGACACCCATTGGGATGTCTCCATTTCGGCTCACATATGGCAAGGCGTGCCATCTTCCAGTAGAGTTGGAGCACAAGGCGTGGTGGGCAGTCAATCAATTCAACATGGAGCTTGACAAGGCTGGACTTCATAGGAAATTGCAGTTGAGCGAGCTTGAGGAAATCAGGAATGAAGCATATGATGCTGCGTGGATTTACAAGGAGAAGACGAAATTGTTTCATGACAAGATGATAAAAGGCAAAACGTTTCATATTGGTCAAAAAGTCTTGTTATTTCATTCTCGTCTTAGATTATTTCCTGGAGAATTGCGTTCTCGTTGGGTTGGGCCTTATATTGTTACTAATGTGTTTTCTCATGGTGCAATTGAAATTCAGAGTATTGAAACAGGAAAAGCGTTCAAGGTGAATGGTCATCGACTTAAGCCTTACTACGAACCTTTTGAGGAGCACACCATTGAGGAGATACAATTTAGAGACGCACTAAGATCCTGATGAGCATGGAGAAGAGTCTAGGCTAAAGGACTATAAACAATTAAGCGCTGCATGGGAGGCAACCCATTTCAACCAAAATTGTGAAGGAGCCATCAACGAGAGTTTGAATTTTCTAAATCCCTAAACTCTTTTTGGTTGAATTGTAAGAATGTGGAATTTGTGAATTATCAAATGCTTAGAAATTACTACATAATTTTTGTGTAACATTGAGGACAATGTAATTTTCTAAGTATGGGGTAGGGATCGATGTTTCACATGTTTGTTTTTTTTTTTTGTCTTTGTTTTGAGTCATAAAAAGAAAAGAAAATAAAAAATCAGAAAAATCAGAAAAATTAAAAATTTTCGTTGCTTTTGTGTAATTTTTTGTTTTTGTTTGTTTTTGAAGTCTTAGGTGCCCCTAAATAGTCTATGATGAATATATCTTTGAATGCATAGATGATGGTTTTGCATAATCATGAGAATTAATTGTGAGTTTCATGGACATTGTGATTGGTATGAACATTTGAGACTTGGACTTATTTGTGTAATAAGCATGCATGTTTGTGTTGATTTTGTTCCATAATAACCTATGTGAGCTTTGTTGTCATATACTTTCCTTCTTGAGTGATAAAAATGGGCAGAATTTTTCAAAACTTCATTATTCTTTGATTATTCAATGACTATATGCCATAGCTTTTAATGAACTCTAGAATGCTAGAACTCATTCTTGACAATTTTTGAAACTATTATTCATGAAATGCCTTGATTTTGAAAAGGATTGAAATGATCATGTTAGGATTACCACCAATGTCAAATAAAGTTTATGCCTAATTTGTGCCCGTCGTGGGACTCCTTAGTTTTAACCCCTTTGAGCCGACATTGTGCCATTTTATTTCATCACCATGATACACTTTCCTTGAGTTTAGAACAGTTTATCCTTTCCATTGTTGTCAAGACTTGGTAAAGTTTAATTGAAATTTGTTATTTGAAGTGATGTTGTGAAGTAAGTGTGGGGTAAAACTTATCTAATTGCATGAAAAGAATTGCATGAAAAGAATTGTGTTGCCGAAATAAAGAAAAGAAAAGAAAATCGGACAGAAAACTTTGAAAGAAAATCCGATCCGAGAATAAGAAAAAATTGGAGATTTCGGCAACTAAAATAATTGGATGAGTTCTTGTGGTGAATTTGGAATTGTATGATTATTTGAAGGTCTAGCATTGTTATACTTGACCTTTGTTCATATTCACTATGTAATGGGGAAGAAAAGAGTGAAGTTTGGGCCCAACATGATGAAATTTGGCCCTTTGAAGTGAAGTCATAAGGAGTATTGAATTTTGCTAAGTCTTGGTGACATTCTATCACCACCTTCCTAAATGTGAATGTCTTATGCCAATCCCCATTATCACCTTTATGTTGATCTTTTCATGATTCTTAAAATAGGTAAACTTTGATTTGTGGAGATTTTTGTCAAGAGTGAGCATATGGCTTTGGTTCATTTGTGCACATAGTTGTTACATGAAGTTTTTCCTGAAAGATTAATTCACAAAGTGCTTTTATCTGATGAAATATGCGAGCTATTTATTGCCTTACAATCTGTTCTCTTGCATATACTTTGAGTGAATTGCCATATCATGAGTGAAAAGAAAAGAGTATGCCTAGTGAGGAGGATGAAATCAACATAACATGTCATTGCTTGCTATTTTCATTTCTTACTTGTTCATGCTATGATACATGTCTATGACGCTTGGGATTTATGTGCTTACATTGAAATCCTTAACTTGAAAGCTATGTGTTTTAAAGATCCTGAGACAATCATGTAGGGGCAGTAGTTGAGTCTTTTTGTTTTTGTTTTGCTAAGGGACTAGCAAAGGATAAGTGTGGGGTAGTTGATAGGAGCACAATGTGCGATGATATTATATGTTTTTACCCTCATTTATGCTTTGTTTAACTCTTATTTGTCTCAGATAGAGTCATAATATAGTTTAGTATAAATTTGGTAGAGTTTGGCGAAAAGTTGGTTAAGAATCCGAAAAATGACTAAGTTTGAGGAATCTGGAAAATAATGCGAGTTGTCTTTTTCGTGATTCTGAGATGAGTAACAATGCGATCTATCCTTGTCCGAATTTAATAAAATTTGGTGTGCTTATTATTCATATACTGAGGAATGTTGTGTTAAAATTTCAGATCAATCGGAGTTCGGGAAGTCACCCAAAAGATGGCTTCAACTTGGCAGTCCGAGCAAACCAATCCAGGGACTTCCAGGATTTTCCTGGGACTGTATCCCAACTTCGAAAAATCATTCCCGACGACTCATAAGCAATTTGATCAAACTGTTTTATATGGAGGTAGCTATGTGTGTCTAGTTTCTCTGAGACTTGTAATCGCATCAATCGGAGCTCTGAGGAGGAACTTATGCCAAATTTACTGGAGTAAGGTCATTCTGACGGGAAAACAACAACTATCCCGGTTGCACAAGGAAAGCTTTCCTTTGGACTTTTGAATCATGGATCGGATATTATGGACCTAAAGATATGTCCATACTAACTTAATGAGAAGATTCAAGTCCAAGATAAGGCCAAGAAGAGTCTAGAAGAAAAGAATTCAGATAATAAGAGAAAGAAAAAGAATCCTGATTAATTTCGGGAAAATTCCTGTGCACGTCTCTCAAATTCCACGGACTCTCCCGGACAGCTCACAATAAATCAGAATTCAAGCCTTATATGGATAGAAAGCTACAGGAGTCTAGTTTCCAACCCAACTGGAATCACCTCAATATCTATTTTCTAGATAAAGATATATATTCCATAATCTTCACTCGAAGGTCAAATCTGCCAGCAGGATAAGTTTGAGAAAAACTAGGTTTTGTAACCCTAGCTACCTCCCTTGCCTCTATAAATACCACAACATAATTTCAGAATAATCATCTTCTCTTCCTCACTTAAACTTGCCGAAACTCTGCCGAATTCTCTCCAAAAATCCTCACCAAGAACATAGCCGAACCGTCTTTCACCACCTTTCATAAAATCATTCCAATCATCAACACCAATCCACTTGCCGAATTCTTCAACAAGGTTGTCACATGGATTGTAATTTTCAATGGCTTTAGTTTCTTTGTATTTATACATTAATTTGTCTATGAATTATGTATGGATTCTTGGTTCCGATTTTGGTTTTGTTAATTATTCATGGGATTTCCGAATTCTTGTTATATTGTTTGGTTTTCTTGTGTTTAATTACCGAATTATGCTTGCGATTTAATTGAATATGGTATGATGGGCAGTAGACTTTTGTATGTTTTCTTGATTTAATTAGGTTTATTTCCTTAATTCGTGTGCAACCGAAGGAGATGTCTAGATGCATTCGAAAGGCCATGAGTGTTGTCTAGATGTTGAATTCACTTGCCGATTTAATACATGTTGGATCATACGCGAAGTTGGTTTTAATGTGTATTTATCTAAGGGCTAGAGTAATTCTGGAAATTTACATGTCGATGTGGGATGAGTGACGCCATACCTGCTAACATGTTCCAATTCGACATATTATGCTTATGTGCTATTTGTGTTTAATTTCTACGCGAAGTGTTGTTAAACCGATTAGTACCATGTTTAGGATTATACGCGAAGTTAATTCTAAATACTTGTGATGTTTTGAATAATTAGATATACCGCGAAGGCTCTAATTAAATTGGAACTTAGTTGATCTTGAATTCGATATTTGCTTGCTACCCCTATTACTTGTTTTAATTTCGTTGCATGTTTAATGAGTTTTGAGTTTTGTGGTTGTGTGGAAGATGTTGATCAATTGTAAATAATAATTTAGGTTTTAATTTTTGCAAAAATCAGTAGTTAGACATAAAAATCGACAACCCCCTTATGTGCAACACTTTGTGTGATTGAAATCCCTTGATTTCCCCGGATAGAACGATCCCTACTTGTCCTAACTACAATTGACAAAAGAAGGGTATTATGTGTATGAAGTTGTTTTGCAGGTACTTTGTGCTTGGATAACATCTCCATCATATAGCCGACGAAATAATGTATTTTCGTCAGCTATTATGAGTATAGCCGACGAAATAACGTGTTTTTCGTCGGCCATTATATGAAAAAGGTAAAAAAAATCAATAGGTTTACACCTCTCGTATTCCTATTTCTTGTTCATATATAACTTAAATTGAACATCAAGAAAACAGAAACCCAGCAGTCAACATATTTCAAATTTTTTTTAAGGGGTTTGGAACGCAGCCTAGCTGGGAGGCTCATCCCCACGCCCGTTCATTAGAAATTTTGAGATTACAAATGAAAGGAATACATCATCTAAATTACTTAATCCGGCGGATTGTAATCGGAATCATCGGATGAGTCTTCTTCGGTTTCTGAATTGCTCGATAGGGGTAATCTATGTCTTTCCTCACCACTAGAGTCCTCGTTAGTTTCTTCATTTGGATCAACATCAACAAGCAGTGGCTCTTCACGTCGAATTCGCACCGGCGTGTCTAGGCGAATAAAAGAGGAGTCAGGAATACCGTTTGAGTTGGGCTCTTGATACGCGGTGCCACCTTCCTCGTTCTCTTCAGCCACTCCAACTGTAGACGCCCGGTATATGTTGCGATGGTGGATAGTGTTGACTACTTTCCACGGGTCACCCTTGACGAGATCATCAAGATAAAACACTTGTTTCATGATAGGAGCACAATGTGCGACGATATTATATGCTTATGCCCTCATTTATGCTTTGATTAACCCTTATTTGTCTAAGATAGAGTCATAATGTAGTTAGTTTCGTTTTGGTAGAGTTTTGATGAAAAATGGTTAAGAATCCGAAAAATGACCAAGTTTGAGAAATCTGGAAAATAATGTAAAATATGTCTTTTTCGTGATTTTGAGATGATTGAAACTGTGGTCTATCCTTGTCCAAATTCTATGAAATGTGGTGTGCTTAATATTCAGATACTGAGGAATGTCGTGTTAAAATTTCAGATCAATTGGAGTTCGGGAAGTCACCCAAAAGAGGGCTGCAACTTGGCAGTCCGAGCACTTCAATCCAGGGGCTTCCAGGATTTTCCTGCGACTGTGTCCCAACTTCGAAAAATCATTCCCGACGACTCACAAGGAGTTTGATCGAACTGTTTTATGGGGAGATGGCCAAATGTGTCTAGTTTATCTGAGACTTGGAATCGCATCAATCGGAGCTCCACGGATGGAGATATGCCGGAATTACTGCATCAAGGTCAAATCTGCCGATTCCAGGAACCTACTGCCCCCTTTTTGTGTTTTCTGTTTTTGATGGACCAAATGGTGTACAAATGCATATGTGAAGATGGTCCAAGCTTTATGAAGGGAAGAGGAAGACACTAGGCCATGGCATTGAAGAAAAACTTGAAGAAAGACGTTCTCCTAGTCACACTAGGAGAAGCTGCCGATTCTGGCAGATTGTATGCCTTTGTGTGCTGCCGGCAATTGGGGCATTTTTCGATGAACCAAGACATGTCAAATGAAGTCCAAGATCATATAAGAAGTCCATGAAGATGTGAAGCCCAAGCCTTGAAGAAAAAATTCAGAAAAGAAAACCTAATTGGATTAAGAAAGGAAGGTTGCAAAACCTTAATGAACTAGGTTTTCTGAATCCCTTTTGGCTTAAGGGACTGCCGGCAGCCTCTCTCATTTTTCCCCTATATATACCCCCACTTTTCATTCAGAAAAACCCATCTCATCTCTTGCAAAACACTAGCCAAAACTCTACCAAATTTCCTACTCAAAGTTCTAACCCGAAACCCTAAAAATACCAAGTCACCGATTCACCACCACCAATCACCACCGAACCATTCCCTGCCCTAGCTACTGCCGAAACTCTTCCACCACACCAAGACGAAGCTCTCCAAGGTTTCTAAAGTGTGATCCATCCCTATGACTTGTATTTTTATTTTCGGTTTAGTCACATATTGTTGTTATAAAAATACTTTGTTTCGTTTGGTTTTGTATGATGAACATAAATTGCGATTTTTGTTGGAATTTATGTGATGACTTTGCAATCTTTAATTCATGGATTTCGTATGTTTAGATAATCAGGGCAATGGTATTAAAAGCATGTTTAGGATTTAAATTGGTTAGTGGGTTAAGGATGTTCCTTATAAACCGAAACATTAGTTGTGTTTAAGCATTTGTTGTTTGCATGTAAATCTAGGTGTTAGGTTTCATCTAACCTGAGTAGAATGAATAAAACTATAGGCCTAGCGGTTGTTTTGATTTGTTGTGCTCACCTAGGGTATAAAACCTTAGCTAAAACTTGCATGTTAAATAAGATGATTGACAACCTTGCTTATTTGCATGTTTTCGATTTAAGACTCTTGTGCGTTATATGTTAAGTCTTAACCGGATTAGCATAAATATCTTTAGGGCTAGAGCGAAAGTTTGTCCTAAAAGAACTTGAGGAAGTCTAGTAACTAGGTACAGAGCGAGAGCTCTAGTTGCGGTCGAAACGAATTTGAATTGTGAACATGCTAAATACTAGTCTCTTACCTTCTTGCATATGAATCTATGTTTTAAAGAGTCTTTTGTGTGAACTGTTTTGTGAAAGATGATGATCACCTGTAAATATTAGATTTAGGATTTTATTTTTCTGTATTGTTGCCGTGCTTAGTACTAGGGCAGCCTAGCTGCCGAATCTTTTCACCCCCATATGTGACGATTTTGTATATATGTTTGTATATATTTGTCTAACAATTTCATATCTCAGGTACCCTTAATCCCCGGCCTAGAACGATCCCTACTTGCTTATACTACTAACGATCTTTTGTAGGGTTTATTATTGCATGCGAGCTTAGGCTCACCATCAATTTTTGGCGCCGTTGCCGGGGATTATAAAAGCTTGTTTTATGTTATTGTTGTGTATATATGTTGCTGGAAATTTTTGTTGTGAAGTTGTAAAGTTGTAAATTTTAAGTTTATTTTGGGATTTTGTAAAGTAGAAATATGCTTCGGCATGTAGAGTTTAAATTTTGAAAGTTGCATGATGTATAATGATGTATGTTGGTAATCACTTAGTTTAATTTCTAGGAAGTTGATAGTGTTGTGTATGTTTGAGTTTATTGTAGTTTCTAAAGTGTAACATGTAGGTGAACCCTCTTTTGTTGATCATAACCAAAACCCTTCATGTGAATGGTGCTATGTCGGAGGGCGTTTCTATGTAGATTGGGAAACGCGGGATACTTCCCCCCCACGCATATAAGCGTTTCTTCGGTAATAGTATTACTTCTATGAGGTTGAGGGCGGTTTTAATCAACACTTGAGACCGCTAGGGATCCGTGTTTGTTTTACAAAGTATGGGGAAGTTATTATCATAGATATGGTTCTCAGGTTTGTTTAACTGGATCTCAAGGCCCATAGACTGATGTTCATTCTCGGTGAGTGAGTCGATAGGGGGTTCGCCCTCCGTGGTGTCCAACAACGAGTCCTGCCTGGTTCCTGTAGGGGGTTCGCCCTCCGTGATTATAATGACCTTTGAAACGTAAAATCCGCACGACCTAGTCGACAGTTTGTGCCGAAGCATCACCTCACTTTAGACGCTAGAACATAACTTGACATATGTGGCCTATTTTCTTCAAAGATAAAACATGTTGTGTGGTTCAAACTCTTGAGGTATATCGGATTAAGCATGATACTACCGGGGGCTGTATCAGTCCATTGCACCGTTATCTCCTCTGCTCCACGTACTTCGAGAGTTAGAACAAATTTAAAAGAAATTAGACTTAGCGATTACATGCTCATGAACTTTCCGATTTTTCTTCTTGTGGCCGAACCATATTGTTGCTTTGCCGTGTATGTTGTGCCGTGAATGTGTATGTATTGCCGAATGTTTATATATGTTTATCATTGTTTGAAATATGATTATGTAATCGCCAATGCCGTGGCTTGTAATGATGTATATTCTTGTTTTCTATTTCTTTACGAGGTTCTAACTTGTTTAAATGTTGCAAATTTCAGAAATAGTGCATGTCCGAATCTAGTATTTGGACAAGAGATCTTCAAGGCCGTTTGCAACATTTAGACCAAGAACTCGCTATTGCTCGTTTTGTGCCATTACCACCATCTTCACCAACCAGTTCATCAGTATCATCATCCTTGCCGAGTTCACCTATTGTGCCGTCAGTTTCATCATCATCAGTGCCGAGCTCCCCATCATTTGTTTCGTCGTCGTGTGATCTTCAGAACCCAGAATTTGAGGCCTTTGCCGAATTAGAAGAAGAAGAAGAGATCATGGCATCAATCAGATCACAGAATGGTCATGTTGCTGGAGCTGGAGTTGCTCCTTCTAATATTACTTATCCTCCCTTGGAAACTGACAAGACTGGAGAGATTGAATTGAGGAGTGGATTCCTCCATAAGCTGAAGTCATTTTATGGGATGCCGAGTGAGGACCCTAATAAGCATCTACAGTGGTTTAACTTCACCACGGAGTCCATGTGTCCAAGAGGGACCGATTTGCAACACTTCAAGATGAAGGCTTTTCCGTTTTCTCTAGAAGATCAAGCAAAGGAGTGGTTGTTTGAGGTGCCTAGTGGTCGCATTGTTTCGTGGAGTACTATGATGGATGAGTTTTTACTCAAGTACTTTCCTGCTTCACGTATCACTGATCTGAGGAAGCAAATTACAAGTGTGAAGCAAGCCGGAGATGAGACTTTCTTTGACTACTACAAGAGGTTCAAGTCCCTAGTTTCTTTGTGTCCATCGCATGGCATTAGCGATGGGCTCTTGCTACAATATTTCTATGAGGGATTGCGCGTCATGGAGAGAGAGTTTCTTGACTCAGCCGCGGGAGGTAGTTTTTTGGAGTTAAATGCCGGAGCGGCAAGAAGTTTGTTGGAAGTTCGTGCATTGAACAACCAACAATTTGGCATGGCACGAGGCAATGTGCAAAGGAATGAGAAAGTGCATGAGACGTCTTCGAGCACAAAGTTAGAAGATAAAGTGGACAAGCTCACCGACTTGGTGAGTAATTTGATGAAGAAGCGTGCTAGTGTATGTGGTATTTGCACCGAGGGCCATGAAACCGAACAATGCCCTCAATTTGGAGTTAATGAGGGAGTTGAGGAGTGCAATGCAATTGGTTTTCAAGGAGGCCAACGATTTGGCAATTTCAATCCAAGGTTCAATGATCATCCGAACTTTCGATGGGCGAACAATGATAACGTGCTTAGGGCACCTATGCAACCGAGAGAGGGAGGAGCGCCATTTGTACCGAGGCCACCATTTGTGCCTCGGCAGCCATACATCCCGAACCAAGGACACTTTGCTGCATTGCCGAACCAGTCACAAGGAGGGCCGAGCCAAGGTCAAGGCCAAGCTTCGCCAAGCAATCCGAACTACGATGCTTTGATTCAATCTTTGTCAAGTGCTACTCAAGCATTACTCGCGGGGCAACAAAATCATCAAAAGGACATTGGTGAGCTCAAAACTCAAATGGGGCAAGTTGTGGATTTTATGGGAAGATTTAATGAGCAAGGAAAGTTGCCAAGCAATACGATTCCAAATCCGAGGAACGAGCAAGCCAAAGTGATTCAAACTCGAAGCGGAAGAGAGTTGTTTCCTCCAACAAGTCCAAAGAAGAAGCGAGTGACTTTCAAGGGAATAAATGAGGATGAGATGGCTGCCGGACCTATCATTGCCGGCAGCCATGATGGAGATACCGAGGAGAGCCATGTTGCCGAGCATGATGATGATGCCGGCAATGTTGCTGCCGAGAGGAGTAGAGGTGAAACCGAGAAAAAGGGTGATGCCGGCAACCATGGTATGAATGATAAGGGGCTGCGTAACGAGCTTGAGTACGATCCCGCCACATCAAAGAATGAGGTATTGCCGAACCAAGCAAGCAAGGGAGGGGTGTCATCATCTAGCATTCCATTCCCTTCACGTTTTGCTAGAACAAAGAAAGATAAATCCGATGAAGAGGTATTGGAGATTTTCCGGAAAGTGCAAGTCAACATCCCTTTGTTGGAATGCATTAAGCAAGTACCGAAGTATGCTAAGTTTTTGAAGGAGCTTTGCACGGCTAGAAGGCATACTAGGGAGACTCGTGTGGTAACTATGAGCGAGACGGTGTCGGCCGTTATTCAAAGAAAGTTGCCACCAAAGATGAAGGATCCGGGAAGCTTCAATGTGCCTTGTGTCATAGGCAATACTCGATTTGAGGATGTTATGTTGGATTTGGGAGCATCGATCAATGTCATGCCACTCAATGTGTATCAAACGTTGAGTATAGGGCCTCTCAAGAAGGATAATGTCATCATTCAACTTGCGGATCGCTCAAGCAAATATCCGGAGGGCTATGTAGAGGATGTGTTGGTACAAGTCAACCAATTGATATTCCCCGCCGATTTTTATGTGGTTGAGATGGAGGATTCGCCGGTCAACAACACTCAATTGCTTTTAGGGCGACCATTCATGAGGACCGCGCGTACAAAGATAGATGTGGCCGAGGGCAACCTAACTATGGAGTTTGATGGTGAGGTAATCAAGTTCAATGTTTTTGACGCCATGAGATTTCCCAATGTTGATTTGAAGGAGGGTTGTGCCATTGATGTTTTGGAGGAGGTCGAGCAAGTTATGTCGACCTCGCTCGACGCATAGCAATTAGCGATTGAGCAAGGGGTCGGATTTGACAAGAAGGGAGAACGAGTCACGTTTGAGCAAGAAGAAGCCGAGCCTAAAGTAGCCGAGCCATGCATTGCCGAGAAGGGGGTTTATGCCGAGCCCTTCATGATCATGCCGAGCCTAATGGAGGTTTGTGCCGAGATAGAGGCTCGGCCATACAACAAAGTTTTTGATTCGTTCTTGTCAATTCCAAGTGCCACAACAAAATTTCGACCAAGTGTGGAAGAGGCCCCAAAGTTAGAACTAAAAGAACTCCCTAGTCACTTGAAGTATGCTTATCTTGGAGAAGGAGATACACTACCGGTTATTGTGTCTTCAATGCTTAGTAAGAAGCAAGAGGAGGATTTAATTTGTGTGCTTAAGAAGTACAAGACCGCCATAGGTTGGACCTTAGCGGATATCAAGGGAATAAGCCCTACTACTTGTGTTCATCGTATCTTGTTAGAAGAAGGAGCTAAGCCGACAAAGGAAGCTCAACGTCGACTTCACCCTCCCATGATGAAAGTTGTGAAAGAAGAAATTATCAAGTTGCTTGATTGTGGGGTGATCTACCCAATTTCGGATAGTAAGTGGATATCTCCCGTGCAAGTAGTGCCGAAGAAGAGTGGTGTAACGGTTGTCAAGAATGAGAAGAATGAGCTTGTGCCACAAAGACTTGTAACCGGTCATCGGATGTGCATCGATTATAGGAAGCTCAACGCTACAACGAGGAAGGATCACATGCCTTTGCCGTTTATGGATCAAATGCTAGAGAGGTTGGCCGGTCATTCTTACTATTGTTTTCTTGATGGATATAGTGGCTACAATCAAATCATGATACACCCGGACGATCAAGAGAAGACCACTTTTACTTGTCCATTTGGCACGTTTGCTTATCGGCGAATGCCATTCGGACTTTGCAACGCACCCGGCACTTTTCAGAGATGTATGTATGCTATCTTCTCGGATTTTATTGAAGACATTATCGAAGTGTTTATGGATGATTTTAGTGTGTATGGAGGCACCTTCGATGCATGTTTGGGGAACTTGGAGAAGATACTTGAGAGGTGTGTAGAGACAAATCTTGTGCTTAATTGGGAGATGTGTCACTTCATGGTCACGCAAGGCATTGTTCTAGGGCACATAATTTCGGCAAGAGGCTTAGAGGTTGACAAAGCCAAGGTGGAGCTAATTCAAGCATTGCCGAGCCCTAGATGTGTAAAAGATGTGAGAAGTTTTCTTGGCCATGCGGGGTTCTATCGACGATTTATCAAGGACTTCTCTTCAATTGCCAAGCCATTGAGCAACTTGTTACAAAAGGAGGTGACGTTTGAGTGGACAAAGGCATGTGAGGAGGCATTTTGCCGATTGAAGACTATGTTGTGTACGGCACCAATACTTGTGTCCCCTAATTGGGACGAGCCATTTGAGTTGATGTGTGATGCTAGTGATTATGCACTTGGAGCGGTACTTGGACAACGAATTGAGAAGAAGCCATGCGCCATTTACTATGCTTCAAGGACTCTCAACGATGCACAACTCAACTACACAACAACGGAGAAGGAACTCTTAGCGGTAATTTTTGCTTTGGAAAAATTTCGATCATATCTTTTGAATTCCAAAGTCATTGTTTATAGTGATCATGCCGCTTTGAGATATCTTATGACAAAGAAGGATGCTAAGCCGAGGCTTATTCGATGGATTCTTTTGCATCAAGAGTTCGACATTGAGATTAAAGACAAGAAAGGAGTAGAGAATGTTGTGGCCGATCATTTGAGTAGACTTGTGCAAGAGAAGGATCGGCTGCCCCTTTTAGAAACCTTTCCGGATGAGCAACTTTTTCGACTTGAAGTACATGAGCCTTGGTATGCCGACATTGCAAATTTTCTTGCCACAAACCGATTTCCCAAAGAGATGCCGAGCCACCAACAAAAGAGAATAAGGAAGCAAGCTCGACACTTCTTGTGGGATGATCCGTACTTATGGAGGCAATGTGGTGATCAAGTTATTAGAAGATGTGTGCCGGAGAATGAGCATCGATCCATCCTTTCTTTTTGTCATAGCGAAGCTTGTGGTGGACATTTTGGACCAAAGAAGACGGCTTTGAAGATACTTAATTGTGGTTTCTTTTGGCCTACGATTTTCAAGGATGCATTCATGTTTTGCAAAGCATGTGATAGATGCCAAAGAATGGGGAACATTGGAGCTAGAGACCAAATGCCGCTCACACCTATCATTGAGGTAGAAATTTTTGATTTATGGGGTATTGACTTCATGGGACCGTTTCCTTCAAGTAAGGGCTTTCTCTACATATTGCTTGCGGTTGATTATGTGTCAAAGTGGATCGAAGCAAAGGCTACACGCACCAATGATGCCAAAGTGGTAGCCAAGTTTCTCAAGACCAACATCTTTTCACGTTTTGGAGTTCCAAGAGTCTTGATTAGCGATGGAGGATCCCATTTTTGTAACCGCACCATTGAAGCCTTATTGAGGAAGTATGGAGTCACACATAAGGTTTCTACACCTTACCACCCCCAAACAAGTGGTATGGCCGAGGTAAGTAATCGAGAGATCAAGCATATATTGGAGAAATCGGTTGGACCTTCAAGGAAGGATTGGAGTGATCGTCTCGATGATGCTTTGTGGGCTTATAGGACCGCGTACAAGACACCGATAGGTATGTCTCCTTTTCGGTTAGTTTATGGCAAAGCATGTCACTTACCGGTTGAGCTTGAGCACAAGGCATGGTGGGCAATTAAGGCCTTCAACATGAGCATGGATGATGCCGGTCTTCATAGAAAGCTTCAACTCAATGAACTTGAAGAAATTCGCAATGAAGCTTATGATGCCGCTTGGATATACAAGGAGAAAACAAAGGCTTACCATGACAAGATGTTACGAGGAAAGAAATTTGAGGTGGGGCAAAAAGTTCTCTTATTCAACTCAAGACTTCGACTCTTTCCGGGTAAGCTACGCTCACGGTGGGTTGGTCCCTACATCATCACTCAAGTTTTTCCTCATGGTGCAATAGAAATTTCAAGCCTCACCTCGAACAATATTTTCAAAGTGAATGGTCATCGTCTCAAGCCATATTATGAGTCTTCCTCCAAACACATCATTGAGGAGTGCCTTGTTGACGACGCACCACTTTCGGGACATCATGAGGTACTTGCCGGCAGTCCCCACATGGAAGAACCGGTCTCACACATGGAAGCCGAGAAGCAGCAGCCGATCCCAGCCTCACCACCACCACCTGCCAGACCTGCCATTGCCGGCAGGGTTGACACACAGCCGCACAAGGCCGAGCACAAGGCTGACACGCCAGAGGATACGCCAGATACGGCAGAACCACGGCCGGACACGCATCCGGATACAATGCCTTCAACAAGCACCGAATCGGATACACTATACAACACTCTTCTCGTGGACCTTCTTCGTGCCGATTTGGGATGCTTTGGAGCACGATGAACACATGCAAAACACGGTGAAAAGTC
The DNA here is from genome assembly GCA_963682095.1 of Potentilla sterilis. Taxonomy (NCBI): domain Eukaryota; kingdom Viridiplantae; phylum Streptophyta; class Magnoliopsida; order Rosales; family Rosaceae; genus Potentilla; species Potentilla sterilis. The sequence continues at coordinate 35,656,423 of OY821757.1, read as the reverse complement.
TAGGCTACGGACTATAAATACAAAGCGCTACTTGGGAGGCAACCCATGTTGATCAAAGAAAAGTGAAGGAGCCATCACCGAGAGTTTGAAATTTCTTAACCCTTCTCTTTGTCTTTGGTTTGTGATGATATGTTGGAATGTGTTAGACTATTGCATGCTTAGGAAATTCATTGATATTGTTTTGTGCTTACATTGAGGACAATGTAATTTTCTAAGTGTGGGGTGGGATAACGTATTCCGTTTTCGTTTTTGAATTTTTGTGTGCTTAGTTTAGAAAAGAAAAATTCAGAAAATTGTAATACAAAAATAGAGTGTTTAAATTTGTTTGTTTCGAGTCTTAGGATGCCCCTAATATGTCAATGATGTTTTTCTCCTCTTTGCATACATAGATGATGGTTGTGCATACTTATAAAATTGTAAGTTTCATGGATTATGTGCATTGGTAGGAGCATGTAGGACTTGTTGATTAATAAGCATGCATGTTTTAGCTAGTTTATTTCGATTATAACCTATGTGAGCTTTAGTGCCAATTTGCTTTCTTCATGAGTGATAAAAAAAAAGATAAAATTCGATAGATTCGTAGGAAGCATGAAACCTCATAATTCTTTGATTATTCGATGACTATGTGCCATAGCTTTTTAATGAACTCTAGTATGCTAGAACTTACTCTTGTTGATTTTCAAAACGTTTATATCATAAAATACCTTGATTTTGAATGTGATTGAATAAAGATCATTTAGGTTTACCACCAAAGCCAAATAAAGCATGTGCCCTAATTGGAGCCCGTCGTGGGACACCGTAGTAAACCCCCTTTGAGCCTACGTTGAGCCTTTTTTTTCATCACCCTTAAACACTTTCCATGAACTTAGTATAGTGATGCCTTTACTGTGTGTTCCGGCAAAGCTTGATTTTTGAAAGCGTTTTCGCGTGTGTGAAGAAGAAGAATAAGTGTGGGGTAGACTTAGCCATGAATTTGTATGTAAAATGTATGCATGCCGTACCTAGAAAAAGAAAAAATAATTGGCTCGAATTACAAAGAAAATAAAAAAAACCGAGAGCAAGAGCAGAAAAGAGGGGTACGGCATAGGCATGAAAAGAAAAATTTTGCGCATGGCTATTGTCTAGATTATTGTTGTAATGTTGTATGGGAAGAAAAGAATGAAGTATGGGTCCAACAAGATGAAATTTGACCCCTTTCGGCGAGAAGACATAAGGAGATTCGAGCTTTGCTAAAGGCCTTAGTGACGTTTTGAGCCTCCTTATCCAAATATCGAATACCTCTTAGCCTAGCCCCATTACAACCTTATTATTGATCTTTTTCATGATTCTTAAGATGGTTAAATTTGATTGTGGAGACTATCTCAAGAGTAAGCTTATGGTTTTGGTTCATTGGTGCATATAGTTATCATATGAGGTTTTTCCAAAAAAAAAAAATTAAAAAAAAAAAAATTTCACAAAGTGCTTTCGTTTCTTTGATATATGAAAGTCACTCTTTGTAATTCATTATCTTTCGCTTGCATATACTTATGAGTGAATTACCATGCTTCGAGAGAAAAGAAGAGAGTATGCCTAGTGAGGAGGATTGAATTAGCTTAACATGTTTACATGCTTACCTTTTGCTCTTATATGTTCATATTGATGTCACATGTTCATGAAGCTTGGAATTTTCGTGCTTAGCATTCTCATGCATTAACTTGAAAGCTATGTGTACATACGAGCCTGAGACAAATTGTTAGGGGCACTAGTTTGTTTAGAGTCGTAGTTTAATTTAGTTTGCTAAGGGACTAGCAAATGATAAGTGTGGGGTAGTTGATAGGAGCACAATGTGCGACGATATTATATGCTTATGCCCTCATTTATGCTTTGATTAACCCTTATTTGTCTAAGATAGAGTCATAATGTAGTTAGTGTCGTTTTGGTAGAGTTTTGATGAAAAATGGTTAAGAATCCGAAAAATGACTAAGTTTGAGAAATCTGGAAAATAATGTAAAATATGTCTTTTTCGTGATTTTGAGATGATTGAAACTGTGGTCTATCCTTGTCCAAATTCTATGAAATTTTTTGTGCTTAATATTCAGATACTGAGGAATGTCGTGTTAAAATTTCAGATCAATTGGAGTTCGGGAAGTCACCCAAAAGAGGGCTGCAACTTGGCAGTCCGAGCACTTCAATCCAGGGGCTTCCAGGATTTTCCTGGGACTGTGTCCCAACTTCGAAAAATCATTCCCGACGACTCACAAGGAGTTTGATCGAACTGTTTTATGGAGAGATGGCCATATGTGTCTAGTTTATCTGAGACTTGGAATCGCATCAATCGGAGCTCCACGGATGGAGATATGCCGGAATTACTGCATCAAGGTCAAATCTGCCGATTCCAGGAACCTACTGCCCCCTTTTTGTGTTTTCTGTTTTTGATGGACCAAATGGTGTACAAATGCATATGTGAAGATGGTCCAAGCTTTATGAAGGGAAGAGGAAGACACTAGGCCATGGCATTGAAGAAAAACTTGAAGAAAGACGTTCTCCTAGTCACACTAGGAGAAGCTGCCGATTCTGGCAGATTGTATGCCTTTGTGTGCTGCCGGCAATTGGGGCATTTTTCGATGAACCAAGACATGTCAAATGAAGTCCAAGATCATATAAGAAGTCCATGAAGATGTGAAGCCCAAGCCTTGAAGAAAAAATTCAGAAAAGAAAACCTAATTGGATTAAGAAAGGAAGGTTGCAAAACCTTAATGAACTAGGTTTTCTGAATCCCTTTTGGCTTAAGGGACTGCCGGCAGCCTCTCTCCTTTTTCCCCTATATATACCCCCACTTTTCATTCAGAAAAACCCATCTCATCTCTTGCAAAACACTAGCCAAAACTCTACCAAATTTCCTACTCAAAGTTCTAACCCGAAACCCTAAAAATACCAAGTCACCGATTCACCACCACCAATCACCACCGAACCATTCCCTGCCCTAGCTACTGCCGAAACTCTTCCACCACACCAAGACGAAGCTCTCCAAGGTTTCTAAAGTGTGATCCATCCCTATGACTTGTATTTTTATTTTCGGTTTAGTCACATATTGTTGTTATAAAAATACTTTGTTTCGTTTGGTTTTGTATGATGAACATAAATTGCGATTTTTGTTGGAATTTATGTGATGACTTTGCAATCTTTAATTCATGGATTTCGTATGTTTAGATAATCAGGGCAATGGTATTAAAAGCATGTTTAGGATTTAAATTGGTTAGTGGGTTAAGGATGTTCCTTATAAACCGAAACATTAGTTGTGTTTAAGCATTTGTTGTTTGCATGTAAATCTAGGTGTTAGGTTTCATCTAACCTGAGTAGAATGAATAAAACTATAGGCCTAGCGGTTGTTTTGATTTGTTGTGCTCACCTAGGGTATAAAACCTTAGCTAAAACTTGCATGTTAAATAAGATGATTGACAACCTTGCTTATTTGCATGTTTTCGATTTAAGACTCTTGTGCGTTATATGTTAAGTCTTAACCGGATTAGCATAAATATCTTTAGGGCTAGAGCGAAAGTTTGTCCTAAAAGAACTTGAGGAAGTCTAGTAACTAGGTACAGAGCGAGAGCTCTAGTTGCGGTCGAAACGAATTTGAATTGTGAACATGCTAAATACTAGTCTCTTACCTTCTTGCATATGAATCTATGTTTTAAAGAGTCTTTTGTGTGAACTGTTTTGTGAAAGATGATGATCACCTGTAAATATTAGATTTAGGATTTTATTTTTCTGTATTGTTGCCGTGCTTAGTACTAGGGCAGCCTAGCTGCCGAATCTTTTCACCCCCATATGTGACGATTTTGTATATATGTTTGTATATATTTGTCTAACAATTTCATATCTCAGGTACCCTTAATCCCCGGCCTAGAACGATCCCTACTTGCTTATACTACTAACGATCTTTTGTAGGGTTTATTATTGCATGCGAGCTTAGGCTCACCATCATTTCACCCATGTGGCTAAAACGAACGGGTCATCCTCATACCATGATGTACTAGTGTTCACAGAACTTATGCCGTATTGATCGGTTTTCATGCTCTGCGGCCATGTGTCAAACCATCTACTAGTGTTCACAGAACTTATACCATCTAGTGTTGACTACTTTATGGGGAAGGCACTTTCATGCCTTCCCCATAATGCAGTTCCACAACTGAATGGAGAACACCGTAATAGTCAACTCCATCATCCCCACCATGTGCCATAACCCCTGAATTTTGTGTTTTCAGTCTGACGTCTCTCTCTTCACATCGAAATAACACACCATTCACCTTGCACGTCGCATAAACTTTTGAATAGACCGGCTTCATCGCTAGCAGTCTGAGTTCGTGCGACCAGTTTGGGTGATTATCATTTTTAATGAGGTCCATCTGCAACCATCAGAATCAACTATAAATATGAATAATTATACACAATAATATATAAATACGTATAGAATAATGTTAAAGTTACATACCCAGCGGCCGAAATACTCTGCGAATGTCTGGTTGTGGTAATCGAGATCACCTCCTACTTGTTCACAGTTTAGATGCATGTTTTTCTAAAACTGAACTTCTAAACAGTTAATTAGTACCCACCAATGTGCAATGGCTACCTCATAATCTTTCAACTTGTAGGAAACTGGCATGTTTCCACCGAGTACAACATCGTCGGAGAGTATGGAAAGATTAAACTGTGAAGGTACATCTTCCGGTATGCTTTCCTGTAACGCTCCTAAATACAGCTTCATGTAGGTGACGCACTCGTGCGCAATATATGCTTCAGCTATACATCCTTCAGGTGCGGATCTGTTTTGGACAAAATCACCGTATTGTCCAAGTTGCCTATAAATGAAGTTTTTAAAGTGTTATGATAATACATTAATACTAAATCACATATATTGATGAGGAAATTAACATAAGGTGTAAAATACGTACCTTTCCATCGGATACATCCAACTGAAGTGCACAGGACCGGTAAGCAACAACTGCCGAGGAAGATGGATCATGAGGTGAGGCATGATGTCGAAAAAATTTGGAGGAAATATCATCTCAAATTTACACATGATATGAACGATGTCTTGTTGCATTTCCCGGAGGTCAGATTTTCTCACTTCCCGTGTGCATACCTTCTGGAAAAATCTTGCCAACGCTACTAACGGCTCCACAACGTGACGGGGAAGGAACGGTCGAATGAAAACAGGGAAGAGACGTTGTAGCAGGATATGATTGTCATGACTTTTCAACCCGTACAGATTGTTGAATTGTCTGTTCACACACTTGGCTATATTTCCAGCAAAGCCTGAAGGATACTTGGCCCGACTTATCCAATGGAAAATTTCTGGTTTATGCTCAGGCTTGACGGTGTAAGGAGCTTGAGGCATTTTTCTCTTCCCTTGTTTCAACCATAGTTGTTTTCTGATATTCATGTTTTGCAGATCAGTGCGAGCCTTAGGACCGTCTTTCGTCTTCCCCTCCAAGTTCAGCGTTGTGCCCACCACACTTTCAGAAATATTTTTTTCTATGTGCATAACGTCTAGGAAGTGACGGATCAACAACTCACACCAGTACGGGAGTTCCCACAATATGCTCTTATGTGTCCAGAATTTGTACTCCTCAGGTCTTTCAGGTATTTCCGCTACAATATCGGGATGATTGCTGAGGGGCCCAAAATCGTACTCATTAAGCACTGCTAAAATTTCTCTTCCCGTCCATCTTCTGGGAGGACCACCGTGTTCTTCGGTTCCATCAAATGCGGCGGACTCGTAACGCCAGTCGTGATCCGCCGGAAGGAACACACGATGACCCATTCGGCATATCTTGTTGCAATGAGGGGTGCTCCCATAATCGCTGAGGCACTCTGGACAAGCCTTGTATCCCCTAACAACGCTGCCCGACAACATCCCATAAGCAGGAAAATCACTAATGGTACCAATAACCATGGCATGCATCTGGAACGTCTCTTGCTTGTACTTGTCAAAAGTGGGATGACCAACTTCCCACAATACCTTAAGCTCTTCAATCAATTGTCTCATATACACATCGAGACATTTCCCTGGGTAACCAGGCCCCGGAATCAACAACGTCAACATATTATATTCCTTCTTCATGCACATCCACGGAGGAAGGTTGTAAGGTACCAAAACCACCGGCCATGTACTGTATGAAAGACTCATGGTGCCGAAAGGGTTGAACCCGTCGGTTGAGAGCCCGAGCCTGACGTTTCTGACATCTGACGCAAAATAAGGAAACTCATTGTTTATATGCTTCCAAGCCGCTCCGTCAGAGATGTGTGTCATGATATCTGCGTCTCCCGCGTCCCGCTCACCGTGCCACCTCATCGCTTTTGCGGTGGTTTCTGACATGTACAACCGCTCAAGCCTATCTCTCAACGGAAAATACCGAAGCACTTTCACAGGTTTCCTATTGCCTGCTCCCGTCAACTTATATCGGTCAGACTGACATATCGGACATGCGTCAAGGCTAGCAAGGTCATTCCCTTCTGCATCTTCACCCCAGAAGAGAACGCAGTCAAATGCGCATGCATCTTCACCCCAGAAGAGAACGCAGTTTGTTGTACTTGTCAAAGGCAGCAATGTTGACAACTTGTGGGAAGGGTTGCACCGGGTCATGCATATATTGTTCCCCACGTACACCGCTTTCAAAAGGAAACACGTCATTGACGAATGCCATTGTTGGATCGTTGGATGTACTACTACTGCCCGCCTCAAAAAACTGCCCATGATCATGCGATCCATCTAATGATGGCTCACCGTGATATATCCAACGTTTGTACTTCGGTCAAAACTCATTACTCTTTAGGTGCTCCCATACTGTCCTAATTGGAAATCGACACATATCACTGCAACACTTACATTTATTGCACGGGCAATAATGGTATTCATTCCCGTTTGCATTTTCCTCGACGAACTGCAAAAAATTCACAACTCCTGTAGTGTATCGTCGGTCATGTCTTGGAAGCGAAATCCAACTCTTATCCAGATCCATATATAGCCTGATAATAATATATATGTATAAATTTAATTAATAAGAAATTAATTAACACATATATATATATATATATAAATCCTTAATAATTAATTACATTACAATATATATTATTATCAACATCAACTCATATATATATACCATTAACAACCATTATTTAAGTTACACTATATATCAACCATTATTTAAGTTAATTACACTATCAACAACTATTAATTAACATATATATATATATATATTTTAACACTAATTAAAATAATATCAAATTAAAACACATAATTAAACTAAAACTCAAAATCAACTCAACTAAAACTCAAAATCAACATATATACATACATTCTAACACTAAAACAACAACAAATTAAACAAAAAATCACTTAATAAATCAAAATCACTAAAACTCAAAATCAACTCAACTAAAACTCAAAATCAACATATATACATACATTCTAACACTAAAACAACAACAAATTAAACAAAAAATCACTTAATAAATCAAAATCACTATAACTCAAAATCAACTCAACTAAAACTCAGACTCAAACTCAAAATCAACTCAACTAAAACTCAAAATCAACATATATACATACATTCTAACACTAAAACAACAACAAAACAAAAAATCACTTATATACTAAATCAAAATCACTAAAACTCAAAATCAACTCAACTAAAACTCAAAATCAACATATATACACATATACGTTCGTACCAATATATAGCTCCACAATGCAAGAGATGACGGATTTCAACAATACCCACAGATTTTTCACTCTTTCTCCCGTTTTTCCCCTTTTTTTTTTTAAATGAGCAGTTGCTGCCCAGATTTGAAAATATATAGACTTATAGCCGACGAAAATGTCAACTTCGTTGGCCATACTTCTAAAAATTTTCGTCGGCTAATGTTTCAGAGAAAGGCCCACGAAAATACAAATCGTCGACTGAAATATGAATATAGCCGACGATGTTTTGAAAATACCAACGAAAAAACAGTTTCGTCGGCTATGGTTAAACTATGGCCGACGATTTTTTTTTTTCACCGACGAAAAATGAAATCGTCGGCTATTCCTTAGAATTACCGACGAAAATTTTAATTCGTCGGCCGTTTTTTTTTTCGTCGGGAAAACCCTTTTTTCTGGTAGTGAGTATTGAGCTTTGCTAAGTCTTGGTGACATTTCTCACCATTATCCTAAATACAAATACCTTATGCCGAGTCCCATTATATTCCCTTAGAAAGATCTCTCATGATTCTTAAAATAGGTGAACTTTGTATGTGGAGAATATCTCAAGAGTTGGGCTTATGGTTTTGGTTCATTTGTGCACATAGTTGTTATATGAAGTTTATCTTGATAATATTATTCACAAAGTGCTTTGATTTGATGAAATATGCAAGCTATTTGTTGTCTTATAATCTATTCTCTTGCATATACTTTGAGTGAATATTGTCACATCATGAGTGAAAAGAAGAGAGTATGCCTAGTGAGGAGGATTGAATTAACTTGACATGTTTACATGCTTATTTTCTCACTTCTTACTTATTCATGCCATGAAACATGTCTATGACACTTGGGATTATTGCACTTACACTTGAATGCTTAAAACTTGAAAGCTATGTGTTTAAAAGATCTTGAGACAATCATTTAGGGGCAGCAATTTTTAGTAGAGTCTTTTATTTTGTTTTGCTAATGGACTAGCAAAAACTAAGTGTGGGGTAGTTGATAGGAGCATAATATGCGACGTTCTTAATATATTTTACCCTCACTTATGCAATTGTTTAACCCTTATTATTGTTTTATAGAGTCATTTAATCGAGTCGGAGTCTTTGGTAGAGTTGATGTATGAAATGAGCTTAAATGTCGAAATATGATGATTTTATGAAGAGTTTGATTCAAAGTAGGATTCCTTGTTACATCAAGAATCTTAATCGGTTTCTCAAAATGTCGAAGGTTTTAAGAGTTTCAATGAAAGTAGGACTCCTTGTTGAACCAGGAAATCTAAATGGAATCAGATTCTTATTCTTATAAATTTCGGCATACATACTATTATTATTTTCCTAACATTTATTTCTTTTCTTTATTTTCAGAAAATTAAAAGAAGAGAAATTGGATTAAATGAAGAGCATGCCTTGCACATGAGAGGAAGAATCCGAATTAAAAGAAAGAGTTTTGTTGCCGAAATAGAGAAGAAAAGCAAGGAACAAATGTGGACTGAATTCCATACACATTCATTCAGGGTTTCTTGCCGAAATATTCATAATTAATTAAAGGGATTTTTAGCATACATATCAAATGGAAAAGAAGTCTTGCCTTGCAAGAAAAAGCAAAGAGAGTTTCGGCACAACTCTTGTTGCCGAAACCCTAAGAGAACGAAACCCTAGCTTCTCCTCTCTCCTATATATAGTGCGGCATTGCTACAAAGAAATCATCTCTTTCTCTCACAAAATTCTAGCCGAAACTCTACCAAAGTGTAACCACAAATCCTATACAGAAATTATCAAAGCCGAATCACCATTCACCTTCAAAGTTCACACCATCTTCCATTGCCGAATTCATCCTCTGCCGAAGTTCTTCAAGGTTCTTCTAAAGTGTGATTCGTTTAACTCATGGCTTCTTTAATTTTCTGTATAAATTACAATATCATGTGGTATGATTTGTTGGATTATAACTTTTGGTTTGTATACTTTAATATGGATTTCCAAATTTTATTCAGGGTTTATATATTACTTGCGAATTTTATTCAGAGTTTTATATGTTATTGCCGAATTTAATCAGGGTTCTTATGTTATATTGTATGTATTTATGCATGTTGATTTCGTAATTAATTGGTAAAGGGCAGTAGGTTTTAATATATGTTCTTGATGTTATTTGATTAATTTTCATGAGTTTGTGCATCACAAATCGTGTACTTAAGGGCTGACTTTGTGACTTCTCCTTAGGTACCCATTTCATCCACAAAAATAATATGGATTGCATCATACGCTGAGTTGTTGTGATTTAGATTGTTTATTAGGGCCGTTATAACTATGAAAATTTACATGTTAAAGCAAGGTGAGGTGACGCCATACTTGTTGCATGTCTCTGATTCGGCTTATTGTGCTTATGTGTTCTTCATGTTTAATTTCTACGCTGAGTGTCTTTAAACTGATTAGCACTATGTTTAAGATTATACGCTGAGTTAGTTATAAATAATTAATAAGTCTTAACGATTAGATGAACCGCTGAGGGCTCTAATTAGAATTGGAATTAAATTTGTCTAAGTGCTATGTGAAATATTGCTGCCTTGAATCTTTTATTTCGATTAATACATGTGTAAAGTGATTTTGTGTTATGTGTTCTTGTGGAGAAGATGATCATATGTAAATAATAGTTTTAGTTTTATTTTCGTTACATTTAGTAGTTGAATAGATACAAATCTCAACCCCCCATATGATTATGTAATGCTTTGTGAGAATTAAATGCCATTGATTTCCCCGGACAGAACGATCCCTACTTGTCAATACTACATTCGACACAAGAAGGATAATATATGTATGAGATTGTTTTGCAGATACAAATTGTGCTTGTAATTTGGTCGCATCATGATGGTTGATTGCGTACCCCTTGTCCTTTCCCTTGTTCCGGTTAGCGGCGTTCCGGGTACATATCCTCTGCAAAGAACCGTACGAATATATATTAAAATATTTCATATGAGAATTAAGAAATTATATGAAATGCAAAAGCCTGTCATTAATTTCCATTACCTTATATTCATCGTCCTCAAAATGAACTTTGAGGTATTCCCACTGCTCAGTTCGGTAGATGAACTCTGCCAGCGTCGCCTTTGATACCTCAACGTAGTGAGTATGACAGTCGTACTTCCAATCCTTGTAAATCTTTACAGCGGTCTAGTCAATGTATTTCCACATGCTTGTCTCGGTGGGAGGGAGGTCATAGAGCGTCTAGTAAAAAAGAATTCAAAAAAATCATAAGAAATAACATATTAGTCGATAATGTGGTAATGTCCATTAGTTTTACAAAATTATTGTAAAATAATTTATTACCTCTATATAAGTGGTCAAACTGTCTTGGTGCTCCTCATCCAGCTCAGCAAAGGATGGCGCAAGCATCGGCACTTTGCTCCAGACGGCGCTCCCGATGTCTCGGGACATTAAAGTCATCCACTTCAAGAGGCGCGAACCCTTGTGCTCTTCGGCGTACTCAACCTTCAGAGGTTGGTTGTTGTTCATCATCTTCAAATACAGGGTTTTTGTGCCCGTGACGATGCCGAGCTTCTCAGGGTTCCGCCCCTTCACCTTCTTCCCCGTTGCCATATCAACCACCTCTGTCATATCAATCATATCAGCCTTAACCTAATGTATATTCAGTATGTAACACATGCATGTATTCAGTATTAGAGAGAAAATTTACACCAAGGAAAATGACAATACAGAGTACAAGACAATACAGAGTATTGATCACAAGACAATACACTACTGAATGTTGTCGGCAACACAAAACAAATGGGTAGGGTCTAATGAGTTAATGCCTCAGAGAAATTACACAACTTGTAAGCTACATTCATTTTTATATCGGTTTTGTAAAGGCAGGGATGATCATTTTAGAAACTCAGGATAAAAATCCAAAATAAATTTGAAGAGAAAGCGATGCAGGTTAAAGGGCATGAAAAGAGAGGCTACGTATTAATGATAGGTCAAGTTGGTATGAACATCCTAGGTTGACAAGCACCGCTAACAAATTAACACATCACATCATGCTCGTGTTTGCTTCCATGATAATTAAGTTTTGTCACAGCTAAAATATGAAACCCATAAGTACACATTAGCTAAAATTTCATTATCAGAAGTAGAGGGTAATCGAAAGTGAAACCTTTACTGACATTACTATGGAAAATTAAGATTCAGTAAAAACTTGTGTGGGGAGTCTGAATGTAAAGTACTACTTTCCAAGATCCGTGGACTAGGAAGTATAAGCTTAGAAAGATGCAAGGATTTGCTGAGATCGCATGTTTGGAGCTTAAGCACAACTGCACAAGTACCAAATGAATGCAGGAAATGCATGGATCTTGTGTCTTACATCTGTATTCTCAACTGGGGAGAGCAGATGAAGGGAATTTTTGATCAACTTAGAGGAGCAGTGGTGTTCTCTAAGATTGATTTGAGGTCCGGCTATCATCAGTTGAGGGTGAAAGAGCAGGACATCCCCAAGACCGCTTTTAGAACTCGATATGGGCATTATGAGTTTGTTGTCATGTCCTTTGGTCTAACCAATACACCTGCAGCTTTCATGGACTTGATTAACCGCATATTCAGTCAGTTCTTGGATAAGTTTGTGGTGGTGTTCGTGGATGATATCTTGATTTATTCTAGGTCCTTGGAGGAGCATGAAGAGCACTTGCGAATTGTGCTGCAGATTCTTAGAGAGGCTAAGCTGTATGCCAAGTTCGAGAAGTGTGAGTTATGGAAGGAGGAAGTTAAGTTCTTTGGTCATGTGGTTTCGAAGGATGGAGTCTCGGTAGACCCTTCCAAGGTTGAGGCCGTGATGAGTTGGGTCACCCCAAGACTGCTACGGAGGGTCGTAGTTTTCTCGGTTTGGCTGGGTATTATCGGAGATTCATTGAGGGGTTCTCTAGCATCTCTTCTCCATTGACCAGGTTGACCAAGAAGGATGTTCAGTTTGTATGGACAGATGAGTGCGAGAAGGCATTCAATAAGTTGAAGACAAGACTGACCACAGCCCCAGTGTTGATTATTCCCACAAGTGGGGGTGGATATGTCGTATATAGTGATGTATCTCATCAGGGCTTGGGGTGTGTGCTGATGCAGCATGGTGGTGTTGTTGCCTTGGCTCTAGACAGTTGAAGATTCACGAGAAGAATTATCCTACTCATGACCTAGAGCTAGCTGCAGTGGTCTTTGCCTTGAAGATTTGGAGGCATTACTTATATGGCGAGAAGTTTCAACTCTTCTCAGATCATAAGAGTCTGAAGTATTTGTTCTCTCAGAAGGAGCTGAACATGAGGCAAAGGAGATGGATGGAGCTCCTTAAGGACTATGACTTCACCTTGGAGTATCATCCGGGAAAGGTCAATGTAGTGGCAGATGCCTTGAGTAGGAGACCGACAGGTGTTGTTGCTTCTCTCATGATCTAGGAGTGGCTCATGCTTGAGACCGCTTCTGAGTTTGACCTTGTGCCATCCGGTAGGGAGCAGGGGACCTTCCTTGGTAGTGTTTCGGTACAGCCCACCTTGATTTCTATGATTATTCAGGGTCAAGCACATGATGAGTTCTCTCGCGCGAAGTTGGCTGAGTTAGTAGCTGATTTGATGGATGAATGTCTGTCTGAGCGGACTGTCGGATATGATAGTGGGTTGATATTCAGGGACAGGTTGTGCGTACCGGAGTGTGCTGACCTCAAGGAGGAGATTCTTCGGGTAGCACATCGATCACGATATACGATACATCCAGGGAGTACAAAGATGTATAAAGATCTTTGTAGGCAATTCTGGTGGAATGGGATGAAGAGAGATGTGGCAGTGTATGTATCCAAATGTCTTACCTGTCAGCAGGTGAAGGCAGAGCATCAGAGACCAGCGGGCATGTTAAAGCCGCGATCTATTCCGGAATGGAAGTGGGAGCGCATCTCTTTGGACTTTGTGACTGGATTGCCTAAGTCCAAGTTAGGGCATGATACCGTGTGGGTGATTGTTGATAGATTGACGAAGTCGGTACACTTTCTCCCAGTGTCGATGACGTACTCAGTGGAGGCTTTGTGCAAGTTGTATGTGAGGGAGATAGTGAGACTTCATGGGGTACCTGTATCCGTTGTATCAGATCGGGATGCTCGCTTTACTTCCAAGTTCTGGGCTGGTTTTCAGAAGGCTATAGGGACCACCTTGGATATGAGCACAGCATTCCACCCTTAGACTGATGGGCAGACTAAGCGGGTGAATCAGGTGATAGAGGATATGTAGTTGAGAGCCTGTGTCTTGGACTTCAAGGGAAGTTGGGAAGACCACCTTTAGCTGATTGAATTTGCCTACAACAACAGCTATCACTCCAATATTGGCATGGCGCCATATGAGGCTCTTTATGGGAGACCTTGTAGATCTCCTGTTTGTTGGGCAGAAGTGGGAGAGAGTGGGCTCTTGGGTCCTGAGATTGTTCAGAAAACCACGGAGAAGATCACGATCATTCGAGATAGGATCCGAACTACTCAGAGTAGGCAGAAGAGCTACGCTGATTTGAAGAGAAGGCAGGTGGAGTTTGAGATTGGTGATCATGTATTCTTGAAGGTCTCACCTATGAAGGGTGTGGTGAGATTTGGCAAGAAGGGAAAGCTAGCGCCAAGGTATGTTGGGCCTTTTGAGATTTTTGAGAAGGTAGGGTATTTAGCCTATCGGCTTGCCTTACCTCCTAGCATGTCTGGTGTGCATAATGTTTTTCATGTTTCGATGCTGAGAAAGTATGTACCGGATGAATCGCATGTGATTGATCATGGCACTATTAAAGTGAATGAGAATGCGACATTCGTTGTTGAACCTGTTCGTATTCTGGACAGGTCAACAAAGAAGCTTCGAAGGAAGGAGGTAGAGTTGGTCAAGGTGTTGTGGAGTCACCATGATGAGGGCGATGCATCTTGGGGATTAGAGTCGGATATGAGGGCTAAATACCCTCAATTATCTGTAGGGTAGTGTGCTTGAATTTCGGGGTGAAATTCTTTTAAGGAGGGTAGAATGTAGTAACCCAATTTTCATGTCTAATTACTTGTAAATTTCTCGTAATTAATGGAACGATGTTTTTTTTTAGAGTTGGTATTTCGAACGCTTTTAATTAGTCGTTGCCCAATGTCGGAAGTTATTCCGAGAGTTAAAATTTGAAAAACGTTTAAGTTCAATGGGTCAAAAGTTGACTTTTGATCCGTTGTGAATTTCGGAAAGTTTCATTCACGAAAATCATAGAGCTCGACGATACGAGTTCGTAGATACGTGGCACGCGTGAAACGGACGTCGTATGAAGAAGTTACGACATGTGGAAGTTATTTCCTATTCTGGAAAGTGACTATAAAGCCTGGAATGTTTTGGGAAAATATCAGAATTTGCATTTCGGTTTTTGCCTTTTACTGTTCACATTTACTGTAGCAAATTTACTGTTCATTTTTCTCTCTCCCCGATCCGGATCGCCGACCCTCTAATCTCCGCCGTACGGCCTCCGCGGCGCAAGCCCCACCCAGCAATCGACGCAACTCGGCCTCCTCTACCGTTTGAGCCAAGGATCGACCCTGGGGAAGCACTGTGCACGACGCGGCGGTGCCTCGACTTCCTGCCACCGTGCGCGGCGACGCTTGGGGTTGCGCCACCCACCGTTCGGCTGGATTTCTCCTTGCGCGCCTCCCTGAATAGGTGGATCGCGCCGAAAACGATCCGATCCGTTCTCCCCCGACCTGTTTGCAGCGGATCCAACCCGGTTCCACCCGACCCGACGCGAGTTGGTTGACCCGATCCTGTAGTGTTGACCGTTGACCGATCCTGTAGCAATCCGACCCTAAACAGATATTTACCATTTCTGGTAAATTAAGGTAAGTAAACCTCACTGTGTTCGTATTTAATACGAGTTATTTATAGTAAATGGATCGTTATATGTAAAATTGTTTTATGAAAATTATATTTGTTTTAAATTGAATGAACTTGATCGACTACGGTTCATTGGTAAGTAAAATGATTTTTAGAGTATTTACGATCAATGACTATAGTTGGTATTAGTGGGCAGATCCTGAGTGAATGCCTACGTATATATATTATATATATATATATATATATATATATATATATATTTACATGAAATATATATGTTGATTGATGTGGATGTATATTGATGTGAGCCGAAGCTCGCATACAATAATAAAACCTACAAAATATCGTTAGTAGTATAAGCAAGTAGGGATCGTTCTAAGCCGGGGATTAAGGGTACCTAAAATATGAGATTGTTAGACAAATATACACAAACATATACACATAAACGTCACACATGGGGGAATAGATGGTTCGGCAGCAAAGCTGCCCTAGATCTAAATGACACGAAATTTAAAGTCCTAATCTACTATTTACAAGTGATCATCATCTCTCACACAAAACAGTTCACACAAAAGACTCTTTAACACATAGATTTGCATGCAAGAAAGTAAGAAACAAGTATTTAGCATGTTCAAGACTCAACTTAGTTTCGACCACAATTAGAGCGATTAGCCTTTTAACCAATTGTTAGACATCTAATGTTTTAAGATCATGCTATTCGCCTTCGATCCTAAAGTTTATGCAAATCCGGTTTTACGCGTTTTAACATTTAAGCACAAGAGTCTAAAATCGAAAACATGTAAACAAGCAAGGTTGTCAATCATCTTATTTAACATGTAAGTTTTAGCTAAGGTTTTATACCTTAGGTGAGCACAATAGAATCAAAGCAACATACGTTTTAACTTTAATCATTCTACTCAGGTTAAATGAAACCTAACACCTAGATTTACATGCAAACAACAAATGCTTAAGCATAACTAATGTTTCGGTTTATAAGGAACATCCTTAGCCCACTAACCAATTTAAATCCTAAACATGCATCTAATACCACTGCTCTAATTATCATACATACGAAATTCACATGTTAAAATTACAAAACTTGAACATAAACATCAATCATGCAATAGTTTACATAAAAGTTCAATAAAAACCAAGAAACGAATTGTGTTAATACAATACAACCAAACTACAACAAATACTAAAGCCATAGGGGAATGGATCACACTTTAGGAACCTTGAAGACTCCTCGAAGACGTGATGGATGGTGCTCGGCTGCTGCTTGGCTCGGCAGGACTGAGTTTCGGCAGTAGGCAAGGTGAAAGGACTCGGCAGATTTGGTGGTGGTGGTGATGGAATTTTTGCTAAGTATTTGGGTATTTGGTGCTTGAGAAAATTGGTAGAGCTTTGGCTATTGCTGTATGCTTGAGATGAGATGATTTTCAGAATGAGAAGATGAGGTTATATATAGAGGAGAGGGGCTGCCGGCTGCCCTATTGCATAAGGGATTCAGAAAACCAAGTGGGATAAGGATTTGAAACCTTCCTTTCATAGTTCAATTAGGTTTTCTTTTTCTGAATTTTTCTTCAAGACTTTGGGCTTCACATCTTCATGGACTTCTTCAATAATCATTGGACTTCATTGCATAAGTTTTGATCCACCGAAAATGCATCCAATTGCCGGCAGCACATCAAGGCACACAGTCTACCTTATTCGGCAGCTTCTCCTAGTTTGACTAGGAGAACTTCTTTCTTCGTTTTCTTCTTCAATGTCATGGCTAGGTGTCTTCCTCTTCCCTTCTTTAAGCTTGAACCATCTTCATAAATGCATTTGTGCACCATTTGGTCCATCAAAAACAGAAAGCACAAAAAGGGGGCAGTAGGTTCCTGGAATCGGCAGATTTGATGTTGATGTAGTAACTCCGGCATATCTCCATCCTCGGAGCTCCGATTGATGCGATTCCAAGTCTCGGATAAACTAGACACACATGGCTACCTCCATATAAAACAGTTCAATCAAAATCCTTATGAGTCGACGGGAATGATTTTTCGAATTTGGGACAAAGTCCCAGGAAAATCCAGGAAGCCCCTGGATTGGTATGCTCGGACTGCCGTTTTGCAGCCAACTTTTGGGTGACTTCCCGAACTCCGATTGATCTGAAATTTTAACACAACATTCCTCAGCATATGAATATTAAGCACACCAAATTTCATATAATTCGGACAAGGATAGATTACATTTTTGTTCATCACAAAATCACAAAAAAGACATATTTTACACTATTTTCCAGATTTCTCAGACTTTGTCATTTTTCGGGCAATTAAGCACATTTCACCAAAACTCTACTAAAATTGACACTAACTATATTATGACTCTATCTTAGACAAATAAGGGTTAAACAAAGCATAAACGAGGGCATAAGCATATAATATCGTCGCACATTATGCTCCTATCAACTACCCCAC
Source organism: Potentilla sterilis (assembly GCA_963682095.1). Lineage (NCBI taxonomy): Eukaryota > Viridiplantae > Streptophyta > Magnoliopsida > Rosales > Rosaceae > Potentilla > Potentilla sterilis. The sequence goes on along the minus strand of OY821757.1, from coordinate 35,638,392 downwards.
ACTTATCCTTTGCTAGTCCCTTAGCAAACTAAATTAAACTAGACTCTAAACAAACTATTGCCCCTAACAATTTGTCTCAGGCTCGTATGTACACATAGCTTTCAAGTTAATGCATGAGGATGATAAGCACGAAAATTCCAAGCTTCATGAACATGTGACATCAATAAAAGCATATAAGAACAAAAAGTAAGCATGTAGACATGTTAAAGCTAATTCAAATCACCTCACAAGGCATACTCTCTTCTTTTCTCTCGAAGCATGGTTATTCACACATAAGTATATGCAAGCGAAAATCATGAATTACAAAGAGTGACTTGCATATATCAAAGAAACGAAAAGCACTTTGTGAATTTTGATGGAAAAACCTCACATGATATGCACCAATGAACCAAAACCATATGCTTACTCTTGAGATAATCTCCACAATCAAATTTAACCATCTTAAGAATCATGAAAAAGATCAATCAAAAGGTTGTAATGGGGCTAGGCTAAGAGGTATTCGATATTTGGATAAGGAGGCTTAAAAACGTCACCATTCGCTTTAGCAAAGCTTGAATCTCCTTATGTCTTCTCGCCGAAAAGGGTCATATTTCATCTTGTTGGACCCATACTTCATTCTTTTCTTCCCATAACATTACCACAACATTCAAGACAATAGCCATGCACAAATTTTTTTTCATTTTTCAAGCCTATGCAGTACCCTATTTCTCATATTTTCTTTATTTCTCTCGGCATTTTTCTTTCTTTTGGTCCGAGCATTCTTCTTTTCTCTTTTCTTTCTCTAAGGCACGACATACATACATTTTTCATATAATTTTATGGCTAAGTCTACCCCACACTTGTTCTTCTTCATCACACACGCGAAAACGCTTTCAAAAGTCAAGCTTTGCCAACACATAAGGTAAAGGCATCACTATACTAAGCTCATGGAAAGTGTTTAAGGGTGATGACAGAAAAGGCTAATTGTAGGCTCAAAGGGGTTTACTAAGGTGTCCCACGACGGGCACAAATAGGCACATGCTTTATTTGGCAATGGTGGTAAACCTAAATGATCTTTATTCAATCACATTCAAAATCAAGGTATTTTATGATATAAACGTTTCGAAAATCAACAAGAGTAAGTTCTAGCATACTAGAGTTCATTAAAAACTATGGCACATAGTCATCGAATATGCAAAGAATTATGAGGTTTCATGCTTCCTACAAATCTATCAAATTTTGTCTTTTTATCGCTCAAGAAGAAAGCAAATTGGCACTAAAGCTCACATAGGTTATAATCGAAATAAATTAGCTAAAACATGCATGCTTCATAATCAACAAATCCTACATGCTCCTACCAATGCACATAATCCATGAAACTCACAATTTTAAAAGTATGCACAACCATCATCTATGTATGCAAAGAGGAGAAAAACATCATTGACATATTAGGGGCATCCTAAGACTCGAAACAAACAAATTTAAACACTCTATTTTTGTGGAACAATTTTCTGAATTTTTTTCTTTTCTAAACTAAGCACACCAAAACATAAACGGAATACGTTATCCCACCCCACACTTAGAAAATCACATTGTCCTCAATGTAAGCAAAAATCTATATCAATGAATTTCCTAAGCATGCAATAGTCTAACATATACCAACATATCATCACAAATCAAACAAAAAGAGAAGGGTTAAGAAATTTCAAACTCTCGGTGATGGCTCCTTCACTTTTCTTTGATTGAATTGGGTTGCCTCCCAAGTAGCGCTTTGTGTTTATAGTCCATAGCCTAGACTTTTCACCGTTTGTTGCATGTGTTCATCTCGCTCCGAAGTAGCTCAATTCGGCATGAAGAATTTCAAGAAGAAGCTCGTTGCAAGTTGTATCCGATTCGGTACTTGTGGAGGGTAACGTATCCGGCTTTGGAAGCTGCGTGTCCGGCGACTTGTCTGTTGTATCCGGCGTGTCCAGAGGCGTATTTGCCTTGTGTCTGGCCTCTCGTATGGGCTCATCAATCCTGCCGGCAATGGCAGGTCCGACAGCATGGTACGGTGGTGGCTTGCAGCTTGACTCAGCAGTGGAAACGTGTGAAAGCTGCAGCTCGGCAGCAACTTTTGGTGGAGGATCATGGAGATCGGAAGCCTTAACGGAGTATGCTTGGAATGAACCAAAGTAAGGCTTAAGTCGGTGGCCATTAACTTTGAAACGCTTGGATGTCACACTATTCTCAATCTCAATTGCACCATATGGAAAAACTTGAGTGACAACAAAGGGGCCAACCCATCTAGAGCGAAGCTTACCCGGAAAAAGTCGAAGTCATGAATTGAATAAAAGAACTTGTTGCCCAACTTCAAACTGTTTGCCTCGGATCATCTTATCATGATAAGCCTTTGTTTTCTCCTTGTAAATCCAAGCGGCATCATAGGCTTCATTACGGATTTCTTCAAGTTCGTTGAGTTGAAGCTTTCTATGAAGGCCGGCATCATCTAAGTTCATGTTGAAGGCCTTGATTGCCCACCATGCTTTGTGTACTAGCTCAACCGGTAAGTGACATGCTTTGCCATAAACTAACCGAAAAGGAGACATACCTATCGGTGTCTTGTATGCAGTCCTATATGCCCACAAAGCGTCATCGAGACGATCACTCCAATCCTTCCTTGAAGGTCCAACGGTTTTCTCAAGTATTTGCTTGATCTCTCGATTACTTACCTCGGCCATACCACTTGTTTGGGGGTGATAAGGTGTAGATACCTTATGAGTGACTCCATACTTCTTTAATAAGGCTTCAATGGTGCGGTTACAAAAATGGGATCCTCCATCGCTAATCAAGACTCTTGGAACTCCAAAACGTGAAAAGATGTTGGTCTTGAGAAACTCGGCTACTACCTTGGCATCATTGGTGCGTGTAGCCCTTGCTTCGATCCACTTTGACACATAATCAACCGCAAGCAATATATAGATGAAACCCTTACTCGAAGGAAACGGTCCCATGAAGTCAATACCCCATAAATCGAAAATTTCAACCTCCATAATAGGCGTGAGCGGCATTTGGTCTCTAGCTCCAATGTTCCCCATTCTTTGGCATCTATCACATGCTTTACAAAACATGAATGCATCCTTGAAAATTGTAGGCCAAAAGAAACCACAAGTAAGTATCTTCAATGCCGTTTTCTTCGGTCCAAAATGCCCACCACAAGCTTCGCTATGACAAAAAGCAAGGATGGAGCGATGCTCATTCTCCGGCACACATCTTCGAATAACTTGATCACCACATTGCCTCTATAAATACAGATCATCCCACAAGAAGTGTCGAGCTTGCTTCCTTATTCTCTTTTGTTGGTGGCTCGGCATCTCTTTGGGAAATTGGTTTGTAGCAAGAAAATTGGCAATGTCGGCATACCAAGGCTCATGCACTTCAAGTCGAAAAAGTTGCTCATCCGGAAAGGTCTCACATAGGGGCAGCCGATCCACATCCTTGACAAGTCTACTCAAATGATCGGCTACGACATTCTCTACTCCTTTCTTGTCTTTAATCTCAATATCGAACTCTTGAAGCAAAAGAATCCATCGAATGAGCCTCGGCTTAGCATCCTTCTTTGTCATAAGATATCTCAAAGCCGCATGATCACTATAAACAATAACTTTGGAATTCAAAAGATATGATCGAAACTTTTCCAAAGCAAAAATTACCGCTAAGAGTTCCTTCTCCGTTGTTGTGTAGTTGAGTTGAGCATCGTTGAGAGTTCTTGAAGCATAGTAGATGGCGCATGGTTTCTTCTCAATTCGTTGTCCAAGTACCGCTCCAAGTGCATAATCACTAGCATCACACATAAACTCAAATGGCTCGTCCCAATTTGGTGACACCAAAACCGGCGCCGTACACAAAAGTTGCTTCAATCGGCAAAAGCTTGCCTCACATGCCTTCGACCACTCAAACGTCACCTCCTTTTGTAACAAGTTGCTCAATGGCTTGGCAATTGAAGAGAAGTCTTTGATAAATCTTCGATAAAACCCCGCATGGCCAAGAAAACTTCTCACATCCTTCACACACCTAGGGCTCGGCAATGCTTGTATTAGCTCCACCTTGGCTTTGTCAACTTCTAAGCCTCTTGCCGAAATAATGTGCCCTAGAACAATGCCTTGCGTAACCATGAAGTGACACTTCTCCCAATTGAGCACAAGATTTGTCTCTACACACCTCTCAAGTATCTTCTCCAAGTTCCCCAAACATGCATCGAAGGTGCTTCCATACACACTAAAATCATCCATGAACACTTCGATAATGTCTTCAATAAAATCCGAGAAGATAGCATACATACATCTTTGAAAAGTGCCGGGTGCGTTGCATAGTCCGAATGGCATCCGCCGATAAGCAAACGTGCCAAATGGACAAGTAAAAGTGGTCTTCTCTTGATCATCCGGGTGTATCATGATTTGATTGTAGCCACTATATCCATCAAGAAAACAATAGAAAGAATGGCCGGCTAACCTCTCTAGCATTTGATCCATAAACGGCAAAGGCATGTGATCCTTCCTCGTTGTAGCGTTGAGCTTCCTATAGTCGATGCACATCCGATGACCGGTTACAAGTCTTTGTGGCACAAGCTCATTCTTCTCATTCTTGACAACCGTTACACCACTCTTCTTCGGCACTACTTGCACGGGAGATATCCACTTACTATCTGAAATTGGGTAGATCACCCCACAATCAAGCAACTTGATAATTTCTTCTTTCACAACTTTCATCATGGGAGGGTGAAGTCGACGTTGAGCTTCCTTTGTCGGCTTAGCTCCTTCTTCTAATAAGATGCGATGAACACAAGTAGTAGGGCTTATTCCCTTGATGTCCGCTAAGGTCCAACCTATGGCGGTCTTGTACTTCTTAAGCACACGTATCAAATCAACCTCTTGCTTCTCACTAAGCATTGAAGACACAATAACCGGTAGTGTATCTTCTTCTCCAAGATAAACATACTTTAAATGACTAGGGAGTTCTTTAAGTTCTAACTTTGGGGCCTCTTCCACACTTGGTCGAAATTTTGTTGTGGCACTTGGAATTGACAAGAACGAATCAAACTTTGAATAAGGCCGAGCCTCTAATTCGGCACACACTTCCACTAAGCTCGCAATATCATGTATGGCTCGGCTATGATGCTAGGCTCGGCAATGATGCTATCTTCCGTGACTCGTTCTCCCTTCTTGTCAAATCCGACCCCATGCTCAATCGCTAATTGCTATGCGTCGAGCGAGGTCGACATAACTTGCTCGACCTCTTCCAAAACATCAATGGCACAACCATCCTTCAAATCAACAATGGGAAATTTCATGGCATCAAACACATTAAACTTAATCACCTCACCATCGAACTCCATAGTTAGGTTGCCCTCGGCCACATCTATCTTTGTGCGCGCCGTCCTCATAAATGGTCGCCCTAGTAGCAATTGAGTGCTATTGACCGGCGAATCCTCCATCTCAACCACATAAAAATCGGCAGGGAATATCAATTGATTGACTTGCACCAACACATCCTCCACATAACCCTCCGGATACTTACTTGAGCGATCCGTAAGTTGAATGATGACATTATCCTTCTTGAGAGGCCCTATACTCAACGTTTGATACACATTGAGTGGCATGACATTGATCGATGCTCCCAAATCCAACATCACATCCTCAAAACGAGTGTTGCCTATGACACAAGGCACATTGAAGGTACTCGGATCCTTCATCTTTGGTGGCAACTTCCTTTGAATAACGGCCGATACTGTCTCGCTCATAGTCACCACACGAGTATCCCTAGTATGCCTTCTAGCCATACATAGCTCCTTCAAAAACTTAGCATACTTCGGTACTTGCTTAATGCATTCCAACAAAGGGATGTTGACTTGCACTTTTCGGAAAATCTCCAACACCTCCTCATCGGACTTATCCTTCTTCGATTTAGCAAAGCGAGAAGGGAATGGAATGCTTGATGTCGGCACCCCTCCCTTGCTTGCTTGGTTCGGCACTAGCTCATTCTTTGATGTTGCGGGATCGTACTCAAGCTCATTACGCAGCCCCTTATCTTTCACATGGTTGTTGCCGGCCTCTCTTCCTTGCTCGGCAGCACCCCTGCCGGTTGCACTATCACTCTCGGCTGCAGCATGGTTGCCGGCTGCAGCCCCTTCGGTCCCCTCAATATGGCTGCCGGCAATGGCAGGTCCGGCAGCCCTCTCTTCATCCTCGATAACATTAAAAGTTACTCGCTTCTTCTTTGGACTTGTTGGAGGAAACAACTCTCTTCCACTTCGAGTTTGAATCACTTTGGCTTGCTCGTTCCTCGGATTGGGAATCGTATTGGTTGGCAACTTCCCTTGCTCATTAAATCTTCCCATGAAATCTACAACTTGGCCCATTTGAGTCTTGAGCTCACCAATGTCCTTTTGATGATTTTGTTGCCCCGCGAGTAATGTTTGAGTAGCACTTGACAAAGATTGGAGCAAAGCATCGTAGTTGGGATTGCTCGGTGCGGCTTGGCCTTGGCTCGGCCCTCCTTGAGTTTGGTTCGGCAGGGCTGCAAAATGTCCTTGGTTCGGCTGATATGGTTGCCGAGGCACAAATGGTGCCCTCGGTGCAAATGGTGCTCCTCCCTCTCTCGGTTGCATAGGTGCCCTAAGCACATTGCCATTATTCGCCCATCGAAAGTTAGGATGATCATTGAACCTCGGATTGAAATTTCCAAATCGTTGGCCTCCTTGAAAGCCAATAGCATTGCACTCCTCTACTCCCTCATTAACTCCAAATTTAGGACATTGTTCGGTCTCATGGCCCTCGGTGCAAATTCCACAAACAATAGCACGCTTCTTCATCAAATTACTCACCAAGTCGGTAAGCTTATCAACTTTCTCCTCTAATTTTGAGCTCGAAGACGTCTCATGCACCTTCTCATTCCTTTGCACATTGCCTCGTGCCATGCCAAATTGTTGATTATTCAAGGCGCGAACTTCCAACAAACTTCTTGCCGCTCCGACATTTAACTCCAAAAAGCTACCTCCCGCGGCCGAGTCAAGAAACTCTCTCTCCATGACGCGCAATCCCTCATAGAAATATTGTAGCAAGAGCCCATCGCTAATGCCATGCGATGGACACAAAGAAACTAGGGACTTGAACCTCTTGTAGTAGTCGAAGAAAGTCTCATCTCCGGCTTGCTTCACACTAGTAATTTGCTTCCTCATATCAGTGATGCGTGAAGCAGGAAAGTACTTGAGTAAAAACTCATCCATCATAGAACTCCACGAAACAATGCGACCACTAGGCACCTCAAAAAAACCACTCCTTCGCTTGATCTTCTAATGAGAACGGAAAAGCCTTCATTTTGAAGTGTTGTAAATCGGTCCCTCTTGGACACATAGACTCAGTGGTGAAGTTAAACCACTGTAGATGCTTATTAGGGTCCTCACTCGGCATCCCATAAAACGATTTCAGCTTATGGAGGAATCCACTCCTCAATTCAATCTCTCCCGTCTTGTCAGCTTCCAAGGGAGGATAAGTGATATTAGAAGGAGCAACTCCAGCTCCAGCAACATGACCATTCTGTGATCGGATTGAAGCCATTATCTCTTCTTCTTCCTCTGATTCGGCAAAGGCTACAAATTCTGGATTCTCAAGATCACACGACGACGAAACAAAGGATGGGGAGCTCGGCAAAGAATCAGAAACGGACGGCAATGATGAAACTGATGAACTGGTTGGTGACGATGGCGGTAATGGCACAAAACGAGCAATAGCGAGTTCTTGATCTAAACGTTGCAAACGACCTTGAAGATCTCTTGTCCAAATACTAGATTCGGACATGCATTATTTCTGAAATTTGCAACATTTAAACAAGTTAGAACATCGTAAAGAATAGAAATACAAGAATATACATCATTACAAGCCACGGCATTGGCGATTACAAAACATATTTCAAACAATGACACTCATATAAACATTCGGCAAAGCACAAAGATTTCGGCAAAGCACAAAGATATTTCGGCAATAAGGGATCAAAAATTGGAACGTTCATGATCATGTAATCGCTAAGTCTAATTTCTTTTAAAATTTGTTCTAACTCTCGAAGTACGTGGAGCAGAGGAGATAACGGTGTAATGGACTGATACAGCCTCCGGTAGTATCATGCTTAACCCGATATACCTCAAGAGTTTGAACCACACAACATGTTTTATCTTTGAAGAAAATAGGCCACATATGTCAAGTTATGTTCTAGCGTCTAAAGTGAGGTGATGCTTCGGCACAAGCTGTCGACTAGGTCGTGCGGACTTTACGTTTCAAAGGTCATTAAAACCACGGAGGGCGAACCCCCTATCGACTCACTCACCGAGAATGAACATCAGTCTGTGGGCCTTGAGATCCAGTTAAACAAACCTGAGAACCATATCTATGATAATAATTTCCCCATACTTTGTAAAACAAACACGGATCCCTAGCAGTCTACAAGTGTTGATTAAAACCGCCCTCAACCTCATAGAAGTAATACTATTGCCGAAAAGATGCTTATATGCGTGGGGGGGAAGTATCCCGCGTTTCCCAATCTACATAGAAACGGTCTCCGACATAGCACCATTCACATGAAGGGTTTTGGTTATGATCAACAAAAGTGGCTTCACCTACATGTTACACTTTAGAAACTACAATAAACTCAAACATACACAACACTATCAACTCCCTAGAAATTAAACTAAGTGATTACCAACATACATCAATATACATCATGCAACTTCCGAAATTTAACTCTACATGCCGAAGCATATTTCTACTTTACAAAATCCCAAAATAAAATTAAAAATTACAACTTTACAACTATACAACAAAAATTTCCAGCAACATTATATACACAACAAAATCATAAAACAAGCTTTTATAATCCCCGGCAACGGTGCCAAAAATCGATGTGAGCCGAAGCTCGCATACAATAATAAACCCTACAAAATATCGTTAATAGTATAAGCAAGTAGGGATCGTTCTAAGCCGGGGATTAAGGGTACCTGAAATATGAGATTGTTAGACAAATATACACAAACATATACACATAAACGTCACACATGGGGGAATAGATGGTTCGGCAGCAAAGCTGCCCTAGATCTAAATGACACGAAATTTAAAGTCCTAATCTACTATTTACAAGTGATCATCATCTCTCACACAAAACAGTTCACACAAAAGACTCTTTAACACATAGATTTGCATGCAAGAAAGTAAGAAACAAGTATTTAGCATGTTCAAGACTCAACTTAGTTTCGACCACAATTAGAGCGATTAGCCTTTTAACCAATTGTTAGACATCTAATATTTTAAGATCATGCTATTCGCCTTCGATCCTAAAGTTTATGCTAATCCGGTTTTACGCGTTTTAACATTTAAGCACAAGAGTCTAAAATCGAAAACATGTAAACTAGCTAGCAAGGTTGTCAATCATCTTATTTAACATGCAAGTTTTAGCTAAGGTTTTATACCCTAGGTGAGCACAATAGAATCAAAGGCACATACATTTTAACTTTAATCATTCTACTCAGGTTAAATGAAACCTAACACCTAGATTTACATGCAAACAACAAATGCTTAAGCATAACTAATGTTTCGGTTTATAAGGAACATCCTTAGCCCACTAACCAATTTAAATCCTAAACATGCTTCTAATACCACTGCTCTAATTATCATACATACGAAATTCACATGTTAAAATTACAAAACTTGAACATAAACATCAATCATGCAATAGTTTACATAAAAGTTCAATAAAAACCAAGAAACGAATTGTGTTAATACAATACAACCAAACTACAACAAATACTAAAGCCATAGGGGAATGGATCACACTTTAGGAACCTTGAAGACTCCTCGAAGACGTGATGGATGGTGCTCGGCTGCTGCTTGGCTCGGCAGGACTGAGTTTCGGCAGTAGGCAAGGTGAAAGGACTCGGCAGATTTGGTGGTGGTGGTGATGGAATTTTTGCTAAGTATTTGGGTATTTGGTGCTTGAGAAAATTGGTAGAGCTTTGGCTATTGCTGTATGCTTGAGATGAGATGATTTTCAGAATGAGAAGATGAGGTTATATATAGAGGAGAGGGGCTGCCGGCTGCCCTATTGCATAAGGGATTCAGAAAACCAAGTGGGATAAGGATTTGAAACCTTCCTTTCATAGTTCAATTAGGTTTTCTTTTTCTGAATTTTTCTTCAAGACTTTAGGCTTCACATCTTCATGGACTTCTTCAATAATCATTGGACTTCATTGCATAAGTTTTGATCCACCGAAAATGCATCCAATTGCCGGCAGCACATCAAGGCACACAATCTGCCTTATTCGGCAGCTTCTCCTAGTTTGACTAGGAGAACTTCTTTCTTCGTTTTCTTCTTCAATGTCATGGCTAGGTGTCTTCCTCTTCCCTTCTTTAAGCTTGAACCATCTTCATAAATGCATTTGTGCACCATTTGGTCCATCAAAAACAGAAAGCACAAAAAGGGGGCAGTAGGTTCCTGGAATCGGCAGATTTGATGTTGATGTAGTAACTCCGGCATATCTCCATCCTCGGAGCTCCGATTGATGCGATTCCAAGTCTCGGATAAACTAGACACACATGGCTACCTCCATATAAAACAGTTCAGTCAAAATCCTTATAAGTCGACGGGAATGATTTTTCGAATTTGGGACAAAGTCCCAGGAAAATCCAGGAAGCCCCTGGATTGGTATGCTCGGACTGCCGTTTTACAGCCAACTTTTGGGTGCCTTCCCGAACTCCGATTGATCTGAAATTTTAACACAACATTCCTCAGTATATGAATATTAAGCACACCAAATTTCATAGAATTCGGACAAGGAAAGATCATATTTTTGTTCGTCACAAAATCACGAAAAAGACATATTTTACACTATTTTCCAGATTTCTCAGACTTAGTCATTTTTCGGGCAATTAAGCACATTTCACCAAAACTCTACCAAAATTGACACTAACAATTGAACTTTACAGATTAGTTATGTTTATAATATATGTTTAAATTCGTCTCTTAAATTTAATTAGAATATTGTAAATATTGTTCAAAATTACAACAATAAATATATATTATCATCATCATATTACAACATGTACCATAATTAACTAGTAGTCTTCATCTTCGTCGTCTCCACCATCATCGTCTTCATCTTCCTCTTCCTCTTCCTCATCAAATTCATCGCCACTGTCATCTTCCTGTTCCTCACCGTTTGATTCTTCGTTTTATTCGTGTACTTCTAAATCGAGTTAGAGATTAGATGCATCAATATGGTAAAATTGTATTGAACTTAGTTTGTCCTCTTAGTAAGGCTCTGTGATTTGATTCCCTGAAGGAAGCATGTTATATTCTGTTGCCAGTACTTCGGCACTGTAAAATTTCGGTGCGACATTTCTTGCACCACCTTCCAAGTACCACCCGCCGCAGGATCGTCCATGTAGAACACTTGTTTTACCTTGATAGCAAGAGAAAATGGTGAATTCTCATAGTAACTAGTGTTTGTATCCACTGATATCAGACCATGATCTACCTTGACTGTGTCAATTTCTTCGGCATCTAGATCGTCAGTAGTGTTGTGACATATAACTTTGAACAACACGACCGACAAATTGTCTAGATAACATACCTCGACTATATAGTCAAGATGGCCATAGAAGTGTTGGCACAGGTTTCCAACGTTTGTGCTTAACATCACCCCGCTATTTTGAGTCACAAGCCTTTGATCTATATCGAATTAGACATACTTGATACCGTTCACATAACACGCCTTATAAATCCGGCTAAATTGCGGACCTCGAGCCAATGACCATATTGCCCTGTTAAAATTAGGGTCTTCAGCATCATTTCTTCTCTTGGCCTGAAAAATAGATGATGTTAGTTTTATACTATTTAGGGTTTAGGATCTTTGTACAAGAAAAAATAATTCAATTTTCGTACAAATTTTAAGAACCATCGATGGAAACTCCTCCTCATGGGGCGCTCGCCGTAATCGTCACCATGTTTTGCTATGTACATCTGCAACTGAGCGTCCATGTAATATTGAGCTTATTCTGTATCCGTCAAAATCTGCCAGTGAGCCTCAGCCGTTTTCTCCTCTGTTAACCTGATATTTCTGGTGGTATCAATATTGCCTCAGTTAGTGTAAACTTAGTTTTTAAAAAAAGAAACATATTTGGTTAGTGCATATACATTTGCTTCGCATACATCCATGTAAAGTGTACTGGGCCTGTAAGCATAACTTGTTCGGAAAGATGATTGACAGTGCTATCAATGGCTTCACGACGTTATTTGGCAAAAATCATTGGATAACCACTGGAAGAAGACGTTGAAGCATGACATGGCAATCATGCGTCTTCAATCCATAGAACTTTTTCTCGGTTAGTTTCACCTTATTTCTCAAACTTCCCGCATAGCCAAGTTGATACCTAACACCGCGAAACCATTCGAATACTTCTTCACGACGATCCTCTTGAACTAAAAAGGATGCAAGAGGAACCTTTCCCGTCCTCTTTTCAGCTTCCGAACACTACTGACTTTTGCGTATTCCCCTCTTCTCCAAAGCTTCGCGAGCCCTTGGACCATCCTTGCTCTTCCCTTCAATTGCAAGAATGGTGCCCAGGATATTGTCACCCACGTTCTTTTCAATGTGCATGACATCTAAACAGTACATAAATCTGTGTAACAACGATGACCAATAGGGAAACATCTAAATCTGGATGTTGGCTAAGAGTGGCGTAACTGTGTGACCTACTTTCCTCCAAAATTTCATCTTCGTTCTTATGAGCTGGTCTTTTTCCCCACTCTGCCTTCCCTTTAAATGCCAAACTGAATGGCATTGGTGAATTCTCCTCGAGCCATTTCTGATGCCCTACATAAACAATTCTCCCACAAATATGCTCCGCCATTAGCTCATCTAGACAAATTGGACATGCCTTGTACCCTTTCACCGTTTAGTCCGCAAGCATCCCTAAACCAGGAAAGTCACTTATAGTACACATCACCGCTGTCTTCATCGTGAATACATCATTGTCAACTCGGTAAAAAGTTAAGACTCCATTTTCCCACAAATATTTGACCTCGTCGATCAATGGAAGAATGAGTACACTAAGGCACTTTTCTGGAGATTTAGGGTAAGAAATCAACACGGTCCACATATTATATTCCTTTCTCATACACATATTAGGGGGTAGATTATATGGCATCACAACCACGGGTCATGTACTATGCTGGGTTGTCATTGTTACAAATGGACTTAAACCATCAGTTGCCACTCCAAGCCGCACATTTCTTCCCTTAATGTCTTCGAAACCTGAAAATGTTCTATTAAAATGTCGCCATGCTTCTCCATCAGATGGGTGTCGGAGGGTACTTTCATCTGGTTGCTTCTCCTTATGCCATTGCATATGCTTTGCTGTGTGTGGAGACATAAATAGGCATTTCAACCTTGGAGTGAGAGGAAAATATCAGATTACCTTTTTTGGAATGTCATCTGTATCTGGCTTATATCTTTCAGCACCACATACTGGATAAGTCCTACGGGTTTTATTTCCAGCCCCCCTGAATAGGTAATAGTTGAACTCACAAACATGAATTTTTTCATATCCAAGGGAAATATCCTTGATGATTTTTTTAATTCTCGAATAACTCACAGGGAAATTATGCCCTTTAAAAAACTTATGCAACCATTCAAATAATTTATCAACACTCGTATCCGACCATCCATTTTCAACTTTAATTTTCATTGCATGTAATATGGCACTTAATACAGTTTCTTCACTCCCTTCATACAATGGGTTTGCGACTCCCTTAGAAGCCTTTCATACTCAGCATAATCATCATCTACCATGTCATTGAATTGAACTTCAGCATTTTCTTCAACATTCACATTATGCGGTGCATTTCCATGGTATCCAAAATAGTACGGAAATACATCTTGTATAATCTCCACAGGCGGGATCACTAAAGGACCGGCAACACTGGAAGCCTCCACTCTGTCTTGAAGCCACTGTCTCCGTCGACTAATCATTGCGGGTTGACCAGAAACTTCCCTATATAGGTGTCAAACTGTGTAAGTCGGATCCAAACCACAGAGTATCCAGTGATGACAAATCTCTACGATTTCCTTATAATAAGAACCATTTTTGCAAATTGCGCACGGGCAAGGGAGATACTTGGTTCCAATAGTGTAAGTCCTCACAAAATTGATGAAGTTAACTAGGCCTATTCTGTAATCAGGGTGTGTATAATGATGATTCATAAAAGATTTGTCGGGGACATCATCTATGTTTCCTGTATAACATATATAAACAGACAATATGCATAATGTTATCACACAACATTTATGATACAATCAAAACATGTCCCAACACTTCTTCTCCTTATTCCTCCAGGTTGGGTCCTATCTCCTTCAGGCGAACACGACGTTGTTGATCATTTTGCTATTCATGTGGTTTTTGCTACAGTTTTGAGAAATTTCGGCAGCATCTCCCTACAGTTCCTCAAGTGCATAAAAATCTAAACAACCTAATTTGCACTCGAGGAACATTGTAGAGAGACACTGTCGAAACTATATCCCAAAACTGAAACGGAAACCACATGAATAACAAAACGATCAACAAAATCGTATTCGCCTAAAGTGTCCAAAAATGAGATAATTCGAGAATCAACAACTCATCTCGATCAACTAGATGAGTTGTTGATTCTCAAACGGGAGTTCTAAGCTGATAAACACCACAATTATATATAATATGAAACCATAAATTTACACACGGCACACTCCCTCACTAAGTCACTCGCATGTTTCAGAAACTCTAACTACCACAATCCATACACAACACAAACCAATTACATCATTAATTAATAATTTCAACCTAATCTACCATAAAATTCACAAAATTTCATTCAATTGCACTATTTCACAAAATTTCATTTTCACTAAATTTGGATTTAACTAAATTTCACAATTTCACTAAATTACACAAAAATTCAATTTCACTAAATTTCTCATTTTCACTAAATTTCACTAATATTCAATTTCACTAAATTTCACAATTTCACAAACTAACATAATCTCAATTTCACCAAAATGACTACAAACTCCATCATATATTCAAACACCCAACACTAAAAACAACACAAAACACATTATAAACCAAATCCAACTCAAGATATCAAACACTAAATTCAACCAATCAAACCCAAATATGGTGATTACAATGAAGAGGAGAGATTATACTAACCTACAAAGCAATTAGAAGAGAAGACCTGTTTCTGCCTAAACCCGGGGGTCTTGGTAGATACTTGATGAATCCGACTCGATCTCCTGCAATCCTGCTTACTAAGGGGAATACCGGGCGGGCCGGCCTTCACCTCTCCGATGCTTAAGTTAGTATAGTTGGAATATATATAACTCGGGCACGTATGTAAGCAGGGAGGGAGACAAGTTACCTATTTATGGTGGTAGTTGAGGCCCTTATATAGGTGGTTGAGGGTGAGGGCTGGCCTTGCCCTTCGATGTGGGACTGGTTCCCTTCTGTTTGGATATTCTGGTGCCCTCTTTGGCAGGCAGGCGCCCCTGGTCCCAGGACCCTTGGAGGCAGGATAGACCGCTGGGCCCCGAGGCCTGGTGCTGGTGCTCCGATCCTGAGTCCTGGGCCGGGCCCTGGTGTACTTGCCGCGGGTCTGTGGGCTTGCTGTAGCCCCTCTGCGGCTACTGTCAACAAGTCCCCCAAGTTCCCGGTCAAGTGCAATCTTGAATGGGGACTTATCTGTCTTGCTCTTGTCCCGCAGACCCGCGGGGTTACCAACCTACAGGTCCCCAGTCCCCCAAGTCCGCGTTAAAGATTGGGCGTGACCGAGGTGAGTACCTGTTACTGATGGCAAGAAATATTTTATAAGCATGTTGGGTAATGTAAAATAGGATTGTGCTCGAGTGTTAGAGCATGGAATGGGGTGGAAACCCGAAGAGTGTATGAGATGATGCCATGCGATAGATGGTGCATGGAATGTTGATGATGAGGCGTTGAAATCCGCCATGCGAGAGATTAATGCATGGAATGAAGGTGATGAGGCGTTGAAATCCGCCATGCAAGAGATTAATGCACGGAATTCTGATTGGGTCTGCTGCCCTTCGAAGCTCACTGGTCCCGAACTGGGCATCCTGCCAAATCAGAACGGAGCGGTGCAAACTGGGCCAGAACCGGTTGTTCTGCCAAACCAGAACGGAGCGGTGCAAACTGGGCCAGAACCGGGCGTTCTGCCAAACTAGAACGGAGCGGTGCAAACATTTGCTAATTCTTCTCAGCTTTGTGTTTAAATAAGCGATGAGGTAGATGTGCAGGTTTGTTAGCCTGCGGGGAGACTTGTTCTGTGTTAGAGATACAATCTGCCCGGTGGGATGGTGTAGAGATAACGAGGCTCCCCCATGTGTTCCCAAAGATATCGCAGTTCAGTGCGATGCAGGGTTTTTATCCTGCTGGACAGTATCGCGGTTCAATGCGACGCAGGGTTTTTATCCTGCTGGACAAGGGTACATGTGTTAGATGTAGACTCGCCCGGTTTGTAAAGCCCATGCGTTTGCCATGGGGGCGGACTCGATGGGTGACATGCCTATCGAAACGAGTCCCCCTGTGAAAAAGCCATGGGTCCGGATGTTTATGTTTCCGGAAAGTACTCTCAACCTGGTGGGATATGACGGAATCGATGAGGTGGGCCTCGCCCGGGCGTTCTGCCATATCGAGACGAGGTCGTTGGTGTAGATGCGGGGGAAGATGCCATGGAGCCGGTTGAATAATCATAACCGCGGACTACCATGGTACCGGGCGGGACTCGCGCGGGTAACATGCCATATCGGTGCGAGGTCCTGCTCAAACCCGGATAGATGCTCTTGAAGCGGTTGGATCAGCATAACAGGTGAGAGGTCTTCCTAAGCGGTTTGAATTGCAATGATGATGGCGTGCAACCGTGGAATCTGGGGAAGCGTAGGGGAGCGTGACTCCCTGGCTCCTGCTCCTGCCTTCCTGTCGCCAGCGTGTGGGACAGGTGGCTGACATGCATTTAAGGAGGGAGTCCATCAGTCTCGTCAGTTATGATGGCGTGGGCAGTTTTACCAATGCTGGGACACGTGCCGTCAGGGGACGGTTTTGTGATGGAGGGCCTGGATTCGCAGGCGTTTGATTTGTTCTGATTTGTGTTTTTGGAGGGATTCCTAAATGCCTAGGGCACCGGTCTCCTCTATAAATAGGTCTCTTCTGCTCTTCTTTCTATCTTTGTTGCTTGTACGTTTTTAAGAGACCGAGAGAAAAAAGGAGGTGGTCCGGCGAGAAGAAAACCCTAAGTTCCTTGCCCCAAGAGATCCGTTGTTTGAAGCGCTCCCAAGCCTCCTTTTACCATTGCTCGTTGCTTTCGCTGGGCGGATTGTCCTCGGCTGAGCATACTAATCGGTAAGTTGTGTTCTTTGCCCCGGTGTGTCTTGGTTTTTTGTTGATTTGTTGTTTTGCGGCGGGGGGGGGGATCTGTGTCGCTGACTGGGTTGCTCAGCGGCAAACTTTTGGGGGGGGGAGGCCGTTGAAGGTGGTGTTGTAGTCTGTTGCTGACGAGCGTTAGGGTTTTGCTTTCCTGCCCCTAGATTAAGATGTACACTTCGAGTTCGGAGGAGGCTTCTGAATCTGCCGCAAGAGGTCCTGTGGTGGATGATGTGGAGAGGATGCAGGACTGGCTCGATTCTGAAGCCCTGGAGCAAGAAGCCGCGGACCGCTCCGGGAGCGGTGACTCGTCCACGTCCTCGGATTCCGGGTCAGATTCCTCGGAAGCTGAGATACCGCACGGGGTGCGAATGGCCGGTGCGCATGCTGAAAGCTACACGCTTGGCAGGGGAAGAACTGCCGTGGTATGTGACGAACCGGAGGAGAGCCTGACTCCCGCGGAGATCGCTGCGTTTCGGGAAACGTGGGGTATTTCGGACGATATCTTTTTGCGTCCACTGAACCCTGGAGAGTCGGCCTGTAACCCGGAGGAGGGTTGGGTTGCCGTGCATCCGGACCAGTTCCGGCACGGGATGTCGCTACCGCTGCCTGACTTTGTGCAGTATATTCTGAGTACCCTGCCAGCGTCGCCCGCGCAGCTGCCCGGTCTTCAATGGAGGCGGCTACTAAGCCTAGGCTGCCTGTACGACTTGTCCGGAATGAGTATGCCTACGATCAATGAATTCCGGGCGCTGTATAGGTTGTCCTACTCGAGGAAAACGGGGTCCAAAGGCTGCTTATCCTTCAACTCCCGCAACAATCAAGCGGTTATCACCACTATGCCTTCATGGGTAGACAACAGCTGGAGAAAGAAGGTGGTGATGGCTGGCGGGGCTTGGCAGGTGAAGAGGAGGAGGTACCGGGTGCCTGGCGCCTTCCAGCCCATAGGCGACCAGTCGTTCCAGCTGTCCGAGTTGGAGCAGGAGAGGGTCTTGACCATTCTCGGCTGCTGGGACCACCTGGAGCGAAGTTCGTACAACTTCATCCGGCGAGAAGTGCTGGAACACTGTGGGCTTGGGCGGGATCCCGGTGGGTAACAAACCCTAGCGGTGGGACTTGTGCTAGGTTTTGCTCAACAGTTTAACATTTCTCTTTGTCCTGCAGGTGCGTCAACCCGGGCGGTGATCAAGCCCGAAAACACTCTTTCGATGGACGGGGAAGACCTCCTGAGGCAGCTTACGGAGAAGGGTGCGAGCGTCGCCCGGTCCTCGGTGGAAACGGACGGGCGGGTTACGTTGCATGCGGAGCCCCAGGCCCGGGATCTGGACGAATCGTCCTACGTGCCGGAGCGAGTGAAGACCCATCACTCTGTGGCAGCAGCGGTGCAAGGGAAGGGCAAGAGCACCGGGGGACCGGTGCGGGTTCCTGGGGGAGAAAACAGGGTCCCCAACCGTGCGGCGAGCCTGGGTATCGCTGCTTTTGTTCCTCGTGCAAGCGCACGTGCCGCCGCTCCCGAAGGGCGGGGAGAGAAGCGGAAAGGGCCGGAGGGGCCGTCCCCTTTGCTGGTGACGCTAACTGGCGGATCATCCCGGGAGGTCCTGGCGAAGCGGGTCAGGACAACCAGCAGCGTAACATCCCATGCTGGGGAGGGAGCCGGAGCGGCCCGCCAGAGCAGTCCTGCGCCCGCGGAGGTGGGTATGGGAAGTCCGGACAATACTCTCGTTCGGCAGATGATGGCGGACCTGGCCAACTTCGGCCTGGACAGGCCCGGGGTTGATGGCGTGCTGGCGGGTGGTAACCGGCCAAAATGCAAGGAATCCATCCTCCGGGTAAGTACCGCATGATACCACCGTATTGCTTATGTCCCGCCCTCTTTCTTTGCCACTTGACGGCCTTTACTGTCCTGCAGCTGCTCTACCACCTATACCAGCCGGATGCAAGTGAGGAGCTCCCGGTGCTGAAGAGGCAGATAGCTGCGCTATCCAGGTCTCAGAAGCTTCTGGAGGTGGAGAAGTCCCGCTCGGATCGGGAGAAGGCCAGGGCGGAGGAGAGAGCCAAGAAGATGGAGGAAAAGGCCAGGAAGATGGAGGAAAGGGCCCGGGAGCTGGAGGAGCAGAACCGGAGCATGGAGAGTGAGAGGGAGCGGGCTGACGCTGAGAGGGCCGAGCTGGAGGCCAAGATAGACGAGCTCCAGGCGCGTGCCGCCGCTGCTGCTGGCGGAGATGATCCGGGTCAGTTCGACCGGTTCGTTCTTCAATACGAGGAGAGCAATCGGTTCCTGGATTGCCTGGAGAAGGCCCGGGAGGAAGGCATCTCGGATGCCTACACGGAATGGGCGGCGAAGGGGTGGTTAAATACTTCCCTGATGCCTGGTACCTCTGCCGAAGGAAATGCTCCTGTGGAGCCGGTCATCCAGCAGCTGGCGGTGGAGAAACAGTCAGGAGCAGAACATCGCTCGCACTTGGATTCTTTTACCAACAGTGCCGAACCTGCCGGAACTGAGGTCGACGACGAAGCCACCGCTGGAGATGCGGCTCCATAGGATGTTTTTCTCGCTTTTGCTTGTAAAAGAAACTCTTCGGAGCGGTTTATTTTTTGGATACTTTAACTATGAATATATACATCTGAGCTTGCGGGGCCAGAGTTTTCAAAAGTAGTTTGCATATATTTGATCTTTACAATCGGTTGAACCGGCGATATGCCAAACTAGCCGCCTGGACCCAGCGGGTTTACCAGGCCGGGTTACCCTCCCGGTCGGGGCCTGCTCCTCTCTCCCCTACATATCTCTGGAGCTGGCCGCTGTCAATCAAGCCCTGCACTGCAGTCTTGAGGGCGAAGCACTGGTTCGTCCGATGAGTTGCCTCATCGTGGTACGAGCAGTACTTGCCTGTCTGTGCCGTCGTGAGCTTCCCCTTGGGGTACCTTCTCTGGGGCGGTGGGGCAATGACGTCCGCATTCTCTAGCAGGATGTCCTCATATGATGCGGTGAGAGTGGAGAAGACTTCTTGATTAGCCGGGGGTGCTGGCATAATTGCCAGGGGGCGCTCTTGGTGGTACGGTGCAGGTTTGTTCTCGGTCCGAGGCTGGGGCCTGTCAGAGAAGGGTCTCTGCTGTCGCTGCGGCCAGGTCTTGCCGTTGTTGTTGTTGTTCCGGCCGGGTCGGCGACTCCCGTGCTCGGCTCGCTGGCCGGGTTTGCTCTCGTGACTGCGCGGGGGATCCTCTACCCGAGGATGGTCCAAAGACTGCTCATCCCGCTTCCTCTTCAGCAGGTGGTTCCCGTAGGTCTCATGATCGGCCTGGGCATGCCGGATGGCCATAGCCATCAACTCGTCGTAGCCCTGAGGGAGTTCTACCCTGACGGCGTAGGAAAACTTCCCTGCCCGAAGCCCCTGCTTGAATGCCATCTCGGCGATGCCTTTGTCCAAGTTCCGAACTCCGGCCGTGGCCGTCTGCCACCGGTTGACAAAGGTTCTCAACTCTTCCCCGGGGGCTTGGATGCAGTTGAAGAGGACGGTGGATGTCCGCGCTCCCTCGACTCGGAGGATGAAGCGGCCTACGAACCGGTCAGCCAGCTGTTCGAATGCCTCGATTGAATTCGCAGGAAGCTCGTAGAACCAACTGAGCGCCTCTCCGGACAGGGTCTCCTGGAAGATGTTGCAACAGATTGCATCGGAGTAACCCTTGGCGCAGGTCTGGGATCGGAAGCTGTCCAGATGCTGATACGGGCAACCGGACCCGGAATAGGTGAGTTTGAGGGACTTCTGGTTGCCAGATCTCCCCGACTCTATGACTCGGTGTGAAAAGGGGCCCATGCGCTCGTTGAACCGGGCGCCTTCCAATGGCCGGGCCGCTCTCCTCTCGTTTGCCTCTATCTGGGCCTTCAGATCCGACACGGTGTTGGCTAGCAGTTGCAGCGCCCGGGCGGTTGGAGTATCCACTTCACCCACGGACGAAGTGTGCGGCTGGTGGGAGGCGGGCGTGCTCTTCGGCAGGTCCTCGCCGGCTCGTGACTTCTCCCGCATAGGCTCGCTGGATCGGGCGCCCGAAGATTGTCCAGCCTCTAGCCGCCGGGGTTGGAATAGCAGGGGTGCGGCTTGTGCCTCGGCCATGGCAGCACTGCGCTGCTGCCCCCTCTCTAGGGCGGCTACCAGGGCGGTGTTTACTGCCTCTATCTCTTCGTATCGGGCCTGGGACTTGGCTCGGTCCCGGTCGTTCTCCTCTCTGAGACGACTAACTTCCGCGGCCATTGCCCGTACCTTTCCCGCCAAGCCGTCATGGTCGGGGCTGTACGTGGGGTCTTGATCCTGGCTCTCAGACTGATCACTCGGATCATCCGAGAACGTCAGGGATAGGCCACGAAGCACTGGGCTGCCTTCGTCCTCTATCGGGTCTTTCCCGTGCGAGCTCTCGTGGCGGGGCTCTGGATCACCGGAGGGCCCTCCACGGCTCCTTCCCAAATCGCTGCCCTGCTCGCCACGCATCTCCCGCGTGACGACAGGGGTGGAGGCGAGCGTTTGCACAGCTGCAATACGCCCTTCCTCAGTAGTTCCTTTCTCTTGACTCATTCCCACAATCTCAGCCAGCGGCGTTGCTTGCACGGCTTCTTGTTCAGAGTTCCCACAGACGGCGCCAATTGTTTCTGCCTAAACCCGGGGGTCTTGGTAGATACTTGATGAATCCGACTCGATCTCCTGCAATCCTGCTTACTAAGGGGAATACCGGGCGGGCCGGCCTTCACCTCTCCGATGCTTAAGTTAGTATAGTTGGAATATATATAACTCGGGCACGTATGTAAGCAGGGAGGGAGACAAGTTACCTATTTATGGTGGTAGTTGAGGCCCTTATATAGGTGGTTGAGGGTGAGGGCTGGCCTTGCCCTTCGATGTGGGACTGGTTCCCTTCTGTTTGGATATTCTGGTGCCCTCTTTGGCAGGCAGGCGCCCCTGGTCCCAGGACCCTTGGAGGCAGGATAGACCGCTGGGCCCCGAGGCCTGGTGCTGGTGCTCCGATCCTGAGTCCTGGGCCGGGCCCTGGTGTACTTGCCGCGGGTCTGTGGGCTTGCTGTAGCCCCTCTGCGGCTACTGTCAACAAGACCCAAGCAATTAGACCCCGAAATTGATGAAATCAACCGATCTGCCCCCTTTTTCGCAGCTCCGGAACAGTTTTTTTTCACCCAACTTCAACTTCTACAATCTATTGAAGTCGAGAGCTTTATAACAGATTTTCAAATTTTAAGTGACGAAAATTGGACAAATCTCGTCGCGTCGTTTATTCTACAGCGACGAAGGTTATGAACTTCGTCGCTTCAATAATCAGTGAGCGACGACGATTGAATGTTTGTCGCTACATTTTTCAAAACCTGGTTCTTTGATAAACGGAGGCGACAACTTACCATTATTCGTCGGTTTAATAATTTTTGAGCGACAAATTTTACGCACAATTCGTCGCTCCTGCGATTCCAAGTGACGAGTCCAAAATGCGTCTCTTGGATGTGTTGAAGCGACGAAGTTTTTTTTTGCTTTTGATTCTTCGTCGCTTTATTCCTTTCCTGCAGTAGTGTATATATAGTAATACAACCACACATATTATCTATACAGATATCAAGTAATCAGTATCTCCTCTCAATCCTCTATTAACTCTTCTCAACTGAATCCTTTAGGAATCTCAACCTCATTAATATGGCCATCCCATTGCCCGCCATTATGCATGCTACGCTGATTCCTCCGGCTAAGACGTTTGTTGGCTTGTAAACCAGATTCAATACATGCTAGTGTGCCTAAAGGCTTCTTACCCGTGTATGTGGGAGAGTGTAGTGCAAAGAAGACATACATGGTTCAAGTTTCTTTCTTGAGTCAGTTCATTTCAAGAGTTGCTGTGTAAGCAGAGGAAGAAAATGGATTCGACCATCCAATGGGTGGGTTCACATGCAAGAGGCCAGTATAGTCTGCACTTGGTACTTGACTAAGTGCTTATGTAATATATATATAACTCGGTATTTATTTAAAACCTCTAAAACAAAACAGGCCCTGTACTGTTCATTTAACTGAGGAAAAGATTTTCTTACCCTTAATTTTTCATTTTCGGACCCTTTTACCCGTAGTTGTATGTTTATTTCTTTGGTTGCCCTGTGTTTCCGCGTTGCAGCGCATGCAACTCGTAGTTGCGTGGCATCCTCATTTTCCTCCACGAAGCCGCTGTTGGCAGCTCGCTTCTGTTTCAAATGGGAAAACCCGATGAAGAAGAATTTTTCTTCTGTTCTCTCTGCTCTCTTATCTTTCTCTCTAATTAGATTTACGGTAAATTCAGGTTGCCTTCTAGAGTGATAGAGAGATAGACGCGAAAAAGTTATGTATCTTCTGCGACAGACATGCATAGAAAGAAGAGAGAGAAATTCACACCACGAGTAGGATACGAGGGAAGAAGAGTATCTGGTTATTGATCAGAAACACCTCGCTTTTTTAAAATTTAATTTGTCTTTTTGTTTTTCAGTTAGTTCTAGGTTTCGTGGTTTAATACTAGATTGGTTTTTGTGGTTTTGTGTTTTCGGAGGCCTTTTGGCTCAGATGCCTTTACCCAAATGCATAAACAGTGTGGTATTCCTTCTAACTCAAGCTCATTCTATCTTTTGTGGGTTCTTTTCTTTTTCTTTTGTGGATTTTGATGGGTTAAAGTGAAGTTGTTACATCATGTTTGAATTGATTTCGGCATTACTCAGATTTGAGCATTTTTGGCGCAGGGAGTTCAGTTGTCGGTTGCTGATCAAAAAAGTTTTTATTGCTTCCGAAGTTGTGTTTTCATCAAGCAACAGAGATAATTACTTTTTGGGATAGATTGATGAGGTTTAGTATTGTCTCTTCATTACCTATGCACACTTTCAATATATGACATTAATTTGGTTGTATGATTTTGTTATAGGCTGTATGATTTCAATTTGCTAGGTTTGTATATATGCAGTCTTTACAAATTATTTCAGACTAGACAATGATTAGCCTGAATAGAGTTTATTCTCGAATGCTAAACTAGATTAGAACATGGTTATACATATCCTGATACATACGGTATGTATTGCCTGTGTATAAATATTCATAGGGTCATAATTCGTTTTTATTATATATTTATGTATGGTGAAACACATACAGGCAAAATATGGCTCATTATCTGTCTAGACATGCACATGTATGACTAATCAATTTGTTGTTCTGCCTCTGCAAATGAAAATAATGGATGAAAAAGTAAAGAGAAAGGCTAGACCCAGCAAAGACTAGCATGTTTTTGGATGAACATTTTTTGAGTAATTTAGGTGATAGTACCTAAGACATTAACTAATTTCCTATATTTACTGCAACAAACATTTTGATCGGAAAAAAAAAAAAATTTATCAAACAATTTTTGGTCCTTAAAGAAAAATTAAACAAAAAATTCCTAGTTGTTTCTCTTATCCACTTCTGTTGTTGATATGACCAAGTATCGGAGACCATTATGTGAATACAACTGAAATTTTTCTGTTCTTTGTTCATTTATGAAGTCATAAGGATGTCAACTCGCAGCCACGCGCGAGCTTCTTATCTAGTTAATATTCTAGATTCCTAGTACTTCTGTCCTAAACACTGTTTGATGATGTTTCTGCACAAACCCGTAGGTCTGGTAGAGACTGGTGAATCTAGATGTGATCTCCTCCTGCGAACTGCTAACTAAGGGGAATACCGGGCGGGCCGGTCTTCTCCTCTCAGATGCCTAAGTTAGTACAGTTGGGATGAATAGACTACTTAAGCACGTATGATAAGCAGTTGGAGAGATCAGTTACCTATTAAAGAGGGTAGTTCAAGCCCTTATATAGGTGGTCGGGCGTGAGGTCTGGTCTTACTCTTCGATGTGGGACTGGTTTCCTTCTTTTCGCACACAAAAGGACAGCTCTGGCGGCCTGTTCGGCAGGCTGGCGTCCCCGGTCCCCGGGCCCCTGGTCACGAGATAGACTGCTGGGCCAAAGGTCCGGGTGCTGGTGATCCGGCTCCGGGCCTCAGTCCGGCCCCGGATGCACTGGCTGCGGGTCTGTGGGCCTGTGTAGCCCCTCTGTGGCTACTGTCAACAAGTCTCCCAAGTTTCCGGTCAAGTGCAATCTTGAATGGGGACTTAATATGTCTTGCTCCTGTCCC
Source organism: Potentilla sterilis (assembly GCA_963682095.1). Taxonomy (NCBI): domain Eukaryota; kingdom Viridiplantae; phylum Streptophyta; class Magnoliopsida; order Rosales; family Rosaceae; genus Potentilla; species Potentilla sterilis. The sequence goes on along the minus strand of OY821757.1, from coordinate 35,612,771 downwards.
GCAGACCCGCAGGGTTACCAACCCAACAGTGCCCAGTCCCCCAAGTCCGCATTGAAGATTGGGCGTGACCGGGCGTTCGGGTAGAGAAGGCGTGGTGATGTGAGTACCTATTAATGATGACGTGTGACAGTTATGAGTATGACAATGCGGCGTTGAGATCCGCCATGCAATAGATATGGTGCGGGGTGAAACTCGGACGAGTGCATGGGATGATGATGTGGCGTTGAGATCCGCCATGCAATAAATATGGTGCGGGGTGAAACCCGAACGAGTGCATGGGATGATGATGTGGCGTTGAGATCCGCCATGCAATAGATATGGTGCGGGGTGAAACCCAGACGAGTGCATGGGATGATGATGTGAGTCCCCCAAGTTCCCAAGGCGAAATTGCTACCAACGGTGGGGCAGGCCGGGAGTAGCCCGGTGGCTCGGCCCAGCTTGCGTTGGAATAAGCGTGGGGTAACGGGCCTGCGGGGGGATTTGTTCTGTGTTAGAGAAACAATCTGGCCGGTGGGGTGGCGTTGAGGTAACAAGTCTCGCCTTGGATCCCCATATTTATCACAGTTTAGTGTGATGCAGGGTTTTTAGCCTGCTGGAAAAGTTTACATGTGTTAGATGTAAACTCTCCCGGGTTAATAAAGCCCATGCCGGTTGAATGTCACATAACCGGTGAGATGCCATGGAGCCGGTTGAATGTTACCTAACCGGTGAGATGCCATGGAGCCGGTTGAATGTTACCTAACCGGTGAGATGCCATGGCCCTTGGGGAAGTGGGAGGGCTTGACGCCTCGGTTCCCGCCCCTATCTCCCTTAAGTGCCGCTTGTAGGCGGGACAAGTGGCTGACATGCATTTAAGGAGGAAGCCCATCAGTCCAATCAGTTATGATGGCGTGGGAAGGTTATCGATGCTGGGACACGTGTCAGCAGGGAGTGATCTGAGATGGAGGGCCTGGATGCGCAGATGTTTGAGTTGTCCTGATTGAGTGTTTTTGGGGGATTACAGGGGTACCTAGGGCATCGGACCCGTCTATAAAAAGGCCTCCTTTGTCTTCATTATTTCTGTTTTTGCTCTTGGCCCAGAGAGAAGAAGAGAAGGTTGGAGAGGAATCCGGCGAAAGTTTTGTGGAGGTGCCTCGCGATATCCGTGCCTCAGGCGTTCTGGTTCTTTGCCTACCATTGCTCGGTGTTTTCGTAGGACTGACTTTCCTCGGTTGTGCATAGTAATCGGTAAGTCTTGCTTTCTTTGCTTCGTGTTTTTTTCTTTTTGGTTGGTGTTTTGCGGCGGGGGGGGGGGGGGGGGGGGGGGGGGGGGGGGGGGGCGGTGCTCTGTCGCCGACTGTGAGACGTTTTGAGCGGGGCGTCTGCGGCAAACTTGGGGAGCAGCCGCAGAGGGCGCTGTTCTAGCCTATTGCTGACCAGCGGTGTGGTTTTATTTTCTTCCCCTTAGGTTAAATGGCTTCTGCGAGCTCTGATGGGGCTTCCGAATCGGCCGACAGGCGTCCCGTGGTGGATGAGGAGAGATTAGAGGTTTGGCTCGGTTCGGATTCCCCGGAGTCCGAAGCCGCTGACCTCTCCCGGGGCGGGGTCTCGTCTTCCGGATCTTTGGGATCTGAGGGCATCCCGCACGGGGTGCGCTTTCTTGGCACTCCGCCCATGAGCCACACTATCGGGAGTGGGAAAGAGGCCGTAGTGTGCGATGAACCGGACGGTACTATGAGCCCTGCAGAGATTTCCGCCTTCTGGGAGACGTGGAATATCCCCGATGAGGTGGCGTTACGGGTGCTGAATCCCGGAGAATCGGCCTGTAACCCGGAGGCGGGTTGGGTTGCTGTTCACGGAGACCAATTTCGCCACGGGTTCTCCCTCCCGCTGCCAGACTTCGTGCAGTATATGCTTAGCGCTCTGCAAGTGTCTCCCGCGCAGCTTCCCGGGAACCAGTGGAGGCAGCTGCTGAGCCTCGGTTGTCTGTACGAGCTGTCCGGGATGAGCATGACAACGGTGAACGAGTTCCGGGCACTGTACAGACTGTCCTTCTCGAAGAAGAAAGGGTGCCGGGGTTGTCTGACCTTTAGCGCCCGACACTTCCAGCCTATCATCACCCACCTGCCTTCCTGGGTGGACAATAGCTGGAGGAAGGTGGTGATGGCGGGTGGGAAGTGGCAGAAAAGGAGCAGGATGTACCGGGTTCCTGGTGCCTTCCAGCCCCTTGGCGACCAATCGTTCGTCCTATCCGAGCTGGAGCGGGAAAGGATTTCTCCACTACCAGCAAAGGGGTCATAGCTGACGATATGAAAAAAAACGGCCGACGAAAGAGTACTTCGTCGGCTATAAGGGGTTATAGCCGACGAAGTACTCTTTCGTCGGCCACATCGTCGGCTATAATATTATAGCCGACGACTCGTCGGCTATTCCTTGACGTCGTCGGCTATAACTATAGCCGACGAAAATTTTTTGGTTATAGCCGACGAGGAGGGTCTTCGTCGGCTATAACCCTTATATCAGATCTATTCTGCACCAGCGAGCTCACTTCGTCGAAATTTTTTCGAAAAATTTCGAAAACGCTCTGAAATCGTCCAAAACCTCGGCCATAACCTTGAAAGGTACGTATATTGCTGTGTGTGTTGATTTAGTTTGTTATATGCAGAGGTGTGTTTATTTAGAGTTTAATTAGAATAAATGTGTCATTAATTTGATATATATATGTGTTGAGATGAGATTATTAATGGGTTGATATGTTGGTTAGATAGAATTGAAGTTTTGTTGAAGATTAGTGATTGATTGTTGATTTAGAGGTGATTTTAGATGAATTTGATGAAAAAATGTATATATATATATTAATTAATTTAATTGTAATTAAAAATATATTGTTGGTATATATAAAAAATATATTGTGTTCAATTAATTAGGGAGATTGACGATGTTTTAATTAATTTAGGGATGTGTATATATATATATATATGTGTGTGTGTGTGCGTGTGTGTAATGATGAATTTTTTAATTAATTAGTACGTACGTACGTACGTAGTACGTGCATATATACATATCTATATATAATTATATTTATTTATTGAATTTACAGGATGGACAAGAGTTGAATTACCTTTGGAAGATGGGATCAGGCGTATCATGATGGAGTTAGGAGTTTCCTGGAATTTGTGATGGCTAACTGTGGAGACACTACACTTCATTATTGCCCGTGTAAAAACTGCAAGTGTGCCAGCCCACGACAACGTTTTTCCATAGAGAAAGTGGAGCAACACCTGGCTAGATATGGATTTTGGGTCCTATACACTAATTGGATTTATCACGGTGAACCAGAGTTTGCGAGTCCTCATGATCATGGACAATTTGCCGAGAGAGGGAGTTCGTCCAATGATCCAACAACGAACTGGATCAACGATATGTTTCCTCGTGAGAGCGGTGACTTTGATGAAGCACCAGATGTGCAACTCCCTCCTCCGGAGATGGAGTGTTTCCCTAATATTGAGCCACTCGAGCCATTACCCCGATCACCGGTCAACACAAGTGGTATGGAAAAGTACAACAACCTGATCGCATTGCAACAGACTTCGTTGTACCCCGGATGCAGTAAGACTGTCCTTGAATCTGTCATGGGAGTGATGAAGATCAAAACGGAGAACAAAGGCACTGTCAAATCGGTTGATGATTGGCTGAAGATATGGGGTGGGGCGATGCCCCCCGGACATCGGCTTCCTACCAGTCATCATAAGGTGCGACATATCCTTAAAGATCTCGGCCTTTCCTACATCAAGATTCATGCATGCAGATACGATTGCGTTCTGTTTTACGGGGAAGGACTTGCAGATCTTGAATACTGCCCAGTATGCAATACAGAGCGGTATAAGTTCACTCCTAAAGGGAACAAGAAAGCTGTGAAGATACTTCGGTACTTCCCGCTGATTGATAGGCTTGAGCGGTTGTTCATGTGTGCTTTCACGGCCGAAGCTATGAGATGGTGGGCTGAGAGGAATGTGCCTGACGATAACACCCTTAGACATCCCGCCGACGGAGAGGCTTGGAAGAAGAATGTGTTGGAGTTTCCTGAATTTGCATCAGAGGTTCGAAATGTTTGGCTAGGGCTATCATCCGACGGTTTCAACCCTTTTGGCAAGAAAGAGCTTCAGTACAGTGTGTGGCCAGTTATTTTGATTCCGTACAACCTTCCACCGTGGATGTGCATGAAGGAGGAATATAACATGCTCACATTGTTGATTCCAGGCCCAGGTTATCCGGGAAAGTGTCTCGATGTGTATTTGAGACCCGTAATTGAGGAGCTTCGGTACTTGAGTCTGAAAGGCCACCTGGTCTACGACCGGTTCAAAAATGAGATGTTCCGGATGCGTGCCATGCTTGTTGGCACGATCAGTGACTTTCCTGGGAGGGGTATGTTGTCGGGCAGCGTCACTAGGGGTTACAGGGCTTGTTCAGAGTGCATGACTGTTGATTGCTCCAGTCCTCATTGCAGCAAGATTGTCCAGATGCGTCACCGTTGTTGGCTTCCGCATGACCATCCATTTAGGGACGATGCACAGGCTTTTGATGGGACTGAAGAAAGGGGCTGGGCACCGGAGTGATGGACAGGGGAGGAAATATTGGCAGTGTTGAATGAGTATGACTTTGGTCTGCTTAGCAATCATCCCGATGTGTTGCGCACGATTCCAGAGAGGCCCGATCGGTATAGGTTCTGGTCACACAAGAGCATCTTCTGGGAACTTCCTTATTGGTCCAGGTTGCCTATCAGACACTACCTGGATGTCACGCATATAGAGAAGAACGTGTGTGAAGCCGTGGTTGGCACAGTTTTGAATTGGGAGAAGAAAAAAAAAGACACCCCCAAGGCACGCGTTGATCTGAGAAATATGGGACTGCGGGACCATTTGTGGTTGAGAGCATCTTCTGGGAATAGGTTCTGGTCACACAAGAGCATCTTCTGGGAACTTCCTTATTGGTCCAGGTTGCCTATCAGACACTACCTGGATGTCACGCATATAGAGAAGAACGTGTGTGAAGCCGTGGTTGGCACAGTTTTGAATTGGGAGAAGAAAAAAAAAGACAACCCCAAGGCACGCGTTGATCTGAGAAATATGGGACTGCGGGACCATTTGTGGTTGAGAGAGGGTAGGAGCAAAATGCCCCAAGCTCCTTACACCGTCACCAGGGACCAGAAACATGAAATCTTTGGATGGATGAATAATGTCAGGTAACTTTTTATTAGGCATGTATTCCCTAAAGAATCCATATGTTGTTGGACGACTATATATGCATGAAATCTAATTGTTGTTAATGGCTATGCAGGTATCCTTATGGCTATGCGGGTAACATAAGCAAGTGTGTTAACTACCGAGACAACAAGATGTACGGATTGAAGAGTCACGACTGCCATGTACTGCTTCAACGCCTCTTCCCTATTTTCATTCGAGCGTACTTGGAGGATGAAGTGGTTGAGCCGTTGGTGGCGTTGTCAAGATTCTTCCAGAAGTTATGCGCTAGAGAAGTTAGAAAATCAGACCTCATGAGAATGCATGAGGAAATCGTTTTTATCTTGTGCAAGTTCGAGAGGATATTTCCCCCAAACTTCTTTGACATCATGCCTCACCTGATGATCCATCTTCCCCAACAATTGTTGCTTACCGGTCCCGTACACTACACTTGGATGTATCCCATCGAAAGGTACATGTTATTCATAAATTTGATTTATATATGTTTTTAAATAAAATTTGCATGCTCTTAACATGCACTTGTTAACCTTGCAGACAACTTGGAGACTACAAGAAATATGTGCACAATAAATCTGCGCCTGAGGGGTGTATTGCTGAAGCTTACATTGCGCATGAGTGTGTAACGTACGCCAAATTGTACTTGGGAGCGATGGAGCACCCCCCACAACATCCAAGTTGAGATGACCCCGAGTTCAACCTATCTATCGTCTCCAACGATGTTGTACCATACGGAAGCTTCAAGAAGAAGGGTGTGGACAAGTTGTCTGACCATGAGGTAGGGATTGCCCACTGGTGGGTTCTAATAAACTGTCCGGAGGTACAATATTGGAAACGAACCCATCTTAACTACAAGGAAGTTGGCGGTGATCTCGAGTACCACAACACGACGTTTGCAGACTATTTTCCACAATGGGTAAGTGTATAAATATATATATTAGATGGCTTTCTTTTACAGTTCCCTATTCTTTAATCATAAACACACCAAGTGATTTGAGTTATATTTTTCAGCTGATGCACGTGGCTGGTCATAGAAATTACTCAGAGGAATTGAGCCTGTTGTCGATGAAGCCGATATCTTCCATAGTCCGCCCAATGTGTGATGTCAACGGTGTTAAGTATATATGTGAAGCTAGAGACGGGGAATGCAAAACACAGAATTGTGGGGTGATGGTCGATGGTGCAGAGGGGGGCGTGGATTATTACGGTGTCCCACAGTCAGTTGTTGAACTCATTTATGGGAACCGCATGAAAGTCCACTTGTTCAAGTGTCGATGGTTTGATACTAGGCCGCACCGCATAAGGACCGATCAGTACGGCATACTTTCGGTGAATACTGCCACTAGTGTGTATAAAGATGACCCCTTTGTTTTCGCCACAGCGGCCAAAAAGGTCTTTTATCTTGATGATCCATTGAATAAAGGCACGTGGAAGGTAGTTAACCATGTGTCTCAGCGAGACATATACAGTGCTACCACACTTGGTGTGAGCACAGAGTGTCAAGAAGCGACCGCATACCAAGAGCCGGACGCCGTCGACATTCCGGAATCCTCCACCATCCGCGATAATAATGTGACGCCGGGCAGAGTGGTTCGACTTCCTAGGGGTCAGGTGCCCATGTATGATGTTAATCCGAATCGTCTATCTCAGGCAAACGATGACTCAGACGACGAGTACAAGCACCGGTTGTCAGATATTAACTACTATACTACGTCTGACTCAAGTGATGAGGATGATTCTGATTATCATCCTTAGTATACTATTCAGAGTTTATGGGAAATTGTATTGAATTGTTTGTGCGATGTTCAGGAATTTATCAGGTGAAATAGGCAATTTTCAGGCCCTAAATGGTAAATTTTCAGAAAGATAAGCATTATAGCCGACGAAATGGACCATACTTCGTCGGCTATAATGCCTATTCTGGGTAATTTAATATGCAAGTCGTCGGCTAACGACAAAACGTTGAAGGTCATCGGCTAAAGTATAGTCGACGACTTGCAATTCGTCGGCTATAACCGGCCCGCCCCCCGCACAGCCCAAGGCCTGGCCCGTACCTCGGCCCGCAAACCCCAACTTCGGCCCGGCCCGGATTTAGGGTCAGAGTATAGCCGACGAAATTCATCGGCTATAGTATAGCCGACGAATTAAAATTGACATCGTCGGCTATAGTCCTTCGATTTAAATCGAAGCAGACCGCGCCTCCCTCATTTTCTCCCGGCTCCCCTCAAAACCCTAATCGCCGCCCGACCCTCCCCGACGCCGACCGACCACCACAGACACTCCCCGAGCCCCCCCCCCCCCCCCCCCCCCGACCCTCCCCGTCCCTACCCGACCCCTCCCCGTCCTTCCCGACCCTCACCGATTCGAAATCGAACCTAACGCAGCCGCCGTCGCCGCCGCACCGCACCACCACCGACACTCCCTGAACCCTCCCGACCCTCCCCGTCCCTACCCGACCCCTCCCCGTCCTTCTCGACCCTCACCGATTCGAAATCTAACCGAACGCAGCCGCCGCCGCACCGCACCACCACTGACACTCCCCGAGCCCTCCCGACCCTCCCCGACCCCTCCCCGTCCTTCCCGACCCTCACCGATTCGAAATCGAACCGAACGCAGCCGCCGCCCCTAGCCGCCGTCGCCGCCGCACCACCATGTCAGGTAGTCCCGGCTCTCCCTCATTTGTGATTTATTGAATTATTTAGGGTTTTGATTTAGAATTTTTTTGATTTAATTAGGGTTAATTGTTTTTTAGGGTTAAATGATTTAGGTATAAGTGTTTTAGGGCTAATTGTGAATTTTGTGAAATTTTTTTTAATTTTGTGGAATGTTTGTGAAATTTATGGAATTTATATACTAATTGTGCAGAAAACCGCCGCGCTGTAGACCGCTGGATTGCCAGACCGAGCGGGAGCGACCCCGAAGCTCAGGCAGGACCCAGCCGTGGGGGGGGCGGACCCAGCGGTAGTCGGGGCATACCCAGCGGTCGTCGGGGCCTACACCGGCCAATGAACAGGCGCGAGGAGACGTTGATGGGATTTACCCCGAGCGATACACGTGGGGGCTCATCGTATGAGTCGACGGGAGCGGGCCCATCCTCGAGCGTCAGAGGAGGACGCACAGCCGCACCCTCCAGACCCCACTGCACTTCAGCTCTGTTCCAGGATCGGCAGCCGACCCCACCGCGCGACGATCAGGACCCTCCAGAGATGCTCCCTGTCCCCCCACAGCGACAGCGTCCACAGCGATAGGGCCCACCGACAGGGGGATCAGGCCTCTCAGGGTCCACCCCCCGTATGTCTCCGCCATCGGGGATGTACATGGTCCAGTTCCTCCCTGCCATCCCCGAGTACGACGCTAGGGGGAGGCAGATTTGGAGGAACGACCGGCCGCACGAGAGTCCCTGGGAGGAGGCCTACGTCCACAGGAATTTCGACTCAGAGGACTGCCGCGGCCTGTGGTGTGTTCGTGAGAAGGACAAACAGTACAATGACGCAAGTAATTAGTTAGTTTAATTAATTATTTAGATTATTTAATTAATTATTTAACTACGTCGAAGCTCAGTTCATAATTAGTTAGTAAATTAAATTAGTTAGGTCGTTAGTTAGTTATTAAATTAAATTAGTTAGTTAGTAAATTATGTACGTAGTTGGTTAGTCAATTAGTTAGTTAGTACGGAATTTTTATTAGGCATGTATTCATTTTATTTATGAAATAGGCGTCCTCGTAAATAAACCCGCGGGGACGAGAAGGACCAGAGGGCCAGTGAACATGTCGACCCTGGAGAGGGAACTCGCCGGTGGAATCAGGGAGATCCTGCCCGGTCCCGGTGAGGATGGACGCCCGATCGAGAGGAGAGAAACCACGACCAAGTATATCAACGCGACGGGCATGATCGTGCGGGACAGGGTCCCAATGTTGTGGCCCGACTGGGGCTCTGTGCACGATGACATCAAGGCGCGAGTGTACAATGCACTGTCGGTGAGTTAAATCGTATTTTTATTATAGAAAATAAACATTTATGAATTGAGTCCTTATAACTATATAAAAATATTTTCTAATTAATTTATAATATTGCAGCAATGGTTTAGAGTCCATCCTGCCTTGGACTGGTGGAGAGACGACCAGCGGAAGAACAGGTTATTTGTTTCGCGTTATTTTACTATCATTTGAGTTAGATTGAAAACGATTAAAGATGTACGAATATATCTAACAGTTGTGTTCTGTTAATATAGGTACTGCGAGTGGAAGAACGAGCTGTCGACGCACCACAGGACGTACCATGTGGAGAAGGGCTTGGGGCTAGGTGCAACCCCCCACGAGTTCCAGTACAGGGAGTATGAGTGGCTATGGCTGGTAGCCTACTTCGGGAGCGACAGGGTCTCGGTAAGAAAATTTAGCCTAATCTATAACTTTTTAATGTTATTTAGTAATTAAATTATGTAGTTACTAAATTAAATTAATTAGTTAGTTAGTTAGTTAGTTAGTTATTAAATTAAGTTAGTTAGTTAATTAGTTACATAGTTAGTTAGTTCGTTACTAAATTAAATTAAATTAGGTAGTTAGTAAGTTAGTTAGTTACTAAATTAAATTAGTTAGTTAGTTAGTTACTCTCTCTCTCTCTCTCTCTCTCTCTCTCTCTCTCTCTCTCTCTCTCTCTCTCTCTCTCTCTCTCTCTCTCTCTCTCTCTCTCTCTCTGTTTCAATCTTTTTCATGGTTTATATTAGTTATTTGGTCCTAAATGTAATGGTTGTAAATGTTGTGTTACAGGCCTTATGTGCGAAAATGAAGGAGGTCCGAGCGGGTCCAAAAAGGAGGAACCACCACTTCGGCCCGACCGCCTTCAGTTACCAGGCGAAGCTGCATGAGAATCAAGGACATCCGGCCCCTTTCGTCCGTGCCTTTGAGGATGCCTATGCCAAAGACCCTTTGGGCCGTCTGCACGTGGTTAGACATCCGCTCTTTTTGTTCCATTTCTTATTTTACAAATGCACCGTATGTATTTTTTATTAACCTTATTCAATTGTGTGTTATTGTAGGAGGCAATGAAAGAACGTGCGGACGAACTAGTAGGGCAAAGGAGGGAGAAATACCCGGATATTCCCCCCGAAGTGCCTCTCCCCATTGAAGAACAAGTCGATGTGATAGTCAGTCGACTTGGGGACAAGAGAGGCACAGACGTCCGAGGGGTGGGAAGGTGCATGCAGCGGGAGCCGAAGAAGAGAGGAGGCGCCCGGCGTATCGAAGTAGACAGCATCGTGGAGGAGCGAGTTAGTGAAGTCAGAGAAGAATTACTGGCGGACTATAGGGAGAAAGAAGCGCAACTGGCAGAGCGTATCCGCCAATCAGAAGAGCGCCACCGCCAGAGAGAAGCAGCCCAAGAAGAGCGCTTACGGCAGATGGACGAGAAGATTGCGATGCTCTTAGCGCTTCGCCTATCAGGTAGTTCTTCCCAAAATCCTTGACTTCTCGACATGGAGGCAACCACATTTTAGACTATGTTTATTACCTTTTGTTTGTACTTAAAGAACAGTTTATGTAATAGAACAATTGATTTTGGAATGAATGTTTTGTTTTCAAATTTTAGAATGTGTTGGTTTGATCTGTGCAGGTTATGTTGTTTGTTTTGTAAAAGGGCAAAATACAGAAGCAGCTTCTGTATTGAGTTCTGCAACAACACTTAAGCGACGGGCATAGGTAAATACGTCGCCTAGGTGCATCTTAAGCGACGAGGAAACACCAAAGTCTGTCGCCTAGGTAAATCTTAGGTGACTAACATTTCTATGTCTGTCGTTTAAGATCAATGTAAACTAATTTTTTTTAAAATTAAATAAATAAATTATTCTTAGGCGACGGTCATCGACAAAATCCGTCGCCTAGATAAATCTTACGCGACACGGAAACTACAAAGTACGTCGCCTAAGTGAATCTTAGGCGACACACATTTATATGCCCGTCGTTTGAAATCAATATAAAACTATTTTTAAGAAAAGATTAAATAAGTAAATTATGTTTAGGCGACATGCATATCAAAATACGTCACCTAGATACATCTTCAGCGACGAAGATTGAACAAAACGCGTCGCCTATGTGAATCTTAGGCGACAAACATTGATATGCCCGACGTTTAAGATCAATATCAAACTATTTTTTGAAAAGATTAAATAAGTAAATTATGTTTAGGCGACATGCATAGCAAAATACGTCGCCTAGATACATCTTCAGCGACAAAGATTGAACAAAGTCCGTCGCCTAGGTGAATCTTAGGCGACACACATTGATATGCCCGTCGTTTAGGATCAATATAAAACTATTTTTTGAAATAAATAAATAAATAAATTATGTTTAGGCGACATGCATATCAAAATACGTCGCCTAGAATACCCCTTAAGCGACGAGGAAAGACCAAAGTCCGTCGCCTAGGTGAATCTTAGGTGACGCACATTGATATGCCCGTCGTTTAAGATCAATATAAAACTATTTTCTGAAAAAAATTAATGAAAAAAGTATACTTAGGCGACGAACACAGCATTTTTAAGCGACCCCAAATGAATATATGTTAGTCGCCTAGGTATTTCATTTTTAGGCGACACGTTATAAAGTTAGTCGCCTAAAGTTACACTTAGGTGACTGGCAATGCAAAATGTGTCGCGTAAGAACTTAGGCGACACGACTTAGGCGACGTCACTTAGGCGACGTGTTTGTGTGTGGCCTAAGACTTAGGCGACAGATTTCGTCTTTTAGGCGACAGTTTATGTCCGTCGCCTTAATACTTGTTTGGCGTAGTGCCATGAGTCGTATATATTATCTAAACATACAGCTGGAGCTAGCATAGACCACCATTCCCGTACGTTAAATTTCTTCCTCACAAGTTTCCATCACATCACTAATAATCCAATCCATAAAGGCAAAAATCATTCACCAACACAAGTCTCAGCAGCGTCAAACTATACCGCCCAATATTCCAATCAATAATCATTTTTTCTCCTCGATACCCTTCTTTCTCTACTTCGAGAGAGGTCAGAATCAAGGAATTTTAAGCTTCAGAGCTAAACATAACGGCGGACGAGAGACGACGATGATGATGGAAAGCTCGTCGTCTATAACTCTATTGCTTTTTCGCAACCTTGTAACCTCCCTTTTCATTCTGGCAGAGACTTCAATTTCCAGCTTGGCCCAAAAACACAAAGCCCTAGAACTCATACGCTACGTTTTCGTCTCTTCCTTCCTCTTTTTCCTGCGTCTGCTTCTTTCTTTAAACCCTAGGTCGACGAAGAATCATGAATCCTCATCCTTGTACGAGAGGAAGGAAGAGACGTATATGCCCGCTGCTAACGTCGGAGACGACGGCGGCAGCGACACGGCTATAGCTCGAGCACTTTCGCAGCTACTGTCGATCGTGAATGATATCCTGGTGAGCTCCCGCAAGTACCAAGTTGTTCGATCTTTGGCGGAGAACGTCATCCATGACAACCAGCGAGAGGGCGTGGAGGCCTTGCGTGAAGTGAATCGCAAGGTTCTGGCGGCAGCGTTTTCGAGGACTCTCAGCCAGCTTGAAGCCGCCGCAACTCTCGAACAACAGCACCACGGCAGCGGCGGCGGCGATGGTGATAATAGTAGTGTGGATTCTGGTCATTGTCATCATTGGCTAATAAGGGCTCTTGGGTCTGTTGCGGATGTGGTGTGGACAAAGAGGGTAAGCAGCGTCGGGTCGAGGAGCTCGGCGGAGAAGCTAGCGGCGGAGCTGCTGTGGTTGGCTGAGACGATGGCGAATTGTGACTTCGCTCAAGAGTCTGTGAGGAGATGGGCGTCCGCCTCTAGTTTGGCTCGCCTCTCTCTTTCAGCCGAGCCCCGCCTGCAAGCCCCTCTAGTCAAGCTTTCAGGTAATATTATGACCTTGAAAAAATCCCTCTTTTTTATTTTTCTTTATTTGAGACTTGAGTCCTTTTAATTTCATTGTCATTCTTTTTCTTTAATTTCAGTTCCGAACATATTAGTACATGACACAATAATACAAATGGAGGTTGAGACACTTCAGCATATGCCTCATCATTCAATGAAATGCTTAATTGGCTTAATATAGTTATCAATAACTTCGGTGTATGGGAGTTTAAAGATTGTTTGGCAGAGTTCTCAAACATAGAATTTTTTTCATTATACATATTCAATTTGTACTATCATCTCTCACTCATCCTTTGCATGTCACCCGCCAAGGGTGGAAAGTTAATTACATTCTTTATACCAATACAACACAAGAAGATTGATATTCCAATTTCCAAACTACCAATATAACTCCATAACAATTTGATCGATTAGAGAAAAGTACGTAGTTCCAAATTTCATATGTATAGCTATATATACACCAAAAATTGGCATGTTGTGGGAATTTGATGCACTAAAATATGCTGGGGTCCCCAGGATTTACCTATCCTAATTATTGTGACAAAGAAATTAAAGGATTTATCTTTTTGTTCGTCTTTGACTAGTAAGTCTTCCTTTTCCTTGTTTGCACGTTTCTGCCTGCAGGTAAGAGATTTTGTTATCTGCTTGATTGAGTATCGAGTGGAGTAACATGGTAACTAGGACGGAAATAAGTTCTGTCCGAGACTGCGCATTTCATTTTTGACTTTTCCATCAGTTTCTTGATTGAAGTGGATTGTTTTTTCTTTATTTTGGCAATTGATCGAGGTGAATTTGATTGATGTTGATCATATAGTGAAAACAGATAAAAAAAAAGTCAGATACATGATTAATCGATCTCTATGTGTGATTGGAATCTTGATTGATTGCGTGCAGCATTGTTGTTCAAGTATGCCAAAGACATGGGAGTAAATGAAAGTATTGATGATGATGATAACGAGAGCAAGAAAGAGCAGCGAAAAGGAAACGAAGCGAAGATGCAGATGTTGATGCTGTGGATTCCACTGCTGTGCATAGCCAGCAATGGCACTGATGTGCCTGTTTTGAGCATCGGTGAAAGGGCTGAGCTTGAGAGAGTCATGGAAGAGACCATAGAAATGTTGGAAGAAGAAGATCAAGAGGGAGTTCTATCCTTATGGCTTCACCACTTCACACATTGCTCCTCTTCTGATTGGCCCAATCTACATGCCTCGTATGCTTGCTGGTGTAACGCTTCGCGAAAGCACTTGCTAATTCACAATCACGATTCATAATTTTAATTATTGTTGCAATGCTGTACTAATATGCACTTCGTCAAGTCTGTCACGAGCTTTGTAAATAGTTGATAGGTACTCTAAAGAACATTAATTGGGAACTAATAAACTCTATTATCGCATTCGATTTTTTCTTATGAGTTCCTCAATTTGAAGGCAGCTGGCTTTTGCGAAAGGGATGTCGGCTTTTGAGTTGTGTTTCGTACCTTTAATACCCGGGTCAATGCCTAATTGAAGCTGAGGGTGGTGATGAACCTGAAACAGTGGCTTTTGCTAATAGCTTGGGTGTTTGTAAATTTTTTTCGAGTTAACAACCGAAGGCAAGGTAAAAATCTATAGCTTTACCAGATCCAAATCATATAAGTTAATGATGTACTAAACTTTGGTTGAAATCCAACACAAGCCGCATCAATTTTTCATATAGAAGATATAATTATTTTTATTTACAGGCACAGACTTGTACACATTGCTGGGGTATTTTTCCTCTCTGCACACTGTTTTTAAAATCGGTGTGAAATAATTGGTTGGAATCCACCTGCATTGCATCTAGCTAATTTGGTTTCTCCTATAGAAAGAGGTTCCATGTAAACGTACAAAAGTACTATATGGTCAAAAATTAAACATTCGTTTTCATGAGTTGTAGATACCATCTAAATAAACATACCGTTGGACAGAGCTAGCAGTATATGAACACAATCCCGGCCCTTCCTCTATTTTCTTCCTCACAAGTCTCCATCACGGATATCTGCACGCCACCAATCAACGAATCACTCACACAACTCTAGATTCCAATAGCTTTAAACGTAATTCCGATCTCCTTTCTTCTAGAGAGGTTGAGAATCAAGGAATTGCAAGCCCTAACGGCGGACGAGACGACGATCGATGAAGCAGGAAAGTTCGTCGTCCATATGACTCCATTGCTTTTCCGCAACCTTGTAACCTCCCTCTTCATTCCGGCAGAGACTTCCATTTCCAGCTTGGCCCAAAAACACAAAGCCCTAGAAATCATACGTTACGTATTCGTCTGTTCCTTCCTCTTTTTCCTGCGTTTGCTCCTTTCTTTAAACCCTAGGTCGACCAAGAATTCCACCTTGTACGAATGTAATGACAAGCCTCCCAAGAAGGATACTGGTCGAAGAAATCATAAGTATATGCCTGCAGATGACGGCGGAGACAACGGCGACAGCGGCCGCGACACGGCTATAGCTCGAGCGCTTTCGCAGCTTCTGTTGATCGTGAATGATATCCCTGTAAGTTCCCGCAAGTACCAAACTGTTCGATCTTTAGCGGAGAACCTCATCCATGACAACCAGAAAGAAGGCGTGGAGGCTCTGCGTCAAGTCAACCACAGGGTTCTAACGGCAGCATTTTCGAGGACACTAAGCCAGCTTGAAGCCGCCGCAGTTCTCGAACAGCAGCAGCACCACGACGGCGGTGAGATTGATGGGTTGGATAATCATTGGGTAGTAAAGGCCGTTAGGTCAGTTGCGGACTTGGTGTGGACAAAGGGGGTTCCTAGCAGCGTCGGGTCGAGGAGCTCGGCGGAGAAGCTAGTTGGCTGAGACAATGGCGAGTTGTGGCTTTGCTCAACAGTCTGTGAGGAGATGGGCGTCCGCCTCTGGTTTAGCTCGCCTCTCTCTTTCAGCCGAGCCTCGCCTTCAAGCCTCCTTACTCAAGATTTCAGGTAAGATTTCAAGCCTGCTCCTTAACTTTGGAAAATTTGCTCTTTTTATGTTGATCGAGCCCTTTTTGTCATTCCTTTCGTTTTCTATTAGAACATTACACCGTATAATTGGGGTTTGAGATTCATCTTGCTCTTCGCTGATTATGGTTGAGATCCACTTATAGCATATGCCTTTTCATTCATTTTCTTGCCTGATTGTATGTATTGTTTAATCTAGTTTTAGAGTTCTCTAACAAACTAAAAAAAACCTAATTTCGTTACAAAAATCTTCCACTCATCGGTTTCATGTCACCGGTAGCTATAGGGTGGAGATTTCCATTCTTTATGTCAATACCAGATCGGAATAAGCTAGTAGTTCCAAACTCCAACTTCCAATATATTGATCATATATAGCAATAAGATTTATATAGACCAAAAGTTGGCATATCGTGGGAAGTTTATGCACTAGAATATGCAAATACCAAGGATTTGTCTTTATTTTTGCCATACTATTCGTGGCGGATTCAGCACTCGGTGAACAGTCAACACATGGTGTGGCGGACGTCAATTTCAGTTCTCTTGTAATGTACGCGAGCGTGCCAGTACCTTTGAGTTAGGTACAACTTTAAGCGGACGACCTTTGGCGAGTGTATCTGTCTGCTCCTGATACCTGACTTCTCGATCAAGCGACTGTTACGCAGACGTTGACTAGGCCGGCGTAAAGGGCTCGAACAAGACCTAATAAAAGTCTACTAGGATTTTCTTCTCAACCTACTGCAGATTGAGTAATCTTACTTCGATCCTAAGATGCAAAGCAGAGCTGTAATCAAGACCGCGGGGAATCCAACCTATGGCATATTGGCTTAGGGTTTTGTTACCGGAGTAACGACTCGATTTGCCACAGGATGTCACGACTGACACAATAAGTCTTAGCGACGTGCTCGACATGAATGCAAGGCACACTTCGACAACCGCGCAAGTATACAGCGACCAGTGCGGGCGTAAGGTTGCTGTAGGGTTGGATGGTGGTTGTTTGCAGTTTGTGGATGCAGTACGCGTAAGATGCTCCGGAGAGACTTTGCAAGATTTGCGATGCGCAAAAGCTTGTTTGTTTGTAAGATGGTTGAGAACCCTTTACAAATTGTATAAGAATTCTTTATATAGAGAATGTCAAACCCTAATACTTGCGTATCAAGCAGCATAATAGATTCGGAGATCAACTAGAATTCAATTACCTTATACCACCTCCTCCTCGGATTCCCAAAGGAACCCCAATTCCTTTCTAAGAAGGAAAGATTTAATGTATCAGATTATTCTTAAACCAAATAACCACTTGGGACTCGATCCATAATCTCGGACAAATGTCAATTTGACACATAAAAATAGACGGATTTATGCTTATGGTTGTCTTTGACTGGTAGCTAGCTTTTGTTTGCCTTCTTTGTTATTATCTGCCTAAGATGATTGAGTGAGTAGATTACAAACTGTGCAATGTTTATTTGACTTTTCGATCACGATTATCCGCCAATTCAATATGTGATTCAGTATTGACTGATTATGTGCATGCAGCATTGTTGTTGACGTATGCCAAAGATATGGGAGTGGATGAAGGTGATGAAGATGATAAAGAGATCAGCACGAAAGAGCAGCGACAAAGAAAACAAGGAAAGATGCAGTTGCAGATGTTGATGTTGTGGATTCCATTGCTGTGCGTAGCCAGCAACGGCACTGATGTGCCAGTTTTGAGCATCAGCGAAAGGGCTGAATTGGAGAGAATACTGGAAGAAATCATAGAGAAGCTGGCAGAAGAAGATCAAGAGCGAGTTCTATCCTTATGGCTCCACCACTTCACATATTGCTCGTCTTCTGATTGGCCCATTCTACATGCCTCTTATGCTCGCTGGTGTAACGTTTCACGCAACCAATTGCTAATTTACGGTTCATAATTTCTTCATTATTTCCATATACACATACATTCTATGGTTTTCAATCCTAAATTTGGTGTGTTATAGCTTATACTAGCATTTTAAACAGGCAGAGCATATATGTTAAGAGTGGATCATTGCATCACTGTTGAAGAGAATACAAACTTGCAGTTTTAATCAAAAACAAAAGCAAAGATGTACAGAAAATTCCATTCAAATTCTCTCCAAGTTTAACAAAATCTACAGCCAGCAAGAAATTAAACAGCCAAAAAGTTGAGCAACAAGAGCAAGCAACAATTCAACCGCCAAAACAAGCATCGAGAAGTCAAGATGGTCAGGAGGGCACCCGAAATCTCTAGTGATCAATGGCACTGGGACTATATAAAATAGCTTAGAGAAAATTCTCTGAAATGATTGATGAAATTAATCAATCATGCACTCAGTTTCTTCTCTTTGAGAGTCTTGAATAAAATTTAAGTAGTCACTTTTATCATAGCCCAGAACAAGAAAGTAACACATTATTACATTACAGGTGAAAAGGTCCAATAAGGACCATTATGACCAATAGCATATGCATATTTGATATGGCCAAATACAAAGTACAAGTGAATATTAAAGAGAGAGGGAGAATTTGAAAATTTAAGCCTGTACGTATTCGTCGCATTGGTCTATGTGTGTAAGAATGCTATGCTGCATCAGTTATAATTACAGCTTTTGGTTCTCCAATTGTGCATCAGTATATAATTGTTTGCATTCAGTCATCTGTTTGGGACGATAAGTTTCCCAGTTGCCCTGCAATATAGCATTATATTGTTCAGATGTCAGTTCTCCGTTTTGCTACAAATGTCAGTTATTATCTATGAAATGTGTAGCAAAACGGAGGACTGACATCTGAACAATATACATAGTTACATATAAACACATACAATTTCATCTGTGTATACATAGTAACTATGTATCGTTTCATCTCTCCCACAATTTCAGGAGAACTCTCCAAACTACTGCACTGGCGAAGATTAAGTGCTCGAAGGGATCTCCAGTTGACTTTTTCAGGTAGCTTCACAAGGTTTAAGCACTCGAAAAGATTCAGTTCAACAAGCTTTTCAAGGGATCCGACCGAAGGGTGAATCTCCACTAAACTTGTACAATCACTTAGATTAAGGTACTCTAAGTTTGGGCTTCTAGACACGTCGGGCATTTTCGTCAGGAATTGGCATCCCCTCAATTTTAAGGATGTCAGATTTTGCATACTCTGTCATAACAAAGAAAAAAAAATTGATTGGTAAATTGGTAACGTCAAAAGAATTTAATACACGAATACTCGACAACATATAGAAATACCTTGAAAGCTTTTCCAAGACGTGAGAGGCGGCTGCCACTCATATTAAAGTGAATCAGTTTCTTCATATCAAAATTGTAGGGCAAAGATTGCAGGGGGTATTCAGGCCAATCAAGTACCCACAATTGATTCAGGTAATAATCAACCTTTCCAACAAACCGTCCATTGACGTTTATAAAGATTTTAAGATTTTCCATCTTTTTGAAGCATTTACGACTCAAATGTATCTCATCTGTTGTAGGCATCTTTACCATTATACCTGTAATGTTTCTTGTTCTCTAATATAAAAAAAGAACAAAATACTGGTCACTCCTCCAACTTTCACTGACTCGACAGTTTAGTCCTTAAGGTTTCAATTTCAACAGATCACTCCTCCAACTTTCACTAACTCGACAGTTTAGTCCTTAAGGTTTCAATTTCAATAGATCACTCCTCCTACAACTTCAATTTCAACATATCACTCCTCCAACTACATATTTTGAAATTGGAACCTTAAAGACTAAACTGTCGAGTTAGTGAAAGTTGGAGGAGTGATCTGTTGAAATTGAAACCTGAAGGACTAAACTGTCGAGTCAGTGAAAGTTGAAGGAGTGATCTGTTGAAATTGAAACCTTAAGGACTAAACTGTCGAGTCAGTGAAAGTTGGAGAAGGGACCAGTAGTTTGTCCAAAAAGAACAAAACAATAGTATCAACAAAACGATTACTTTATATAATAAATATGGGTTGCCAAAATAGATAGAACAGCTAGCAAACACTTACTGCATTCTCTGTAAGAACTTGGAGAACATCGCTGTGATGCCACAATCTGCTACGGCCACCAGGCTCTTTAGGAGACTCTTCATGAACTATTTTTTTGCCCATTTCTTCTAGCAAATCATGCATGAAATATAAGCTCCATCAGTTTCTAAGAGGGCTTTTTTTTAAGAAAGTCAATACTAGATGCAGGGTTGCTGTAACCACAGCCTATTAATGCCGCTATCACATAGTTCTCCCCTTTATCTTTGAAGAAGAATGCAATGTCGAGGAAAATTTCTTTATCTTGATCTTCTAGTGAATCGCAACTGATTCTGAGAATATTTTGAATCCCTTGAAGAGGACTTCTTCTGTGATGCTCTAAAAAGTCTTGCCACTGATGTATAGGTGTAGTACACAGATGTGAACCCAAAACTTTCAGCGCTAATGGAAGACCTCGAGCATATTCAACAATAGTGTTGACTGCGAGTTTTTTATCCTCATCCAGATTTGGGTAAGTCTTCAAATGCACAGAAGAGCTTACGAGCTTCATCGAAACCTAGTTTTGGGGCCTTGTATATTTGATTCACCTTATGAGCAATCAACAAATGCCTATCTCTTTTTGTTATGATGATTCTACTACCGCTGCGGAACCAATCTAAACCGCCAGCTAATTTTTCTAACTGGTCCAAATGATCAACATCATCAAGAACTAAAAGAATCCTTCTATTTCTCAACCATTTCTGTAACAAAGTAATTCCGTGATCGGCATTGATTACTTTCAATTCTTCGCCCCCTAAAATCTTTTTTTGGAGGTTGACTAGACCTTCATGTGGCACTGAAAGTTCTCTAACATCTTGCAAAAAACAACTGTGTTCAAACCCTTTAACAATTGCATTGTAAACAGCTTTAGCAATTGTTGTCTTCCCAATTCCTCCAGTTCCCCATATCCCAACCATGCGTATATCACCACCTCCAAGATGTAAGAGATCAAGCATATCTTGGACACGAGATTCTATCCCAACTGGAAATTTTGCCACATCCAAAGGGATTTGTTTTATTAGTTCTGCAGAAATCTTTTCAATGATTCCTTCAATAAATTTTGATTCATACCTGCAGAGTTAAAATCAAATGAACCATTTAATAAAAATAAAATCCCTTATCTATGGTTTTCAAAATGAAAAGCGAAGGTCTGTACTCACACAAGCTTAAAAATAGCAAATATGGAGCAAGCATGTATTTAATAAAAAGAATGCATGCTGATAAACAAATATTTAGGAAAAGTACACTATACCCGTCGTCGTCCGAAAAATGCCATCCAGATAAATTTGCTGCTTTTGTTAGAGCTTCTCTCCATCTTAACACCCTGCCAGCTTCGAATCTGCATTCATGCTTTGTAAGTGCCTCACCAAATTTACCTTTTTGCTTTCTTAGGTCTGAAGGATCCACTTTGTAAAAGATTGGACAAACCATTTGTTTCTTTGATCTTCTACGTCCAAGGATATGAGCCAGTTCATCCAAGCACCACTTTGACGATGCATAGTTTTCGGAGAACATGATAAGAGAGAGCTTTGATTCATCAATTGCTTGGCGAAGTTCTTGAGATATCTCCTCTCCTCTCCTAAGCTTATCATCTCTGAAGGTGTCAATCCCCTTGTGAAACAGTGCGTTGTACAAATGGTCTGTGAAAGTGTTGCGAGTATCCTCGCCTCCAAAACTCAGAAACACATCGTATGTGTATGAACAAGTAGAAAAAGAAGCAGAAGAGAATGGGGATGAATCTCTCAGTTGGAGAGCCATGAGATATGAGTTGTTTGATTGTTGGTGAAACAAAGAAGCAGAGGAGAAAGAAGAAGAAGAGGCTCTCAAAAGTAGGTACAATGCATGATCAAAGTTTCCTGCAAGCTTCGATCAGTCGATGTGAAGTCAAGGGCGTGTAAGATGAAACGAAACTACTAAGAAAAGGAAAGGAGGAGGAGAAGAATAAGAAGAAGAAAAGGTTAAGTGGAGAGACCTATCTAGTAGTTGCTTGCAGTTCTGTTCTCAAACTTTTCCACCCTTCGCTTCACTGTAAAGTTTTTCAACTTGGTCCTGCAGATGATATAGTCTTGCACTAGAAAAAAAGACCGCGCTTTGCTGTGGTCCAAGGTTGACTAAATATCCCTAATAAACATGTAAATTCATAGACTTTCATTAGACTTTCCCTAAAATTTCATTCATGTTCATCGAGGATGCATGAAATTTATTCTATGAGATATAAATATATCAAAAAACAACGCACTGCTTAAAAATTACATATAACTTGATCAAATCCAAAGGCACAACTGGTAAAACAGGGTGGATTGAAACAATACTTCTAATTTTACTATACAATATTTTATTTTACATTAAATTTGAACTTCTTTCCACAAAACTCAAACAGACAAAAAGAACCAAAAAAAACATGCATATGCAATTATGAGTTACGGCTACACACGTATTATATAACTTAAGTTATGTAACTTAGATTGTATAATTATCAACACTTATTATATAACTTAAGTTATGTAACTTAGATTATATAATTATCAACACTTAAGTTATGTAACTTAGATTATATAATTATCAACACTTACAGTACATTAGATCATTGTATGGAGTATACACGATATAAAAACACTCAAAATAGACACACACACAGTTATAGGTACACTGGACATATGCACCATCTTCCCAGAAAAAGCTTGTGCTCCAGGCATAGACTGTCTATATGTCTAACAGACGAAGAAATATTTATTAGAAGGTAGTTTCATTAAAAGAAATATTGCATATCAAATTAGAAAACCATCAGCCGCCAAAGTATGTAATCTCTCTATATTCACATTTAATTTAATGCCTAAACAATTTTCACAACACACATGATATCCTTAATACAAAAGTACACTACACAACTGAACTATCACATAAAATTGTACAATATCATGTCATCACTGATACATCCAGAATCATTGCAATTTTCAACATAATTCCTCCACATTTGCAAAATTTCTTCCAATATGAAATCGATGCCTGTAATATGGTGAAAATATCTTATGATCAAAATTCTGTACCAAGTTGCTCATGCTAAGCTTGAACCAACAATAAACTTAGATAACTGACCTCTGATGCAAATATAGACAAAAGTGTCCATCATAAACTATCTAATAGAAATATTGGTCCCATTTATAGAAAATTACACCAACTGTCTGGTTATTCTGTGTATAACAATAATCTGGACGTAATCTCATAACCTTTATGTAAAAAACTCAAGTAAAGGAGAGGAGGAGAATAAGAAGAAGAAGAAGAAGAAAAGGTAAAGTGGAGAGATCAACGAAACAGCAGTGCAAGTTTACTTTATTACTTTATAGCGAAATGGATACGCGCCCCACGCACTCATGCTTTCCTCTCCTCCTGGCTCTAAGCCGTGTTCTAGGTTTCACTGTAGCTCGGAAACTATGGACTGCATGGGTAATCAAATGGCCTCCGATCATCCATTTTTCCCATGACTTTGATACTACTCGACAGCCTC
Source organism: Potentilla sterilis (assembly GCA_963682095.1). Taxonomy (NCBI): domain Eukaryota; kingdom Viridiplantae; phylum Streptophyta; class Magnoliopsida; order Rosales; family Rosaceae; genus Potentilla; species Potentilla sterilis. The sequence goes on along the minus strand of OY821757.1, from coordinate 35,589,157 downwards.
TACCAAAGCCCCAATTCAATTTCACCAAATTCCCAGCCATGACCTTATCTCCCCTACCCTCCACTTTTACTCTTCCATCTCCAATGTGCCTACACTTTCAGCCACTCATCAATTTAGATGCTGCAATCACTTGGACGAACCCAAACCAATCCCGACGACGTTATTGGAAGCTTAACCCTGCCAATTGCCTTCGTCCTGGTATGTATATTGTAGCCATGTTGTCTTCTCGGCTCAGGTATGTGGCTGCAAATATGGAAGCATATGAAACATTTAATGGAAATAAACTTTGCTATTTGTCTGGTTTTTTAGGGGATCAAGGTTATATTATAATTCTACTTCACTTGTTACTAGTTGGATGATGAGTGAGACTAAGTTAAAGTTGAAATGATTGAGATATAAAATACGAACTCTTCATTCGAGATGTGCCACCCAAACAAAGTTGCTGCTTGTTCAAGAGCTGCCTTCCAACTCTCCACCTTCTCCAAGTTAACACCAACTCTCTCACCAAAGTGGCCCTTCTGGTATCGTATCTCCGAGGGTTCTACCTTGTAGAAAACTGGGTAAACGATTTGTTGCTTGGATTCTTTACACTGAAAGATCTTAACGAGCTCATCCAAGCACCACTCTGTGATTAGTATATACTGGACATAAGGGACAGATGACAATATTCCAAGAAAGATGGACAGATGGCAATGTATATTTGTGGTGATTGGAGTCAGTTAAATATGGCAGTTAGTATTCTTGTAGAATATACTAGATAAAGAGCCTCGCGCTGCTGCGAGTTGACATCATCATGACTTACTTTAAGTTGATTCAAAGAACAGAAACAATTTCAATAACTTGCCAGTCATACTAACAGCAACATAAGTAGATAAGAAAAACAACCAAGTTTTACAGGACATCAGTCGATATCTTAGTACTATTGCCCAAACTACCACACTTACAAAAAATGTCCATTCAAAAGCAGGCTAGTCTTTTTGGTCCAAAAAGATTGCATGATTTGAAGTGAGGACTTGCTGATCAAGCTGATTTATATTCAATAGTAAGATAACACTGATGAAGTAATAGAGTAAGCGGAAGATGCTAGCAATTCAAAGCGAAGAGTTACACTCTGCCTATCTTGAACTATTTCTCGAGTCTTCTTTTCATTTTTTCACAGCAAAGATTAATACGGATGAAACATATTACATCATGAAGCTGCAGCCAAGATATGCCACAAAACAGGTAGCAAGTGATGACATCCTTATAAACAACAAAGGACCACAAAATTAAATCCGACTTTATATAGGGTGAACATGAATTCCCAAGCAACCTTTCAAATACAGGACGCTACTGGACATAAGTTCAAAGAAGCACAGGTTCAAACCTGGAAATCCAAAACAAAAATAATTTTAATGAATTTCCTGATCTAAGACCAAACAAATGCGCATAGTGATCCATACTAAACAATGTCTCATCTCTGTAAATTAGAATCATAACAAAGGATGAAAAAGAGGTGGTAGAACATCATGCAAGGCCAAACAAACTCACTTCTCAGCTTTACTTTGCTTCATATAGAGTTTACTTGAATGTAATGTGTTGTGACTTGAGTCATATTGAAACTGATAAAAAAAAGGGAAAACTGGATCATATCTGGAATGAGCAGAACAAGCCCATGAAAAAAAAAATAGTAAAAACTTGTTACCATGAAAAGTTGTCCTGACAAAACCTTTAGTCCAACTTAAGTCCAGAACATTCTCTATTGTGGAGCAATTAATTATTGATCTTACAATCTCAGGGACACTTCCCTCATTGAGTAATAAAATTTTACCTCTACATTCATATTTTATCTAGCAAACACATATGCAAAGATAAACTCAGAAGTGTGTCATCTACATCCTCCCCTACAACTTCTGGACCATTGATATCCCATTATTCTTAGCAACTTTCCTAATTATTTCATCTTTATTCAAACTCTAAACAGAAAATAAGATGAGCAACAACTTACTTAAATCTCTCCAGGGGATCATTCTCATATTTGTATAAAGAAATTATGAAGGTTCTATGTTTACAAGTCCAAAAATATAACTTAAATCACACAGTAAGCATAAAACAATAAGAAGAATAAGAAACAACTTACATCAGATGCTTCAATCTATAGTGCGCTTGGGAGTCCTGAATCCAAGGATCAACTGTAGTCTGAAGTTCAGCACAACCAAAACCATTCAAATGCAATAACTCCAGGAATTAACGTTAACAAACTATTCAATCACTGGTAATATCAATCTTTCAGATAGGAAAGTCTATCAAAGAGATCTGTCGAATAGATTCTACCAGGCTCACTGATTTTACCCACTAGATTATGTATCAGTGGCTGCTGCCTTGCTTAAATTCTTCAACATGAACATTGTTTGGCTAGCAAAATTTTCCAAGAATGATTTCTCATAATAAAATGTCTGTAAAGCTTATAGCACTGGCAAAAAAAAAATTTCTTTTTCTTTTTTGGTTCTTCATCAATCAGATTCCCAATGGGCTATTCTCACATTGCACAATTTACTTGCTCATAATAATCATTGTTGTTCGTTTCAAAAGAGGGAAAAAAATCATTGATGCATAGTCTCTTTACTGCACCACTGCTCAGCATTAGACAAAAGCCTAAGATTTTTGTGTTTCTTGATTTTTCCTTTCATTTTTCGTCTTTGTGACAATATCTTGAGAAGCATTTTCAATTGCTATAATTGACAGAAATACAGCTGCAACCAAAGTTCCAATTAACAAAGCTACAAACAATATTAGGTACAAATGTACGGAATGATATTACAACACAAAAGTACTTCAAAAGTTCATTTCTCGGTCACTGCACGTAGCTATTTATTACTCGGATGTCCTCAATTCGTAATTTGAACAATTAGATGCAGTGCAGAAACATATCACTCACAAATATTAACATCAGACAGCCCAAGCAATCCACACCTCCTCACAACACTGACCCTAAAGTATTATTACACTTGTATTACGCCCATGTTCACGTTCGATGCATGCCTATTAACATCAAACGGCCCAAACATTCCAAACCGTTCCGCTCCCAAACTCACATGGACAGATTTCAATTATTAGCATCTGCACCATACAACCTCTTGAGCCAAATTGTTTCAAATTTGATCAACCCGACACACACACACATACTATTCTTTTAATTCATGTCACTATACAACCTAAACCGAGCATGCACAACTCCAAAACCAATAGGCACTCTATTAACAAAAAAAATAGAACACCCACACAACGAACCATAAAAGAAACTCAAAGAAGGATCAACACAGAAGAAAAGCAGACATGTTCTGTGCTCTGAGCTCATAAAAAAGAACACCATATCAGAAAGCATGACAACACAACCATACCACACCACAAACAGAAACCAAATGAAGCCCAAAGAGAGGAAAAAGGAACATCTGAGCACACACCGATTAGCAAATGCTCCAAAAATCATAGGCCACAGCTCATAAAAATCAAAACACAAACTCAAAATCCAAATACCAAACACAACATGCAGTACGCATACAACAAACCAAGAAAGAAATTAGAAATCCCTTAGTATGGGAAACGGAACGCTACCCGGACAAAATAAAACAAAAGGTTCGATTAGATCATGGTTAAGAGTCAAAACCAATTAAATCATACCCACGTTGACAGACGTTATCGACGATTCCGCCGACATGCAGACCAACACTGGACCAATCCGGCGATCACAAAACCTCTGATAAAACAACTTATACAGTGAGAGGCTACAAAGATCTAGCAACCAACTCTAAACCCTCACCCAACTCGATATGCATAGAGAACCAACAATGGAAGACACAGCTAGTCAGCGAGACACCAAATACCAGAACACGAAACTGTACTAGCGCAACCAAACCGACCTGCGTACAGACAGTAACCCCAACAGAAGACACGCCATGCCTTGGTGGAGACGCAGGAAGCAACCACGCGGCAACAACAGAGAATTACCAATATTTGTAAATAGAAAGACAGCAGGGGGCAGAGTGGTCCGAAAACAAAAATATGAGGGCACACCAGTATTTGCTCCAACCCCATGAACAATACTCACCCCGTTTTGTCAGAGTATCTAACAATCAAATGATCAATCATATGAACAAGCTTTGTAAACTATACATATAGATATAATAAGTAGATTTTAGGTCATTCAGACTTCATTCAGCATTTTTTATGCAGGTGGCTATTTCCCTCTTCTTGAAAGCTGTTCTTTTCATATGCATGTAGCTTGATAGATTCTACGAGAACAATAGAAATGACTCAAATGAGCTTTGAACCAGCAGGGACTTTTAATTATTTTGATGGTTGGTACGTACTCTAGCTATCAAAATGGGTTGTTACAATAGATAAAACAGCTCATGTAATAGCAATTTGGAGGGCAGTTATCAAAATCCCAGAGAACAGTTTGATCTCCAAAGTTGGAGTTGTATGACTTGTATCCCAGATCATCAATTTTTTTATTTTTTTTTATCAAAGATCCGTTATGGATCCAAAACTACAGTAGTAATTAAGTTACAATGACTATCTAAGCAAATGCAAAATTTGCTTCTCACTTATTACATTAGATACAGTATATGCAATGCTTTTTATGTCTAATTATACACACTTTCTCTTTGGCAAACAACTAACTTGTACTGTAGATATTACTAACATGGCAAAGCAGTGGACAGCAGCCATGAATATTCATGGCCAAGCCAACTGAAGCACAATGAAAAGAAGTACATAATCTTGGATCTCGATCAACTTCAAACAACACCTTTTTGTTGTGTATATTAAGAAAATTGATTAAAATCAGAATGCACAGTGAACTGAAGAGAAGAAAGGATTATTTCCTGTTCAAATTTTACATTTGAAATTAGTACTTTAGGCCAACTTCTCCTCCAAGCAACGCATATAAGAAAAGAAAATTGGTGATGAGGAAACAGAAGTTGTTTCACTAAGCAGATGTGCCACCTGAAGTGCTCCCTTCACTGGACTGCCTGATCCGCTGTGAACCAATGTATATATGTGCTACATGAGCTATTTTCAACCAATCCTCTCCACTTCCTTGTCTACATCTTTCCTCAAGCTCAGGACATTCTTGAATAGAGAGGTGTTGGAGTTTAGTTGGAAGCTTTAGACCTGGTGGCAGCGATTTTAAATTAGGACAATCACATATCGTCAGTGATCTAAGTGAAGCAAGATTTTCAAACCATGATGGCAAAGCTGTTAGATTGGGGAAACAACTAACTTCCAGACGGTGCAGCATCCTCAGGTGTTGTAGATCATTTGGCAGAGAAAAAAAACTAGGACAGCTCAAGATTGCCAAACTTCGAAGTGCAGAGAGGTACTGTATTCCCTCTGGAAGAGAACTGAGATTAGGACAATACATTATGGTTAGATGCTCAAGGAACACGAGATTCTCCAAACTCGATCATAATGAAATCAGATTAGTGGAGTTCTCTATGGACAGAATTCGAAGGGAATTCAAACCTCCAATTCCACCATCTGGCATGGTGATTATACTGTGACAGTCACTAATTTCCAGTGACTCCAGAGCTTTGAGATTCTGCAAAGTCTGTGGCAGAGAGGACAACTTTTCACACGTACGAATTGTCAACGATTTCAGAGCAGTATGGTTTCCCATTTGTGAAGGCAGTGATTGAAGCTTAGGACAGGATAAGATCTTCAAGGAAACCAAACAAGCTGATGCAAAAAGCCCTTGTGGGAGAGATAATAAGTTTGGAAGCTTTTCTATAACAAGCACAGAAGGCAGAGTTAAATTTACTATGGCCATCAACACTGAGTTACAATCCCGCAGCTCCAGATGTTGAAGGGATTGATGCAGTGGTACATGTGCTAACTTGGGACATCTATTAACTGTTAATTTTCTCAGGCTTGGAAATTCATTATTTGCACTTGATCACTCTTCCAAGTTTGGGAGATTACCAAGTGATGGGAACCTTATGTCTGTACCATCACCGTAGAACTCTGTACCAATACGCTTCACGCCATCCATTCCATGCAGAGAAAGAGTCTTCAGTTGTGGAAGATTCCCAAGGGCTGGAAGATATTCACAGCTTTTACAGTTAATCAGCTCAACTGTAATTAGCTTTGGGAGGCTCCAATGAGGAAATCTGATTCCAGGAAATCCACTTATAACTAGATTTTTCAGATTTTGGTGTGGCTGCAACCCTTCAAGGATTTCTTCAACAGGTTCTCGCTGTTCTTGCTCTACCTGAGCTCCTGAGACAACATCTTCAGGAAGGCCTTTTGGTTTGTGAAAAGATATTTCCACATCTCCAAATCCGTGACGTTCTCCCCAATACAATCGTAACGTCTCAAGGTTTTCCTCCTTCTTCAGTCCAGATAATTTTGCTTCAGTTGCATGTCTTGCATTCTTTAGAAGTGTAATATCCAGCTCACCATAAAGATTTAAATGCTCCAGCTTACTAAGGTCCCCATGATTCCTGCTGCTAACCACATACAATGGCAATGTCTGAAGTTGAAGTAAACTTTCAATACCAGAAGGCATCTCACACAAACTCCCACATCCAAACAGATTCAGATGTCTTAGGGTAGTCCACTTTTCCATGGAAGGCAACTTTGTAAGTGTTGACAGTAGCCACAGAGGGGCTACATAAGCTCACAGACCCGCAGCTAGTGCATCCGGGGCCGGACTGAGGCCCGGAGCAGGATCACCAGGACCCGGACCCGAGGTCCAGCAGTCTACCTTGTGACCAGGGGCCCGAGGACCGGGGACGCCAGCCTGCCGAACAGGCCGCCAGAACTGTCCTTTTGTGTGCGAACAGAAGGAAACCAGTCCCACATCGAAGAGTAAGACCAGACCTCACGTCCGACCACCTATATAAGGGCCTCAACTACCCTCTTTAATAGGTAACTGATCTCTCCAACTGCTTATCATACGTGCTTAAGTTATCTATTCATCTCAACTGTACTAACTTAGGCATCGGAGAGGAGAAGACCGGCCCGCCCGGTATTCCCCTTAGTTAGCAGGTGCGCAGGAGGAGATCACATCTAGATTCACCAGTCTCTACCAGGCCTACGGGTTTGTGCAGAAACAATTGGCGCCGTCTGTGGGAACCATTTGATCCACGAAAAAAAAGTAGCGTTGCTCTACCAGAGGGTAGAACCCGATCGATCCTTTGAAAGTAAGTCCACAATCCGGAGGCCATGGAGGGAAGGAAGATAAAAGCTGGCGGGAGAGGGCTGCAAGAGCGAGTCCGGGTCCCCGACCGGGCCCAAAACCTTAAATCTGAGGTCAGCGCGAGGTTTGTCCCTTCTCCCGACCGGGACGGAACCCACGATCGCCGGGGCTCAGACAATCCTGACCAATACGATGCGGGGGAGGAGATAAAAAAGATGAAGGCAGAAGTCGCACGATTGCGAGAGGAGGGCAGTCGAGACCGACTAAGGGCGGATGTCCGGTGCCAAAAGTTGGAAGCGGTAAACATCGCCTTATTGGCGGCCCTGCAGAAAGGACACAAGCAGGACATCTCTCGGGCAGCATCACGGCCCGCGAATAAAGGTAACGAGTTCCCGCACCTAGAAGTGGGACAGCCTACGGGAAGGAGAAAGACTGCGCATTTTCCCACGCCACTCTTTCCGGAAGCTCTGAGGAATTCCGGGCCGGTTGAGCCCCCATACCGGACGAACTTGGCGTCGGGCGAGCAGGACAGCTATACCGCGAGGACGCTTCAGACGCTCTCTGCCACGATGTCTGACATAAAGGACCGGTTGGAGGCCAGCGAGAAAAGGGCGGTGCGATCGCAGGACAGTGCGCGATTTAACGAACGCACCGGGCCTTTCCCACCCCGGATCAGGGAATCCGGAAGATCTGGTAACCAAAGGTCCCTGAAATTGACGTACTCAGGAGCGAGCTGCCCATACCAACATCTGGATAGTTTTAAGTCACAAACGGGCACAAAGGGCTACTCAGATGCCATGTGTTCCAGGAGACGCTCTCGGGGGAGGCATTGGGCTGGTTCTACAAGCTACCGGTAAATTCGGTGGAAACATTCGAACAGCTGGCTAAAACGTTTGTCGGCTGATTCGTCCTTAGAGCCAAGGCGGCCCAAACGTCAACGATCCTTTTCGATTGCATGCAGACTAACCGCGAACCGCTGCGCGCTTTCGTTAATCGGTGGCATATCGCCACGGCCGGGGTTAGGAACTTAAAAGGATCGCTGAGATGGCATTCAAGCAGGGGTTAAGGTCCGGGGAACTCTCGTACGCCCTGCGAGTAAAGGAGCCACTAGGGTACGACGAGTTGATGGCCGGGGCCGTCAGGCACGCCCAAACAGAGCATGAGACGTATGGGGATAAGATGCCCAAGCGAAGGTCGGATGACCTATTACCAACACCCTCCTATGAAAACAAGGCCGGGCGACAGGATCGCAATCGTACACCTACGACCGGTAAGAAGGCCGAAGTATGAGAGGATCGGCGACCCCGCCGGAGCGGCGACGGGAGTTCATCGGAAAGGAGAAGACCACCGCCTTTGCGACCGGCACGGCCCGTGGCAGCAGCACCAGCGGGGCGACAACCGCGGGCCCTGGCCATCGTGCCAGCAGGAAAACCCGATGACCAAACCCTCCGGACTAACGACAACATATCCCAGAGAATGGCTGTGGATGGCCGAGTCCGGACAGATGATCCGCAAAGGGACAGGCAGGGTGCCCGAGAAGTAGGACCCATACGCACCCGAGTCCTCGGAGGGATCGAGGTGCATGGAAGCATAAATATGATACATGGTGGGGACCACATAGATCGACTCACCCGGAGCTCGAAGAAGCGATGCTTAAGGTCGATCCGGGGAAAGGAAGTATATGCCTTTAGGGGAGGAAGCGGCCAAGCCGCTAAAACCGGATGGAACTCGGTCACGTTCTATGAGGAAGAAGAACCGGAAGATCTGATCCAACCGCACAACGATCCCTTCCTCATTACGGTCCAAATAGACCACTGGATAACCAGCCGCATGTTAATCCACACCGGGGCTTCTGTCAATGTGATGTTCCGAGATGCATACAAGGGGCTGCACCGGGGAAGGGGCAAGTTATCCTAGGATAACGAGCCGCTGATAAGCTTCTCCGGCGAGGTGGTCCACACTACCAGATCTGAGTTAATAGCCGACGAAAAAAATTTCGTCGGCTATGCCATTTTTTCTTCGGCTATTCGTTCTACCGACGAAATTTTCGTCGGCTATCAGTCGTCGGAAAAACCTCGTCGGCTATACCAATGGCCGACGAAAAAAACCAATTCGTCGGCTATAGTAGAGTATGGCCGACGAAATTACCGACGAAAATATTTTTTGTCGGCCAAACCTGGGAGAAATTGCCGACGAATTTCGTCGGGTATTTTCGAGTATGGCCGACGAAATTCATTAACTATAGCCGACGAATTTATAAATTTTATAAATTTATTGGGTTTTAACAATAGCCGACGATTTTATAAATTTTCGTCGGCTATTTCCTCGAAATATATTAATATTTAATATAGTTATAGCCGACGAAATAATGTAATTTTCGTCGGCTATACAACTTATAGTCGACGAAAATTGGTAAAATTCGTCGGCTATAGTTGTTATAGCCGACGAAATAATGCCAAAATCGTCGGCTGTTCTTACATTTGGGGAAAAAAAATTAAATTATTTTCTAAATTACCATTCCAAGCAACCTGCAAATCACAAAAACAGTACATGCATTTGCACCAATAAGAAACACGTCTAAATACCCTTTTTATTAAATTCGTTCTAATATACATAAAATATAACCCTAATCATCACCTAAACCATAAAGTCCAGCAGGTCATCCCCATCATCCTGCTCTCCATCAGGCTCGTCATCCTGCTGACCGAACTCGGGAGTTTGAGGCATTGGAGGTTCCGCTAACGGCTGAAACTGGGGCGGGGGTGGAAGGTTTTGTTGTTGTGCCGCGAACATCTCATACCACCACTTTTGTTGGCCGTCGTAGTTTTGTCGCCGAATTCTGTCGCATTCAGCATGCCAACTGGCCATATCCAAATGATACTGCCGTGTTCTGCGGCGCAGCTCCTGTACTGTCTGGGTCGAGGTCACCAATTCTGCGGCCAATCGCTGCACTTCCCCCCTCATCTGTTGGCTCTCCCCGCCTCCCTTCTTTTGACCTCCCTTAGTGGTCTTCAGAAGCCCTAGTCCAGAACTTCCCAAACCCCGGCAGTAGTAGTTGTTTGACCGGTTTGGGAAGGCTGCGTCGAACATCCTCGCTGCCGTTTGGACATTGGACCGGTCGACCCGGCGCAGGGCTTCTTCCAGATCTGCCTCTGAAATGTTCGGTTGTGTCTCCCGAACTACTTGCTGGAACACCTCTTCTTCGGCCCGGTTAACCCGCTCCTAATTGGACGGGAAAAAAAAAATTAATATTATAACAAATATATAATTAAGTAAAATTAATAATTAAAATTTTAAAATTGTAATGAACGACTTACGAGCTGTTCTGTCGCTTGTGGATAAGCGATCTTGAACGTCGCCACGTACGGGTTGCTATCAGGATGATCTCTAAGCGCCTCCTCCTAATATTGTGCAAACGGCCTAGAACCAGCATGATGGGGGGTTGTGTTCCGGCGGCGGTTCTCAGAGTTTATCCGAGAACGTTGCTTCAAACAAATAATAAAATGTTAGAAAAATGCATCAAAAAATATTAGTGTAATAATTATAAAATAATTAAACTAATAATTAAAATTTTAACAAAATAAACATTTGTACTGAAGTTTAGTATTTACCTGCATAACTGGGTTGTTGAAGTCTACTGTTTTCAACCAACGCCACTCGTACTCCCTGAACATGAACACCCTGGGAGTACCCATACGACCAAGGTTGTCGTATTCGTTATAGTAGGAACGCAGCTCGTTCTTCCACTCTTTGAACCTACGAAAAAAACAAAAGTGCATTAGAAATATTATTAATATCATAAAATATTAATAATTATAAGATAATTATAATATCATAAAAACAAACGTACCTCGAGTTCTGCACGGTGTCCGCCCAATCCCGCTTGTGTTCGGCAATCTCGAAGAATGTCTGAAAATTAATATTTTATTAGTTTTACAATTGTAATAATACCGAAAATTATTAAATATTACGATAAATAAATTAAATTTTTTAAATTACTCACCGACGCGGCGTTGTTCAGCTCCCTCTTTATCTCTTCGGGCACAACAGCCCACCGGGTCCACAACATAGAGACTCTGTCCCTAATCAGTGCCCCCACGCAACCCGAGTAGTCGCGTTTTTTCTTCCCCTGAACCTCCTGATTAGGAGGTTCGTTGATCTGAATCCTCCCGCTGCGCTCAACAGTTCTCCTGAGCGTGTCAAAATATATGACACCTCTCGTATTCCTCCGTGAACTGCTAGCGGCTGTCCCTATCACAAAAACGACGATTGGTTAATAAAATTAAATATTAGTGCGTTAATTTTAATAAAACATTTAATTAATAAAATCAAATGTTACCTGAACTGGATGACTCGTCTATCGACTTTCCTTTTCTCCTCGCCGAAATAAGGTGGTCAGGGTTCTCAAATGGCTGCTGCTGGTATGCCTCCGCAGCACTCACGTACTGAGGCATATCAGGCCATATGGGCACACCACGATAGTCGACCTCCGGTATCGCCGGAATGTTGTACGGGAGGTAGAGCTGGTTTGGGAGAGTAGGAGCCTCAGTCGAGTCGGCAGCAGACGTCGTCGGACTCCTCATCGGCTCCCGATGAACGTCAGGCATACGAACCTGAGGAACGTCTGCTGCTATCTCGTCCTGAAATAGCTGCCGACTGAACCTCGGAGCATCTGGCCCGACAGGCGGAAGTGAACTGCTCGACGGCTGCCCCGCCTGGAGAAGGGTCTGGTGCCGGGAACTCACCCTCCTCCGCGGCTGGGATGAATCCACAGTCCTCCGCGGCTGGGAGGAATCCAAACTCCTCCGCGGCTGGCTGGTGGTCCTCTGAGGCTGGCTAATGGTCCTGTCGGAGTCTGCGGAACCGGCGGAACTTCCAGAACCTCTCGATCTGGAACGACGGCCTCCGAAGAACTGTCTGAATGCATCGGCCATCTGCAGCCGCGGCCATTTTAAATAATACTAACCATTTAAATAACTATTTATATAAAAATATAACTATATTTCTTTATCAATATATATATATATATAATTAGACTACTAATTTATATATATAATTAATTTAACAATTTATATAACAATTTATATAATTAAAATTAAATATATAACAATTTATATACCTAAAATATAACAAATATATAACAATTAAATTTATTACCAAATATATAACAAATATATAACAATTTATATAATTAAAATTAAATATATAACAAATTATTTACCTAAATTATAACAAATATAATTAATTTATTAACAAATATATAACAAATATATAACAATTTATATAATTAAAATTAAATATAATTAAGCTATATATATAATTAAGCTAAATTATACAATTAAGTTACCGATTGATATAATTAAACAACCAATTTATACGTATAAATTATACAATTACATCTAAATTATACAATTAAAATAAATTTTAAAAAAATTACCGGCTTTTAACATAAATACCTAAAAATTACCTAAATTAACATAAATACCTAAATTATACCTAAATTAACATAAATACCTAAATTAACAATTACATCTAAATTAACATAAATACATAAATAAATTATATCTAAATTTACATAAATAATTAAATAAATTATATCTAAATTAACATAAATAAATTAACCTAAATTAACATATTTAAATTAAAATAATTTAAAAAAAAAAAATTACCGGATCGGATGGAGGAGGAGGAGGAGGAGAGTGGCCGGCCGGATCGGATGGAGGGGAGGAGGAGCAGAGCGGCGGTGCGACGCAATCTGAATTGCTGCGGAGGTGTACGGAGGAGGAGAACGGAAGAAAAATGCAGAAAATGGAGGCTAGGGTTCGGCAGTTTCAGACTTATACCCGATAGAATAGCCGACGATTAAAAAAGATTTCGTCGGCTATTCTTTACTATAGCCGACGAAATCTTTAATGTCGTCGGCTATTCTTTGAATGTCGTCGGCTATACTTTAGGCACTCAGCAGCCGTCCGATGTCCCCGATCCAACGGCGGACAATGAAAAGGCGCGGATCGCAAGAGTTTAGCCGACGAAATTAAATATTTCGTCGGCTATTCTTTGGACAATCAGCAGCCGTTGGATCTGAGCCATCCAACGGCGGACAATAAGCGGATCGCAAGAGTTTAGCCGACGAAATAGACTTTTCGTCGGCTAAACCTTTGGTCAAACAGCGAAGTCAAACCTCTAAACGCTTTAAAACGGAAATTTGCCTGTCTAAATGACGTTTTTTAGCCTGATCTTCAACAGAGAATAGTTTCAAATTGATGAGACGCGACTAATCGTATAAAAATTTTCCTTAAAATATTTACCGACCGTCAGGCTACCCATAGGAAAACGGAAGTAAAAAACAGTTAACCGCAACATTCGGCACACAGATTTTGTCGGAATCTTCTCATTTTTCAACCGTAGACGTATTTCAATATTTCGGTCATATCTTATTTCACGACACATTTGCATTTGAAGAGTCTACGTATATCAACTATTTGAAACTAAACATTCACTTAAACACTTAGTAAACAAGTTAAGGAACATTAGTGCATATGTTCCGATTTTGAATTTAAAAGTTTGAAAAATCTATTCCAACCGTCAGATATCACCGTTAAGATTAAATACATGTATGGAAAAAAATCCAACTACATCTAACAACGTTAAAGGCTCGATCGGGACGGTCAACCGGGTGAGTCAACCCTTTAAACGCTTAGAAATGGTAATTGGCCTGTCTAAATGACGTTTTTTTGCCTGATCTTCAACAGAGAATAGTTTCAAATCGATGAGACGCGACTAATCGTATAAAAATTTTCCTCAAAATATTTACCGACCGTCAGGCTACCCATAGGAAAACGGAAGTAAAAAACAGTTAACCGCAACATTCGGCACACAGATTTTGTCGGAATCTTCTCATTTTTCAACCGTAGACGTATTTCAATATTTCGGTCATATCTTATTTCACGACACATTTGCATTTGAAGGATGAAGCAATGGTTTGTCGATAGTGATAGAAAATGGAAGCTGCTGTTTTTTTTTTTTTTTTTTAATCATAGCCGACGAAATCAAACCTAGTACTCGTCGGCTATTGTCATAATGGGCGACGAAATAATGAATTGTTCGTCGGCTATTTTGATAATGGCCGACGAAATAATGAATGTTTCGTCGGCTATTCATCAGTATAGCTGACGAAATAATGCATTTTTCGTCGGCTATTCTGTGAAAAAAATAAAAAAATCTGTGGTGTTACACCTCCCGTATGCCTATGTCCTGTTCATATATAACCAAAATTGAACATAAAAAAATAGAAACCCAACAGTCAACATATTTCAAAAAAAATTTTAAGGGGTTTGGAACCCAGCTTAGCTGGGAGGCTCATTCCCACGCCCGTTCATTAGAAATGATCGAGTGGATTACAAATGAAAGGATTACATCATCTAAATTACTTAATGCGTCGGATTGTAATCGGAATCATCGGATGAGTCTTCTTCAGTTTCTGAATTGCTCGATAGGGGTAATCTATGTCGTTCATCACCACTAGAGTCCTCGTTAGTTTCTTCATTTGGATCAACATCAACAAGCAGTGGCTCTTCACGTCGAATTCGCACCGGCGTGTCTAGGCGAATAAAAGAGGAGTCAGGAATACCGTTTGAGTTGGGCTCTTGATACGCGGTGCCCCCTTCCTCGTTCTCTTCAGCCACTTCAAGTGTAGACGCCCGGTAAATGTTGCGATGGTGGATAGTGTTGACTACTTTTCACGGGTCACCCTTGGCGAGATCATCAAGATAAAACACTTGTTTCACCCATGTGGCTAAAACGAACAGGTCGTCCTCATACCATGATGTACTAGTGTTCACAGAAGTTATGCCGTATTGATCGGTTTTCATGCTCTGCGGCCGTGTGTCAAACCATCTACACTTGAAAAGGTGCACTTTCATGCCTTCCCCATAATGCAGTTCCACAACTGAATGGAGAACACCGTAATAGTCAACTCCACCATCCCCACCATGTGCCATAACCCCTGAATTTTGTGTTTTCAGTCTGAGGTCTCTCTCTTCACATCGAAATAACACACCATTCACCTTGCACGTCGCATAAACTTTTGAATAGACCGGCCTCATCGCTAAAAGTCTGAGTTCGTGCGACCAATTTGGGTGATTATCATTTTTAATAAGGTCCATCTGCAACCATCAGAATCAACTATAAATATGAATAAATAGACACAATAATATATAAACACGTATAGAATAGTGTTAAAGTTACGTACCCAGCGGCCGAATGTCCGGTTGTGGTAATCGACATCACCTCCTACTTGTTCACAGTGTAGATGTATGTTCTTCCAAAACTGAACTTCTGGACAGTTGATTAATACCCACCAATGTGCAATGGCTACCTCATAATCTTTCAACTTGTAGGAAACTGGCATGTTTCCACCGAGTACAACATCGTCGGAGAGTATGGAAAGATTGAACTGTGAAGGTACATCTTCCGGTATGCTTTCCTGTAACGCTCCTAAATACAGCTTCATGTAGGTGACGCACTCGTGCACAATATATGCTTCAGCTATACATCCTTCAGGTGCGGATCTGTTTTGGACAAAACCACCGTATTGTCCAAGTTGCCTATAAATCAGGTATATAAAGTGTTATGATAATACATTAACACTATATCGCATATATTGATGAGGAAATTAACATAAGGTGTAAAATACGTACCTTTCCATCGGATACATCCAAGTGAAGTGCACAGGACCGGTAAGCAACAACTGCCGAGGAAGATGGATCATGAGGTGAGGCATGATGTAGAAAAAATTTGGAGGAAATATCATCTCAAATTTACACATGATATGAACGATGTCTTGTTGCATTTCCCGAAGGTCAGATTTTCTCACTTCCCGTGTGCATACCTTCTGGAAAAATCTTGCCAACGCTACTAACGGCTCCACAACGTGACGGGGAAGGAACGGTCGAATGAAAACAGGGAAGAGACGTTGTAGCAGGATATGATTGTCATGACTTTTCAACCGGTACAGATTGTTGAATTGTCTGTTCACACACTTGACTATATTTCCAGCAAAGCCTGAAGGATACTTGGCCCGACTTATCCAATGGAAAATTTCTGGTTTATGCTCAGACTTGACGGTGTAAGGAGCTTGAGGCATTTTTCTCTTCCCTTGTTTCAACCATAGTTGTTTTCTGATATTCATGTTTTGCAAATCAATGCGAGCCTTAGGACCGTCTTTCGTCTTCCCCTCCAAGTTCAGCGTTGTGCCCACCACACTTTCAGAAATATTTTTTTCTATGTGCATAACGTCTAGGAAGTGACGGATCAACAACTCACACCAGTACGAGAGTTCCCACAATATGCTCTTATGTGTCCAGAATTTGTACTCCTCAGGTCTTTCAGGTATTTCCGCTACAATATCGGGATGATTGCTGAGGGGCCCAAAATCGTACTCATTAAGCACTGCTAAAATTTCTCTTCCCGTCCATCTTCTGGGAGGACCACCGTGTTCTTCGGTTCCATCAAATGCGGCGGACTCGTAACGCCAGTCGTGATCCGCCGGAAGGAACACACGATGACCCATTCGGCATATCTTGTTGCAATGAGGGGTGCTCCCATAATCGCTGAGGCACTCTGGACAAGCCTTGTATCCCCTAACAACGCTGCCCGACAACATCCCATAAGCAGGAAAATCACTAATGGTACCAATAACCATGGCATGCATCTGGAACGTCTCCTGCTTGTACTTGTCAAAAGTGGGATGACCAACGTCCCACAATACCTTAAGCTCTTCAATCAATTGTCTCATATACACATCGAGACATTTCCCTGGGTAACCAGGCCCCGGAATCAACAACGTCAACATATTATATTCCTTTTTCATGCACATCCACGGAGGAAGGTTGTAAGGTACCAAAACCACCTGTCATATACTGTATGAAAGACTCATGGTGCCGAAAGGGTTGAACCCGTCGGTTGACAGCCCGAGCCTGACGTTTCTGACATCTGATGCAAAATGAGGAAACTCATTGTTTATATGCTTCCAAGCCGCTCCGTCAGAGATGTGTGTCATGATATCTGCGTCTCCCGCGTCCCGCTCACCGTGCCACCTCATAGCTTTTGCGGTGGTTTCTGACATGTACAACCGCTCAAGCCTATCTCTCAACGGAAAATACCGAAGCACTTTCACAGGTTTCCTATTGCCTGCTCCCGTCAACTTATATCGGTCAGACTGACATATCGGACATGCGTCAAGGCTAGCAAGGTCATTCCCTTCTGCATCTTTACCCCAGAAGAGAACGCAGTCAAATGCGCATGCATGGATCTTAATGTAGGAAAGCCCTAGATCTTTGAGGATACTGCGGACCTTACGGTGATTGGTAGGATTACGATGACCCTCCTCCAACAACGAAGAAGTGTACTGTAGATATTCATCCACTTGCCTGATGCTCCCTTTTGTCTCGACTTTAATCCTCATTACCTCCATCACACTTTCAAGAACTGTCTTCTCAGAACTTGAAGACACAGGGGTCTGTTGCAATGCAATCAGTTTGTTGTACTTGTCAAAGGCAGCAGTGTTGACAACTTGTGGGAACGGCTGCACCGGGTCCTGCATATATTGTTCCCCACGTACACCGCTTTCAAAAAGAAACACGTCGTTGACGAATGCCATTGTTGGATCGTTGGATGTACTACTACTGCCCGCCTCAAAATACTGCCCATGATCATGCGATCCATCTAATGATGGCTCACCGTGATATATCCAACGTGTGTACTTCGGCCAAAACCCATTACTCTTTAGGTGCTCCCATACTGTCCTAATCGGAAATCGACACATATCACTGCGACACTTACATTTCTTGCACGGGCAATAATGGTAGTCCTTCCCGTTTGTATTTTCCTCGACGAACTGCAAAAAATCCACAACTCCTGTAGTGTATCGTCGGTCATGCCTTGGAAGCGAAATCCAACTCTTATCTCGATCCATATATAGCCTGATAATAATATATATGTATAACTTTAATTAATAAGAAATTAATTAACACATATATATTACAATATATATTATTATCAACATCAACTCATATATATATATATATATATATATATATACCATTAATTAACAACCATTATTTAAGTTCATTACACTATCAACAACCATTAATTAATATATTTATATATATTTTAACACTAATTAAAATAACATCAAATTAAAACACATAATTAAACTCTAACTGAAAATCAACTCAACTATAACTCAAAATCAACATATATACATACATTCTAACACTAAAACAACAACAAAACAAAAAATCACTTACTATATCAAAATCACTAAA
Source organism: Potentilla sterilis (assembly GCA_963682095.1). Lineage (NCBI taxonomy): Eukaryota > Viridiplantae > Streptophyta > Magnoliopsida > Rosales > Rosaceae > Potentilla > Potentilla sterilis. The sequence goes on along the minus strand of OY821757.1, from coordinate 35,570,650 downwards.
ACTCAAAATCAACTCAACTAAAACTCAAAATCAACATATATACACATATACGTACCTATATATAGCTTCACAATGTAAGAGATGACGGATTTCAACAATACCCACAGATTTTTCACTCTTTCTCCCGTTTTTTTTCATTTTTTTTTTGAAATGAGCAGCTTCTGTCCAGATATGAAAATATAAAGACTTATAGCCGACGAAAATTCAAATTTCATCGGCCAAACTTTCTAAAGTTTTCGTCGGCTATACTTTAAGAGAAAGGCCGACGAAAATTCAAATCGTCGGCCATTCTAGGGGTATAGCCGACGAAAAATATTTTTTAGTGACGAAAGAAAAAATCGTCGGCCATTCTTGGGGAATAGCCGACGATTTTTTATTTTTAGCGACGAAAGACAATATCGTCGGCCATTCTTGGGAATAGCCGACGAAAAAACTATGTCGTCGGCCATTTTTTTTTTTTCGTCGGTAATACTGTTTTTTCTGGTAGTGCCAGCCTTTGGGATCGGATTACCTGCCGCTAATCTTCGGCGAGGGAGACAGGACGAGGAAGGAACACCTGGAGTTCATCATCGTGGATTGCCTGTCCTCGTACAATGGCATAATAGGTCGGCCGGGGTTGTGGAGGCTGAAAACATTCATAGCCGGCCATATGCTGATGTTAAAGATGCCTTCACCCACCGCCGTCATTACCATACGAGGGGACCAGAAGATTGCTCGCAGATATTATACGGAGGCCCTGGCCCATGGGAGAAAGCAGACTGAGGTCTTCACGGCTACTCAACAAGCGCCAGTACCGGATCCGAGTATTGACCCCCGTGATGACACCGACTCCGACGACGAGAAGTTAAAACGACCGTCGGCTGTGGAAGAAACCGAAGCAATCTCCATTTCAGAGGATCACCAGGAACGAAAAGTGGTGATAGGAACGAAGCTCGCCCCGACTGTCAGGCAAGAGCTCATCACCTTTCTCCGAGACAACAGTTCAGTGTTCGCATGGTCCTACGAGAACATGCCGGGCATATCCCCAGAAATACCCGTCCACCGGCTAAATTCGTTGCCCAACGTTCCCCCGGTGAGGCAGAAAAGGAGGTTCTTCAGCCCGGCGAAGTATGAGGCGATCAGAGAGGAAGTGCAGAAGCTGAGAGGCATAAGTTTCATCTGGGAAGTCTAGTATCCCCGATGGCTCGCCAACGTGGTTATGGTCCCAAAGAAGGGAACCGACCGGTGGCGCATGTGCGTTGATTTCACCAACCTAAACCGGGCGTGCCCAAAAGACAGCTTCCCACTCCCACGAATAGACCAGCTTATAGACTTCACGTCCGGTTTTAAACTATTCAGCTTCATGGATGCCTACGCCGGATACAATCAGATAAGGATGAACCCGGACGATGAAGAGCACACCTCGTTCACGACTGACCGAGGGACCTACTGTTACAAGAGGATGCCGTACGGTCTAAAGAACGCCGGGACCACATACCAACGGATGGTAAACCGCATGCTGGAGCAGGAGATGGGTAAAACGGTGGAAGTGTACGAGGATGACATGCTAGTCAAAAGCTTGACCGCAGGGGCCCACGTCCGTGACTTGGCAGTAGTCGTCGGTAAGATGCTCAAGTTTGGGATGCGCCTGAACCCGAAGAAGTGCATTTTCGGGATTTCAAAGGGCCTGTTCCTAGGCCACATTATCAGCCAGCGGGGGATAGAAGCTAACCCGCTGAAGGTCCAAGCGATCCTAGACATGGAAACACCAGGGGAAAGAAACCAGGTCCAGACGCTGACCGGCCGACTGGCCGCCCTGGCCAGATTTATCTCCCGCCTGACCGATAAGTGCGCCCCGTTCTTTAAACTGCTCAAGGCACAGCAGTTCAAGAAAATTCACTGGGCGGCGGAGAACGAGGCGGCATTCCAATCCATCAAGACATACCTGTCTGCAGTGCCTCTCCTATCCAAACCGGTGCCGGGCGAGATGCTATACCTCTACATAGCTGCATCAGGAACGGCCGTCTCCGCGGCTCTCATCAGGAAGGAGGGCACGCTCGATCTCCCGGTATACTATATAGGGAAGGGACTTACCGGAGCCGAAAGTCGATACCCTGACATTGAAAAACTGGCTCTGGCTCTGATCGTTAGCGCCAGGAAGCTCCGTCACTATTTCCAGGCTCATTCCATCACCTTGTATACCAATCACCCTCTACGGCAGATCCTGCAAAGACCGGATACTAGTGGCAGGCTCGTACGTTGGGCAGTCGAGTTGGGAGAATTCGATATCACTTATGCCCCGCGAACAGCCATCAAGGGCCAGGCCGCTGCGAATTTCATATGCGAACTCACTCCGATGGCAGTAGAAGCGCACTCCGGCCGGTCCGAGGGCACCGAAGCAGTTCAACCCATAAAGGTCGAACCAGGCCTCCCCAGCGGTTGGAAGCTTTATGTGGACGGCTCCGTAACGAGTAAGTAGAGTGGAGCTGGCGTCATGCTAACCTCGTCCGATGGCCAGTCATACGAGTATGCCCTGCGGTTCCTCTTCAATACTTCCAACAACGCCGCTGAATATGAGGCCCTCATAGCCGGTTTGCAGCTAGCCAAGGAAATGGGGATCCCATCCTTGGAAATATACAGCGACTCGAGCCTAGTGGTAAACCAGATGAACGGGCTGTTCGAAGTCAAGGAACCCCAGTTAGCCTCCTGCCAGGCTTTGGCCAAAACCCTGATCGAGCCATTCCAGGTCGCATCGATTCAGCATATACCCCGGGAGGCAAATAGGCATGCAGACACCCTAGCAAGGTTGGCAACCGGAAACTACCCACCAGAGTACCGAAGGGCTAAGATTGAAACTCTCCAGAAACCGAGCATAAGCAAGACCATCTCCGAGATATTTGCGGTAGAGGAGGCACCACCGAGCTAGATGGATCCGATAATTAAATACCTGGTTGACAAAACCAGCCCCCAGGATAAGGTAGAGGCTAGGAGGCTACACCTCCGGTGTGCCAGGTACAGCCTCCTCGGCGGCAAGTTGTACCGAAGAGGGCACAGCTTCCCCCATCTAAAATGTGTAACTAAAGAGGCGGGAGAAGCCATCATGCAAGACATCCATGAAGGAGTGTGCGGTAACCATTCTGGCGCCCGGTCCCTGTCTCACAAGTCGCTATGGGCAGGATACTTTTGGACAGACATGGCAGCAGCGTCGAGAAAAATATCAGGCGGCTGCCACAAGTGCCACATGTACGCCACTATACCTCATGCTCCGGCAATCGCGTTGTCAATTCTGTTAGCGCCATGGCCGTTTGCACAGTGGGGGCTAGACATCATCGGCCATTTCCCAATAGCTGTGGGACAATACAAGTACGCCATTGTAGCCGTTGACTATCAGACTAAGTGGGTCGAGGCGGAGCCCCTAGTAAAGATTACCGAGGAGCGGGTAAGAAAATTCCTATGGAAGAACATCTACTGCAGGTTCGGGGTGCCGCAGACCATAGTCACGGATAACGGGACACAGTTCAACAATGCTAATTTTATCCAGTACACGGCCTCCATGGGGACCCGGATGTTGTTCGCCTCAGTGGCGCACCCGCAAACCAACGGCCAAGTTGAAGCGGTCAACAAGATTATCAAGAGTCTCCTCAAGAAGAAGCTCGATGACAAAAAAGGATGTTGGGCTGAGGAACTCTCCGCAGTTCTATGGGCCATCCGGACGACAGCGACCCAGGCAACAGGGGAGACCCCGTTCTGCATGGCATTCGGGAGCGAAGCGGTACTCCCCGTAGAGACCGACATGCCCAGCGGCAGGGTCGAGAATTACGACGCCGAAACAAACGCCGAGGGCATACGGCTCAACCTGGATCTCATTGAGAAGCGGCGCGACCAAGTGCATATGCGAAACCAAACATACAAGCAACGGGTCGCCCGATACTATGACAGAAAGGTCCGGGAAAGGAAGTTGCAAGTGGGGGATTGGGTGATGAAGAAAGTTCAGAAAAAGCCGCTGGCCTTGGAGCCAACGTGGGAAGGGCCCTACCAAATCACCGCAGCCGCAGGTCCGGCGACATTCCACATCATAGACACCGAAGGCATCTACTCCACCCACCCATGGAATATCCAGCATCTGCGGTTCTACCCTAAGTGAGATTAATGTCTTAAAAGTGGACAGTACTATATTTAGTACCAACGTTCAATACAGATAGTCACTGTCTCTAGAATGAACTACAGCTGGTTGCAAAGTAGATACATCTGCCAAGTATATATAAAAAAAAAAAACTCGCTATTCAGCGCCACCGGAGCCTCTAATCCCTGACCCACCAGCCTTGAGAGACCGCTGTTGCTCCAGCTTCTCGACCAAGGCTACCTCAGCCTCCATCCGCTAGGCGTCAAGCCACCCTTTCTCCCTCCACTCCAGATACGCATCATTTATACCCTTCGCACGGGCGGCCTCCAGCATCTCTGCAAGCTCCACTGACTCCCGGAAATCGTCAATAGCTTTATCAGCGGCTTCGGTCGGGACTCTACGAGCTTCTCCCCTCCCTTGAGGACTGCTGTTACTCGGGTCTGCAGCTCCAAAATCTTCTCCTCCAATTCCATATTCCTCTCTTCCCGAGCGACCGCCAGCCGACCGGCCTCCTCCCTCTCCTACGCAAGCTTAGCCTCCGCCAATGACAGCTGCATGGTGAGGTCCTCCACTTGCCTCTCCAGAACCGGAGTCTCCTCACTAGGCTCAGCGGCGTAAAGGCTATGCACCAGCTGGTACAAGTACAGAAAAGAAGAACATTAGCTCATAGCATCAAAAAGGGATAGGGAGCGCAGAAGAACCTCAGTGCCACAGGTACGCCATCAGACTTACCCGAAGACCCAACTCCACAGCTTTCTTCCTGCTCTCGCCCGGCCGCACATCTCTGGCGGCCTCCCGATCAAGTCCTAAGGCCTCAATGGTAGATGCCACGAACCTACCAAAACCACCACCACCAGAGCCGCGATCGGCTTCCAGCTCAACGGTTTCCCTACTCCTTCGGCCACCGGTTCCCTCCGCCAGAACCAATGCTGACCCCACCCCCCCCCCCCGCCCCCCCCCCGGCCGAGCTTGACGCCCCGGTATCAAACATCCTCGCCCTCTTGGCCGGAACTTCGCCAAGACCGCTTCTGCGGTACCCAGTCATCTCCGCTGCCTCTCTCTCCCGCGGGGCTCGTATCCCCACCGGCCGCGCTAGAGGTTCCGGACCCGGTGAGCCCACCGATCCTACTTCCCGAATAACAAGTGGGGCATTCTCCTCATCGCCCGGCCGTCGACCGTAATGGGAATCCGGAAACATGAGCGACACAGGATTACTATGCACCGTGCTCTCTAAGGTATCCGGATCTACAACGGTTTTCGAGGCCATCTCCCCCATCTCCATCAACCTCTGGGCCACAAGTTCGTCATCCGCCTCGACAGTCTCCTCGCTCCGAACAGCGAGCCGGGGGACATTAGCTGCAAATCAATAAACCGAGCGGTTAGAATAAAATACGACCTCACAAAACAACAGTGCAAAGCACTTTACCAGGTTTCTTTCCCATCTCGCATATCTCAAGCACATCCCACCGGATGAAATTGTAAGAGCTCCGGCCCAGGCTGTCCCAGCAAACAAAAAGCCGGGCTATCTGTTGCCTCTCCAAGTCGACCAACCGGTACGACTGATCCCCGATAGCTTGATAAGCCCCGGGCACCCTAAAGCTCCTCGAATTACGCTGCCACCTACCCCCGGCCATCACAACCGATCTCCGCCATACATTCGAAACTGACGACGGTAGGTGAGTGATGGGAGGACCGAAGTCCCGCGCGGCAAAATTGACACAGCCGGAGGCCTGGGCCTTTTTGCAGTAGAGAATCTTATACAGCGCCCGGAACTCATTTATCGTGGGTCAGTCCATGTTGCTAAGACTGAATAGACACCCGAGACCAAGCAACTGTCTCCACTGGTTGCTAGGAAGCTGGGCGGGGGAGACATTTATCAGGCTCAACACGTACTGGACAAACTTCGGCAGCGGCAGAGATAGCCCGTGCCGAAATTGATCCTCAAAAACGGCAACCCAACCCTCCTCCGGGTTGCAGGCCAGTTCCCCGGGATATAGGCCCCGGAGCTTAACGGAGGAGTCAATGCCCCACTTCGCCCGAAAATCCCTTATCTCGCCAGCAGTCATGCTTCTGGTCGGCTCGTCACAAAAAATCACATTGTCGCCATCCAACAGCTGGTACCTCACGGACCCTCCCGTCGACGCACGGCCGGCACCGACAGGATTGGCTGACCTCCCAGATTCCATAAAACCTAAGAACAGAATTTACCCTACGCTCAGTTAGTTGTGTAGCAAGATAACAACACAGACAGACGGCAGATGAGGAGCCAAGCTTCAGCAAAATACGACAGGAAGAGAGGAGGGGGGTGCGAAGCATCTTATAGGCGGCAAAACTACACCTTGTTGATAATTAAGGCAAGCAAAAAGGAGAGGCAACCCCAGCCGCAGATTCCCTCCATCTTCGACCGCTCCCTACTGACACGTGTCCCAGCATCGATAAAGTTCCCAAGCCATCATAACTGATGGGACTGATGGGCTCTCTCCTTCACTGCATATCAGCCACCTGTCCCACCTACAAGCGGCAGTTAGGGGAGGTAGGAGCGGGAGCCGAGGCGTCCAACCTCCCCACTTCCCCAAGAGTCAACCTCAAACCAAGGAAAGGCACACCACCGGTTATGTAGTATCCAACCGGCTCCATGGCATCCCACCGGTTATGTAGTATTCAACCGGCTCTATGGCATCCCACCGGTTATGTAGTATCTAACCGGCTACATGGCATCCCACCGGTTATGTAGTATCCAACCGGCTCCATGGCATCCCACCGGTTATGTAGTATCCAACCGGCTCCATGGCATCCCACCGGTTAGGTAACATTCAACCGGCTCTATGGCATCTCACCGGTTAGTTAGCATTCAACCGGCTCCATGGTATCTCACCGGTTAGGTAGCATTCAACCGGCTCCATGGCATCTCACCGGTTAGGTAACATTCAACCGGCTCCATGGCATCTCACCGGTTAGGTAGCATTCAACCGGCTCCATGGCATTCCACCGGTTACGTTGTATTCAACCGGCTCCAAGGCATTCCACCGGTTTCGCCACTTTCCTTCGCCCTTGCGGGCAAGGACAAGCCAGCAACAACTCAAGGCTTCAAACACATGGGCTTTATAAACCCGGGAGAGTTTACATCTAACACATGCAAACTCTTCCAGCAGGCTAAAAACCCTGCATCACACTGAACTGTGATAAATTTGGGGATCTATGGCGAGACTTGTTATCTCCACGCCACCCCACCGGGCAGATTGTTTCTCTAATACAGAACAAGTTTCCCCGTAGGCTAACAAACCTGCACATTACCTCACGCTTATTCCAACACAAGCTGAGAAGAACTAGCAGGTGTTAACCGGTGCTTCAACATGGCCGCAACACCCCCCCGAGGTACCTGTTGGCTTATTCCACGCTCCAACAGGCCTCCCCGCAGGCTAGCAACTCTATATTACCCCACGCTTATTCCAGCACAAGCTGGGTCGAACCACCGGGCTACTCCCCGGCCTGCCTCACCGTTGGCAGCAGTTTCACCCTGGGAACTTGGGGGACTCTTCCCGACATGGCAGTCCACCGGTCGAGTCCTCACATCACCACGCCTTCTCTGCTCGAACGCCCGGTCACGCCCAATCTTCAGTGCGGACTTGGGGGACTGTGCACCGTTAGGTCGGTAACCCTGCGGGTCTGCGGGACAGGAGCGAGACATATTAAGTCCCCATTCAAGATTGCACTTGACTGAGAACTTGGGGGATTTGTTGACAGTAGCCACAGAGGGGCTACATACGCCCACAGACCCGCAGCCAGTGCATCCGGGGCCGGACTGAGGCCCGGAGCAGGATCACCAGCACCCGGACCCGAGGTCCAGCAGTCTACCTTGTGACCAGGGGCCCAGGGACCGGGGACGCCAGCCTGCCGAACAGGCCGCCAGAGCTGTCCTTTTGTGTGCGAACAGAAGGAAACCAGTCCCACTTCGAAGAGTAAGACCAGACCTCACGCCCGACCACCTATATAAAGGTCTCAACTACCCTCTTTAATAGGTAACTGATATCTCCAACTGCTTATCATACGTGCTTAAGTTATCTATTCATCCCAACTGTACTAACTTAGGCATCGGAGAGGAGAAGACCGGCCCGCCCGGTATTCCCCTTAGTTAGCAGGTGAGCAGGAGGAGATCACATCTAGATTCACCAGTCTCTACCAGGCCTACGGGTTTGTGCAGAAACAGTAAGATTATGACAACCAAAAAGGTTTAAGGTCTGCATGAAACAAAGATTGGTTGTGCTGATGGGTAATATGGATACTGGTGTGTAAGACAGGTCAAGGTATCTCAAACATATCAAGCTACCCAAAGATTCAGGCAAACTATAAACATCACAACTGTTCAGATCTAGCACGCGCAAGTATACAAAGCTTGAAAGCAGTTTTTTAACGTTCGCAATCGACCCAGCTTCTCCAATCAGCAAGAGAGTTCTCAGATGATCTGCTTCACATAGAGCTTCTGGAATTGTAATATTCCTATATTTGTAAACAATAGATACATGGCGCATTTGGTTTAGACTATTTGGTGGAAGACCCTGTTCAAGTATCACAGATTCTTCCTCTGCAACATATCGTGCAAGATCATGAACTACATCATTCATTTTGTATCCAAATATGCCTGCACCATCACATAGCTCTACTTCATGGAAGAAAGACATCCACATCAAATCAGCAAAGTATTCATTACCAATGTCTTCTGGTCGCTTGAGCCATTCTTTTAGAATTAAGCCTTCTGCCATCCACATGTGAATCAATTTCTGCCTTTTGAACTCATAACTTTTAGGTAACAATGAGCAAAATGCAAAGCATTGTATAAGATGCAATGGTAAATGAAGATAACTTAACATGAGGGCAGGTAAAACTTTATCTTGGCATACCTCCAATTTCCAGAAATCGCTATCTTGCACATATAACCATTGTGATTCTGCTCTTTTGAAGCGCATTAGACTTCCCAAGCTTTTTGCTGCTAATAGAACACCTCCACACTTTTTGACAATCTGCTTCCCTATCCCCAAGAGGTTGGGATACCTCACCTTTTCTCCTCGTCCAAAAGCACGTTGTTTGAACAAATCCCAGCAAGCATCATCCTCTAAACCATTTAAATAATATGGTAAATTTGGGGAGTCATCACAAATGCAAGTTTTTTCATGTGAGTAGTAATAATGACTTTACATCCTTCTGTGCCCTTTAAACAAAGGTCTTAGCTTGTCCCAATCATCTTGGTCTTCAGTCCAAACATCATCCAAAACCAGGAGAAATCTTTTATTCTGCAGCAAGTGCCAAAGCCGAGACTGAAGTAGTTTAGTTTCCGAGAACTTGCATTCATCCTTAGTTGCCGACTCAATAATTGTCTTCATGATCTTCTTGACACTGAAATCATGAGAGACGAAAACCCACATCCTAGTGTCGAACAGTTGCATTACCCTATCATCATTATATGTTAACTGAGCAAGAGTGGTCTTACCAATTCCTCCAATACCAATTATTGGAATACATGTTGCATTTCCATCTAAGGAATCTTCACAAGATAGTAACATTTTAACCAACTTCTCTCTATCATCCTCTCTCCCATATATCTCCGAGTCAACGACAAAAGAAGTAGTCTCTCTATTATCAGATTTTGGATGTATAATACGAGGTTGAGTAGGATAACTAACATTCAACATAGATAATCCCTCTCTCACATTCATTTCTAACTGCTCCAGCATCTTTCTCACTTTTTCAGCATCTACATACCGAGCAGTAAGAAAATCTATTGTACCTGCAGAGTCCTTGATGGCTTCTTCAGCAGTGAGGTAATCGAGAAGGTCATCGGCATTAGAAGCTAAATTCTTGAGATTTGACAACCAAAGTCTAACGGCTCTGTTGGTGAGTTGCTTCTGTTCTACATCTTCAAGAGTAGCTTGGACCATCATCAAGGCATCTCGCAGGCTCTGGAAATTGTCTTTGAAATTCCATACATCAGCAAGCTTTTGTAGGAGTGGGGAAGCTAGTCTGTCAAAAATCACTTGCAGAGCAGGAGATAAAACTAAGTTGGCTGAGTCCATTAATTTTAGTGTAACGAAAGCAAATCAGAAGCAAAGAAGAGAATGGTTGGAGCTGGAAATGAAATAGTAAGAAAAAACTTCATTGTAAACACGGAGCAAACCTGTGATCTCTGTCATACTTGGAGCCATATGTTGTTGTCCCTTTCCTTCTCCGTAGTTATCAAAGAAAAGGAAAACAGCAGGCCATTTATATAGAACGAATATAATTATAGAAGTACAAAGCACAGAAAATAGGGCAATATTTCTGAAACAACAAGAACTACAGGACTTTAATTGTAAGTGCCCAACAAGGGATTTAAGTATACCTTAAGATCCGTTGCATCTCAGCTCATATGTGCCTCTGCATATGTATGAAGATAACAAGAAACTGATGTAGTCTGTTGGTGTAGATTACAACACTAGACGCAGTGTTAATAGTAAACCGATAATGTTGAGTCGATTTAGTTCTATCAAATGCTCAAGCAGGAAGACTAGAATTAGTTGAAGAGAATATGTAAGTAGACCTTAAGATTAAGACGAAGAACAAGGGGGCGTTTTACTAACATAATTACATAAGCACAGTAAAACCTTCTCATATATTTTCGAGCGCCTCGATAAATAAAAAGAGGGTTAAAAGAATATACAAGCCTGTGGTTAGAATAAAAAACATTTCATGTCCCTTTGCCACTAAAGCTGCCCTCTACACTCTAGTTCCAATTCCGTTCCTCTGCAATTGCTTCAAACAATGAAACAAAGCCTTTAACACCTCCTCAAGGGAATTAATTTCAGAATAAAACCCCAAGCTTCTCCTATTTCTTTTCTGAGCATTACAGTTCATCCTTTGTCGATACACAGGGGGTTGATGTGTCTACTGTATTTATATTCCCCTCAACATCTTGTGATTTAACTGGAAATCCATTCTTTGTGTCTGAGTTATCATGTGAAACTTCTTCGCCTTCTGTATGCCCAGACTGTTGGAGTTCACTGTCAGGCTCTGCTTCATCTACTTCTTCCTGCAATTTCGAAATATAAGAAGCACCTACACGGTTGACCTCCCATGAATTGTCTTCCGATGAAGTTGATGAAATGGATGAGGGGTCATCAATTAAGTCGGCAACTCTCACCTTGTCAAGCAAAACCCCATTAGCAACATAGTACACACACAGCTGACTAGATCATTAAATCACTAAACTATATATAATACATCATCTCTCATCTTACACTATACACATATATCATGCTACTCCAAGAAAATTCATAAAATAAATGCATTGATCTAATCAAATTCAAAAGATAGCATGGTAGTTCATGTGGCTCAAGTTGGCACTGCAACAACGACCAATGATTTTTTTTTTTCTTGAGAATGACCAAGGATATATTCTATTGTGATTTAAAAAGATTTCACTATGAATGACGGAAAGGAGTTCATGTTAGCAGAATAAATGGATAGGGCACATCAGTTTTTAAATCTAATACGAACAAAAAAAAAACACGAATAACATTTTGTGTATGGTGTTAAGAAAATGTTTAGGGTCACTTTGGTGTCAACAGCTAAGCTCATAATCAAAGTCTTTTAAGATGCTGCCAAGTAAATATTAAAGTAACTACAAAAAAGCGAAACAAAAATGCATGGTAACGACTACAGCACTGTGAGTCAGTTCAGAATATTGATTAAATCTCAAGTAATTTTAGTGAAGATATTATACACTTTTTTCCTGTGATGAAGATATTATACACTTGCAAGTACCTGTAATGGCTTCAAATTATTCAAGTCTTGCTTATCAGTTTTCCCAACTACATCTTGAGCTTGCAGCTCCATGGAATCACGAACAATTTGACGAAGAAAGTTCACATCATCAGACATAACACCAAACCCTTTTAAAAGCTTAGAGCCCAGCTGCAAACTTGTCTGCATGAAGTAAACTATCCAGTGAGCTGGTGTAAAGTCATGTTATAAAGACTTCATAGTTATATGTTAAATTAGTTTCATACCTCTGCACTTTCCATAATGGCATCTGTTGCTCCTGCTTTTTTAAGATCCAAAAGGTGCTTCAAGTCCAGAGCTCTGGCATAAATAGGGATCTGCCAGTAATATTTACGGGAATTAACCAAACAAACCAACTAGGAAAATGATAGGAAAGGATTTCAGAAATGGAAATATAAAAATCTACTGGCAGACTTATCAGCAAAATCAGCGTAGTTAACCTTGACCAAAATTAATTTTGAAGAAGATGAATATAGCTAAACTTATCAGCAATATTTTGTCACAAAAAACAAAAAACCTGTTTCTACATGTAGTATCAACCAAAACCATATCCTTTGGATATAATAATTATATTGCATTGCAGAGGCTTCATGACATGAACTAAACTTTCTTTTGTAATTTGATTAAAGTCAGTGGAAGAGGGAGAGGATGAGGTTGAGGAGAGAGGAGGAAGTCTTATAAATCTATGTGTCATCATCAGTGGAGACCTTAGATGGAATGATTTAAAAACAAACAAATGATAAGAATTAACAAATCAAGAAGACCAAAAACAATAAATCTGTAGAATGTCAGAATTACTCGACAAAATAGGATTCATAACTGAAGTGAAATTCCAGAAAGGAAATGAACTCAACTCCATGATAAGTTATGCGGTACAAATCATAACTATGGCCCACAGAGAGAGAGAGAGAGAGAGAGAGAGAGAGAGAGAGAGAGAGATCTTACTGAAGGGAAAGCAAGTCGGAGCCTTTGAACGGCATTAATTGTTTTCTCCCTTGCAGTATACATAACCAAGACAGCTTTTGGGAGAGATATGCCGGCAGATTTTAAAACATCAGGACGTGATCCATCCCCAAGAAGAATTGGAAAACCTTGCTTTCTAGATGCCTGTAAATGCAATGGTGAAAGTAAGTTAACAAAAGAAGTTTCATAAGAACTTATATCTGCAAGTTGAGACCCAATATTACAGTGTAGCAAAAAGACCGATCATTAAAAGATTAGGCAGTATTGAAGTATTCCAATTAACTTCCAGAAATTAATTACTTCAGAAGAAGTTGCGCAAAAATTTTCCACAAAAACTTATATCATCAACTGTTTATCTTAGAGCATCTAAAAATTACTGCTGAAAACTAGTGTCATCACGGAAGAACTATCCCTTGGCTACAATGTGATAGTGTACCCCTTACCATGACAGAAAGATCCCTTATCTCTTTTATACCATCTGGTTAGTTTATAATTTGAAGAACCTATTACTCAAGAATAGACACAAACAAAATTAACTTTGTGGCCAGTCATTTCCTCATCAGGGTATGTTCAGGGCCATATATTTTTTTAAGTAATATATTACATTCTACCTGACAATATATCTCTCCACTGTCCTCATCAAATATCTCTGCTCTATTTTCAAATAAAGAAAAAGGAATCTTATAAGTTAAAATATGATAGGTACAGTTCAGGATATCTAGGTCATAGGTGGCAGTATTTGAAATATATTCATTCATGAGAGTCAACTCTTCTCCAAGACAGGAAGCAACATAAGAAAAAATTCACTTACCTTCACGACAGATGGATCAAGATCAAAAGCTACATATGGCCATCCCAGAGCTTCTCCATCTATTCCTGAAGCCAATGGAGTGGACAAGAAATTGGCAAGGACCTGGAGAGAGAGAGAGTTATTTAAATCTGAACCGAGAACTGATAGCTCTTGCAGCAAAATAACACTTTACCTGGCCCATCTGTCCAAATCCAAGAATAACAACAGGTTCACTTGAATTGAAATTCACCTCATCAGGAGCTTTCTGTAAAAAAATTGTTTCAGATTTATTTGGGCATTAAATTGAGATGAAGATATGGGATATAATAACTTGCTATACTTCAACAGCGCTTGAAGGTTGTCTCTTTTTTTCTTTTATCAGAAATAAAATACGAATGAAGCAAAAGGTGGGTCTAATATGAAGAAATATTGAATTATAAAGCATTAAAGGGTGTCAACGGTACAGGTTCTGATAAAAGTTCAAAGGATTATATTACGGCCGCTGAGTTGTATAGAAGAGTCTATCCATGTTATTCTGTTGGTATGCATCAAGTGTACGCATGACATACAGTTATTTACAGTAGAACTTCCCCTCATAATATGTGCTAACTATGTTGCATACAGCCATTTAGTATACAACTCTCCTAATATTTTCAATCATATGGCAACTTACATCCTCTGCTTCATAATTTTCATCAATAAATGCAGCAGCTCTTCTTCCAGCTTCATTTAGCAATGGGGTTAATGCCATTGACAGGACAACAACGATTATGAGCAACTTGTTAAGCTCAAGTGGTAGCACACCAAGCCTGTTCTCAACAAATTTTCATATTGTTATGACAAATACAAACCCCAAATACTTGGTCACATGTAAAAAATGGGTTATGAGTACTCGCCTGTTTGCGAGAGAAAAAACTACAAAGCCAAACTCCCCTCCTTGAGACAAAAGCAATCCAATCCTTACACTTTCTTGTAAAGTGAGTCCAACACGAGGGCCTATGGCTGTTATGATCAGCGTCTTGATGACTATCAAACCTGCCAAGAGGGAAAGCACATTCGGCCACTCTCGGAATAGAAGCTGCATATAAAAGAAAAGATACGTATTAAACAATATGCAGACCAATATCTAGTAATTATTCTGCATTATCCAAAATTGGTGCTGTATTATTTCTGCATTATATGGTTGTGTACAAATAAACACATTTGTCAATGAAACCTTGAAAACAGAAACTCTAAAACATGAAGCAATAAAATTCAAAAACTTTTTTTCTGAACAAGTTGCCTGAAATTGAAACATCAAATAATGTTGCAATGAAAGAATACTGCACCTCATAAAACATTACAGTACCTGCGTGTCAATGGACGTCCCTGTAGTTACAAAAAATAACCCCAGAAGTAACCCTCTAAATGGCCTTATATCAGCTTCAATTTGTGTCCGAAAATTTGTTTCTGCCAGCAGTGCTCCAGCCAAAAATGCTCCAAGCTGCATTGTGCAATGAAACTCAAATATTATAAAGAAATTCCAGGAACTGATCCCCAAATACTCTCTATCTTTGAGAAAAGATGTCAAACCGTATCACTGAACCCCAACTTCTGGGTGACAAGTGAAGTCCCTGCAACCGTCAGCAAGCAAAGCGCAACAAATGCCTCTGAGCTTCTTGCTTCTGCCACAAACTGATTTTACAAGCTAAATATATGGGCCAATAAAACTAAACAAATATTAATGAGCTTAAAACCTTTATTTATAGCACACACCTCAAAAATTCGCCGAAGAACTAATTTTCCTCCAAGAGAAAGAAGCCCCAGCCCACCTAGAGCTTTTAAACTCTCCTTCAAAAGCATTGGCCATATACTTTCCTCCGCTATATTCTGCAGAAGAGTGCCAGACTTTAAAACTACTTGGAAAAATGATGTCCTAATGCAATTTTAAAGGAATTTCCAAGGCATAGACAGGATTTATAGTGTAGTAAATCAACTTTCACAAGAACAGAAAATATCAAGTCTGAGATTCTGACTGCACTCTACAGGAACTGTTTTAAAGAAATTCACAATGTTACTCTCTGTAACAGAGATGTCACTTCTCTTCCTAGCTTTCCTTTCAAAATTTGTAGCATTCCTTTTTTTTTTTCATAACATGCAAAAAAACCACAATCACACCTTTTCAATAAAGCCGTTGGCTTCTCAAGGCAAACTGCTTCAGCTATTAATATTCATAATGGATTATCCAATAAGAGTGATGAAATCAAAAACGATTTTCCACCCTCAGAGTGTTGCTAAACAGTCAGAACTAAATACATTTATAAGACTGTACTCGAACATAATTGACTTACAAATTTCAAGTTAAGCTTGACATATTAATTGATTGTTTCGTGTACCTGGCTTTCCAGTACTGGAAGTATAACTAAGAGAGGCACGACTGCTATATCCTGCAAAGATCAAGCAGTGGGGGATTCAACAGTTATCAGCATTATATTCTCGTTGTATACTTCGCATGGAGAATCAAGCATGGTAAGGACAAGAAAATTCAATACCACTGATTTACTAAATTTAACATATATGGATGATTGAAGCCATAAAAATAAAACCAAAAATAACATAGCAATATCTGAGTAATATTGGAATAAAACCTGTAATAGAAGTATCCCAAGAGTTGCTGAACCAAATCTTGTAGGAAGTTCACCTTTCTCTGCAAGTAGCTATATATTATGCTATGTAAGCTCTACAAAACTATATCAAATATCATTTTAGATATAATATTCATAAATTAATGACAATCATATGAGTAATGAAGTGACAGTTTTATTAATTGCAATTCGAATAGTACCAAGGTTTCAGGGGAAATTCAGAAGACCTGTGCTAATCAGATAATGGAAATAAATGAAGAGATACATACTGTCTAAGATTCTGATTTTGCTAAGAACTCAATACTGGGTGCTCTCAAAATCATCTGCGTCACTGAACACAGATCCTATGGTGTTCAAATGCCTTGTATAATATTAAGCGCAAAGAAGTGGTATTCCAACTTAACATCAAGACCAATACACATTAATAGTCATCTGTCTCTTTGTGAAGAACTGGAAGCATTAAAATCCCTTAGAGAGATGAGAATACCAGCTACATCCACAACAAGAATTTACAGCCCCTATTTAAGTGTACAGACAAGATCATCAGATTCATAACTATGGCATTATATTTCTGCTTCCTTCATATAAATTAGTCTCCTGGCACGTGATCGTATGTTAGCTTTTCTGATTAGGGAGAAGATAAGGGAGTAGGAGTACAGTCAGGGAGCAAAATTCGGTCTAAATGTTGATGTGTTAAAAATTTGTTGAACTGTACATCTATTGGACTATCTTTTTCTTGTTTGATCACTCGTGGATTCCTGACTTCCTAATTCCTATAACTTGGGGTGTCTCAGTTTATTTTTTATTTTCTATTTTTGTGCTGTTTAATTGTTTATCCTCATTATAAGCTTCGATCTTCCCAAAGCAAGAAAGGGAATATGTTGCTTTTTCAAAAATTTAACCTCTGAGGTTTGTGGCTTAATTAATATAGATACACAGAAAAGCAGCATGCTACCAAAGCTTGATCACAAAAACTCAGGTTTAAGTTCAGATAACAATGAAATGGGTATTGAAATTTGAACCCACTATAGCTCAAACATGGTAGTGTTTGCATAACAACTATATCATGTTTGAAATCAACAAACCATGTCTATCGGTTCCAATTGCCACTGGTAAGAAGAAACTTTCATCAAGTAGTGCTTACTAGAGCTCACGTAGTATTTAAAAAAAAGACTAGATAAACTTTTAATAAATGTATGAAATTCTTATCAAGTTCACTATCACTGTAGCTTAGCAAAAGAAAGGTAACAATTAAATGGTCACATTAACTACATATGGCACCAGTTAACTACTGAATCTGTAGAGATAATAGCAGTTATTCAAGTTGAATGAGAAACTAGTATATAAGCATTTTCTTATTTAAATTTTAAGATACCTGCAGTACAAAAGCTGAAGAAGATAGGGATAGAGCAGCACCAATCACTACTGCTTCATCAATGCTTCTGATATTGACCTATTGACAAAAGGAGTACGGAAAACAAATTAAAGATAGCTGGGATAGAAGAGAATGACAATCTGAAACTGCGGGTTTCTTTTCTGCGACTGCAGTCGGAACAGTAAAGGACAGAATGACAGTGATTTGAAACATCAAGAAGTTTAAGCATATAGAATATTTGAACATATCTGGGACAGTACTATAAAAAAAAAAGTTACAAAACCACCATTTATCAGTTAGGAAGAAGACAAACTAATGTCAGCACCACATCCACATTGGGTGCTATTTGGTAAATTTGGTTCCAAATTAACCAACACGAAGAACGCTAGTGTAAAGGTAGATAGAAATGTATAATTGGCAACAAAAGCCAAAAGTATTCTATTTGGGACAAAGTTCTTACCAGGTCAGGCCTTGAGTTAAAGAGGAACGTCAAGAGTTTTGTTCCAATAGCCCCATTAGGAGGAAGTTCAAACGCCGTAAAAGCAAGAGTAGATAATACGACCTTCAAGATGGCGAAAAAATGAAAAAGATGAGAATCCAAGGAACGAGCAATTATAGGACAATAAGTTAAAATGGCGCCAAGGCAAGATGTATTATATATTGCCTGACAAATATATCTGCCTGACAAATAATGTGTCATCCCTCATCGCAAGAGCCTTAGCCTTATTAAGAGATGCAAATTTCTCTATTCATATCAAACCAGAACTTACTTGGATTATATCATCATCATATATTTATAAGAATCAGACCTTCAATTAAAATAACAAAAGGAACACCTACAATGCAAGGGATAAAAATCTACCGTAAAGCCTAGACAACTATACATGTATGAGCTACCTAAGAAAAAAAAAAGATAATAGAGAGAGACTACTGCAGCATTCCAATCCTATGAGATTACATAAAAAGAAAATCTCTGAACTCAGAGGACACCAATACGAAAATTGGACTTTGTCCCACAGAACTCATCATTGCTCCCTCAATTCTCCCATTCCTCTCCATCAGCACCACCCAAAAGATTGGCAACACAGCACATCTCCCTAACACCATCTTCTTCCTACCAAAGAAGGCTTGTCTTTCACTGAATTACTGAACTCAAGAATTTGGATTTTCCCAGCTCACTATGGTCACCCTAAATAATCTTCTCCACAAGGATGCAGCTAGACAAGGGAGCAGCAGGTAATCTGAAGTTTGCACTTTCTGCATTTTATTTGTAAATTAACCACCGTGGCAAGTGAGGCACTGAGAAGAGTGTTTTCTTTTCACAATATCACAAGCTTTCATCCTTTCTGAGCTATAATGTCTGTACTTGGAGGTACTTTGACCTTCCAAATTACCCGAGAGGGACCAACAAGATAAAGAGAAGGGCTGTCCTTATTTTTTGGAATAAGAATTTTAAGAAAAGCTCCTGAAAACTCAAACTTTTATATTCTTCTATCTTGCCTACCAGAACCAACCGATAATTCTTTGAGCTCCCCCAACGCCAGATTGTCCAAGTTTCTATGAAAACATGTATTACATTATTTCTTAAATCAGTAACTGTCTGAATCCTATGATACAACTAACAATCTGACCTAGTTGGCTGGCAGACAAGAGTGATATATCCCAAAGGAAAAAATCCTGAAGTTTGGCCGCTCTGACTACTGAAAGCAGAGTAATCACCTATCAGAGTGGCAGTTCCCTCAGGTGAGCATAAAGGATTTTTTGGCCTCTCAGGAGCTGGAATGGCATTTGTATTCCTAATGGGTGAGAAGTAAAGAATCCACTGTTGATTCACTGGAAAACAGAGTTTTGCAGGTCTGACTCATGACGAGTGATAGCAGTAGAGTGCTTGAAAGATTCTGTGCAATTCCCATTAATGCCTACCTAATTCTTGATTTCTTTCGCCACGTTTCTATAAAATAACTTCCGAAACCAAAATTTTTAAACAATACATATAAACAATTTGTAATATTTGATACCATGAACAATCCAGTTAGAGTATCATAATTATGCTTAATATATCGGATACATATGTAGCATCAATTTACAGAAAAACTTCGCTGCTAGAACAGTAAAGTATTCTTTTTTCTAAACAAATTACCTGTGTTAATCCCATGCCGAAGGCATATTTTGCAAGAGCCTTTAGACGTGAAAATGAAAGCTCTAATCCCATCTCAAATAGCTAAAATGGAAAACATAAAGTGAAAGTTAAATAAGAACAATTTTAAGAATTTTACACTGAAGGACATATCATGATGAAAAGAAAAAATCTTCTGAAGTAAATATGTTTCAATTTTAGCAGAATATTCAAAATCCGAAATAAAACAAAAGAAAAATAAAGCCAAGTATGCCAAAAAATAATTAACCAATTGATGGTTTGCAGAATGCTTAAACTTGATACAGATACAGGACAACATCAGCAAAGATATACAATTACGCTTACCAAAAAAAGAATCCCCCATTCTGACAAAACTTTCACATCTGTAAGATTCCGAATCAAGCCAAACTGATTGAGTACAATCCCCGCAAAGAAGAAACCAAGTATCTGAAAAGCATTAAAAATGCTTTGTGTCATAAGAAGCTACCTCCTGTACTTGACGACTGTTTACCAAAACAAGGACTAACAAGTTTAACAAAAGGATACATATATGTGAACTACCCAGCAATATATAAATGCTCATTCCCTTCCCAAAAGCTAACCCATATTTCCAGAGACAATTAAAATATTGATAAAAAAAATTAAAATGGTTGATACCATAGTACTCTTACAGGGCTAGCTTTGATGATCTTGAATGCAGGAACAACCAGAACAGTCACAGCTAAGAACGTCAAAGTATCAAAGCCTAAATCATTAATGACATCAACAGCGCTGGCAACATCAAGTGTTGCATATATCCTCCATCTTGCTGAATGGCCTCGTCTATGGTTTGAGAAATGGAGTCCACGCCAGCAGTGTACAGAGGAAGTTAACAAAGAATTGCCTTGAATGAAATTTCTTGCAACAAAAGGACTATGTCTTATCTTGTACTTATTGGCATATGATAACGAGCGCACTTGCTGGTTACTAACATAAGGACTGCAAAATTGCCCACAGAACCGTGGCGTGCCTATGGAGCAAGCCATAAATGGGCTCTTTTGTTTGATAAGGTCGTATCCCTGCAAGAAATAGAACAAATCAACCACAGTAGTATAGTCACCCTTTACTCTTCTGATGAGGATGTGGACACAAAAAAGAAAACTTGAATTAGTAGTTACCTGCATAATCAAAATGAAGATAAAAAGTAGACTACAGAAATTGATAACTATGTATTCGATTATAAACTTCAATCCCTTGGACAGTACAATACTCTAGTTTTGTAGGGTTTGTAACCTATCAGAAAAAAATAAATTAAAAGAACCGGCAAAAGTAACATGAATTTCAAGTTCTAAGTAGTCAATTAGTTTGCTAAAATGTCTATTAGTTGTTCCCACAGATAAACACCAGCAGAATCACTATTCCTTGTTCCGTCAGCGCTGATTAGACAAGTGGTACATGTGGGATCATATTCTGATTATTCTCCAATCTTTTCATTTTTATTTTTCGTTTCTGGCAAACAGTGACTTCATTTCAAATGAAATACAAAGGAAATTTGCTCCATATATATGATTGATAGTTACTCCCCTGGAACATATGCAGAAGCTTAATTTAGTAACATTGACATGAAGCATAAGCAGCCCCTTCTTTTTTTTTTTATGGTAATGAAGACAGTCAGTCCCCCTTACTTCCATTGACAGATAAAGTAATAGTTCCACCATGTTTGGCAACTCAAGAAATGGATACAGTTGATGGAATACATGAAATACAGAATGGATAATGTATGGGAGGTTACCTTAAAGCTTCCAAAACAAGTCACCGACTCCAACATAGTACTGAGGCTGATGCAACAAGAATACCCACATTGAAAAAATCACAAAGACTTGTTTTTCTCTGAAAACCCAGAACCAATTCTGCAAATACTTGTGGAGAACAGGGAGTTCAGCTGAGTCAGATTGACCCTTCTGTACCTCTTTCCCAAGGAACACTTATAAATGAGGATGAAAAGTGCACACGTTGAAATTAAGAAATAGAGATGGAGATTAATCCGATAATAAACCCCATATGAGTTTAACGTATCAGTGTGTTTATGGAGGAGGAGAAGCAGAATGGCTTTCAAGTTTCAACGTCTACTAGAGGACAGAGAGCGACATGATTTTTGGGTCGGAAAGCTAAACGTTATATCCACGTGCCCATTTTCCACTGGCCACAGAGACCTTGCGGCCTGTAAATTATCTATATTCAAGCACCTTGTTACCCCACGACTGCTTCTGTTTGCTTTATCTGTTTATCCTCTTTGGCTTAGTTTGGGACAGCTTTTGAGGCTGCTTTTGAGACTGCTTTAGCTTTTGAAATTAATATATGGTGTTTGGTAAAGTCCCTAAAAGCTGCTTTTGGCCAAAATAGATTTCTCCAAAAGCTGAAATCAAAAAGCTAGGAAATAGAGCTTTGGAAAGCAGCTTTTGAAGAAATGGTGGTGCTAAGAAATATGATTGCACAAAATTTAATGAATGCAATGTAGTTGCAATATTAATAGACTCTAATATATTTTGTGTAATGGTTCCATTTGATTATGGTGGAAAATACTTTGTCTAATATTATTTTAGATGAATTTGGTTTAATATTTAAGAATTCTTCGTAAATCTTTTATTTGGTCCAAACAACTGGTCATACATTGCAAAAAATTATACCAAAATAATTGCACAAAACCATAGTCTATAATTTAGAGAAGTAATATCCATTTTAATAAAACTTTAAATATTTAAGATTATTTTGATAAATACACCCACTCAAAATACTTTTTACTTAGAACTTACCAAACACAAAAAATTACTTTTCGTTCTCACAGCACTTTTGAAAGCAGTTTACCAAACACCTAAACTGCTTCCTCTCACAGCAAATTCAAAAGCCATTTTACTCATAACTGATTCAAAAGTCATTTTACTCACAGCACAGCTGTCCCAAACTAAGCCTTTGCTTCGCTTCGCTTCGGATGTTAGTGTAAATATGACACTGCGCTTGTACAACTCCAGGAATGCGGGACTAGTTTTTACATAATGCAGATCAACTCCATGTAGTCGTAGATTAGTTCAAGTCTTTAGTTCAAATTTGTATTGCGACACAATGGAACTTGAGAGGAATCCGATCGACACAATAAATCTTATGTCTTTGTATTCTCTTTCCCAAATAACTAAAAGTATAACGTAGATAAACTCACTCTAACAATAGACAGGAACAGAATAGTCTCCTGGCCTAAAATTCCTTTGAGTATACCATGTGATCTCGATTGAGGATACTGTGTGATCTCGATATAAAAGAAACTAAAATATATAAAAAACAAACAAAAAAAGAAAAGTTCAGAAATAGGCAGAATGCAGATACACATGATCCAAATTAGAACCTTGTAATGACACTTTATCATAACATGATGAGGACCATTCATAAATGGTCAAACATTAACTGGGACCTCTGTAACAAGGGTTTATATGAACATTAACATATGCCACCAGCTTCAGAAACCACATGAAGATACTGAGAAAGCTATTACCACATATATAAGTCATTCTCAAAGATTACAGAGGAGAAATCTGTCATTTTTGGAATTAGGAATAAGATCAAACAATAAAGCTGTTAGTCTGGAGATGAGCAATGTCAACCAAATGAATTCTTAAACAATTGAGTTATTAAAAGAAATATCCTGGTTCAGTGTTGTCTTTCAACAGAAACAAAGCACTTTTTGTGAATCCATTTAAATGCATGCTTCTTTGAACTACTCATGCAAAAGGCATACTGGAAAGATTCAGGATCTGTGGCAGAATTCAGACACAACATAATTGGGATATCTGAAGGAATGGAAGCAAACGAAGACACATTTAGCTGAATTATGTGCAACAAAATTTGATTAAGGTATACATATAGAGCAATGACAGCATTACCACAAAAGTTGTAGAATCAATGTTCACCATGCCCAGCAGACTTATTAAAAGAATTTACGATTACTGTAGCACACCATACAAAGAGCTCGTTTACTCGGATGGATTAGAATTGGCAGGAGTAAACTTGAGTGAAATACTGTTCACACAATGGCGTTCATCTGTGGGTGTCCGGAAACCTTCGCCTTTGAATACATGACCCAGGTGTCCACCACAAGCTGCACATGTGATTTCAACCCTCATACCATCGCGATCTGACTGATAGCAGATGATATTTCGTTAATACAGAGATAATAGCTAGAAGAGGATTAGACAAAAACAAAATTAACAAAGCACAACATGAACAGTAAAGAGCTAACTCACAACAGAATTTATAGCCCCAGGAAGACCCTCGTAAAAAGCTGGCCAACCACAACCAGAGTTAAATTTGGTTGTGGACTTGTAGAGAGGAGTCCCACATCCTGCACAGGTATAGACTCCCTCCTCAAAGAACTTGTCATATACTCCGGTGCCAGGATACCTATACAGCAGCCAAATAATGTCGAGCTATATGTCACTTTTTGTCTAATTAGAGCATTTTATATGACACGGTGAAGAATCTATGCAACAAAAATTGATGATAAGTTAATCTAGATGGTCAATGAATGCAGCAAGTATGTGCTTGTTGTCTGCATATCGATATTACTTCAAGAGATTCTGCAATACTTACTCCGACCAAAGCCTACGACAGATTCCAAATCCACATTCACTCTGTTTTACAGTTTACTTTTAAAAGCTCTGTTAGTTTGAGAAACAAGTCAGTCAAGCAAGTTATTCTCCAGTTTCAATTTGCTGATAGAAAATAGCAGAAGCTCCTACTTCATCTGCACTCATGTCATGCCTATAGGTCTTTCACCTATTAACAGTTGCCCCAATCCTAAATAGACTTGGAGTGACAAGCTCTATAAGCCTTGCACCTACCGAAGCGATCAGTTTTGCTTCGGACAATTGATGTAAGTCTGGCAAATATCAATAAAGAACAATTTTTCCTTTCTATGTACAATCTATTACACCTTCACCAACATACAATTTTCATTTCATCCCATTTACACCATTATTAGCTATGAAGCTCACACCTCTCAGTCTCAGAAGCTCAAATTCTCAAACCCGTCTTGGGATATTTCATTCTTAATCTAACACAACAACAGGTAGCTTCCAGAATTAAAGAGCAATTGTATACTGAATCACAAGATAATCTATATATGAAGTGAAAACCCAGCAAACTTACTCGGTGCCTTTTTGCCTGAGAATCCGAAACTGCTCGGGAGAGAGGACAGCTCTCCACTCCTCCTCTGATTTCTGAATGGAACCAGGTGCAGCCATAGCTACAACAAGTGCACGACGGAAGCTACGCTTAGTGTTGTGAAAAGACCCACCAAATCCAATGGTGGGTGTGATGACGCTTTTGATGGGTTTTGTTGAGAAAGCTCTGAAGAGTGAGGTGGGTAAGGGGTTGGAAGGTCGGAGGAGGAGGAGGTTGGTAAGGGAAGGTGTGGTTGTGGGGTTGAAGATTATGGTCTTGGAAGAAGAACAGGGGTGAAGAAGACCTGAGAATATGCAAGCCCGTTTTAAGATAAACAAATGGCTTGGATAGCAAGACCACTTCAAACTGGAAATACTGTGTGATTTATCTGCCTTTCAAATATAAAAAAAATATTTAAAAAAATAAAAGAAATATATGAAAATAAGAAGAAGAAGAAAAAATTTGGACAAGAAAGAAATAGATTTCAACACCCGAAAATATTCTCTCTGTTGTAGGAGAATGAGAATTGGTCTGCTCATTTCATTAATAATCCCCTTTATATAGGGTGAGTATTACAACGGTAATAGGAAATACATTAATGACAATAATGACTACATAATTATCTATCATCCGTTACATTGACGAAGGCACATAATACGTTTTTCCTTCAACACTCCCCCTTGTGCCGAGTCAGGGGTAACATGGTGCATGTGGTGTTGCCTCATTAAAAACATTGCCAAGTAACAAAAAACCCAATGGGAGAAAATAAAACTTTGGTCTAAGGAGAAAAAGAGCACAACGCACCTAATACATTTGAAAACAACATGTATGTGCTAGACTCCCCCTGATGTCTGCACCTCCCCCTGATTTTTACATTAATCATGGGTTTCTCCCTGATTTTTTCATTTGATCAAGAGAGCTTCAGTCTTATTAGCATACTTATGCATTTTCACATGTTTTTCCAAATGTGATTTTGAGCAATGATTTAGTAACTAAATCTTGCCACATCGTCCTCAGATCCAACTTGATTTACTTTGATCTTGAGGATAAGGTTGTTCATGAACTGAATACATAAGTTCATATTGAACGTCAGGTTCACTCATGGTATGACATTCATATAACAAAACAGTTATAACTTTGTCTAGAGTATGAGTGAACCATTAAGAGATTTGAAATTGATCTGTAATAACAGATTTTCTTATCTCACCTTTAATGCGTTTTTCTTTACGCATAGTTAGCTATGACGTGGATAATTTCTTTATCATGTCATATTCTATGTAGAGATTGAATCAGCCCAAATCTTTCATATCTTTAAGTATTTGAAAGAACCAGTTGCGTTGCGTGAGCGCAGAGCTAAACATAGCAAATTCTCATCGAATGAGAGGTCGAGTCTTACATATTATGTTTAAGTACAATCATGCGTTATTGCACTTGTATAGGGATTTCATTTCCCAATACTTCTTCGTCATCTTCCTTTAGATGAAAAACGGATCTATTGTTAGAGTAAAGACTTCGACTGATCATGGGAATATATGTAGGCCTCACTTTATTCTTTAGAGTGCCTAAGCCGATTGATGAATGATCACCACCATTACAGTCCTTGAGTTCCGTTTCAAGACTGTGTATTCCCAAAATCTTTTTCATTCTCAACTTAGGATTTACAATACACTGAGTTTCTCTTATTTCATTTAGAGTTCATATATATCCATAATGAAAACGCAAGGGCATAATTCATCAATCCCTTTCCAATCAAGTAGTCACTTTAGTGAACGTTTCAATTTCTTTTGCAAACGTACTCATGTGATCTAGAGTCACTTGATTTGGGTGGATGAAGTCCGTTTAGGATCCTCATGTATATCTCTTAATTTAGATCCCCATAGAGATATATGTTTTGATAACTTTTCGTAAGCTGCATGTTCAGTTTTTCGGAAACTACCAACCTGACAAGGTAGTGGAGTGCAATGACATCCATTACGAGAGATTGTCTCATCGTAGTCCATTACGAGAGAATATCTCCTCGTAGTCGATTCCAGTGCGTTTTTGAGAGACCTTGCGCCATAAGGTGAGTCTGCATACTCTTATTCTCATTACGCATTCTAACAGAGATATATTTGATAGAGTTTATATTTGCGGTGTCGGCGTCACCTGCCCAAATACCTATCTCTTTGTTTATACTGGATCGCTTCTTTCCATTAGGCCAGTTTACTAAGTTGACATTTTTCAACGAAGTATGGTTCGATAGTAGACTCATTATTCCACGTCCTCATGTACACTAGTGTAATGTGTTTGTAGAGATCTCTATACTTTAAGGATTGGTTCTAACATTTGAGGCGTCCCCCAATGATAACCACAATCCATAAATATTCTCATGAGACGGATTTGAGTATCACTGATCAATAGATCAGGTCGTGCCAAACTTGTTTTCTTCCTTTACACAAGTATGTATCGAACTTAAGGTGGCCTCCCCCTCTTCCTTGGAGAGCCACGGCCTGTGACACCATTTATGCCACTTATGGCGTCATGGTGGCAGTGCAATACCCAATTCCTCTTGGGTGGTACCATGTCCTTTTGATAAAACACAATCCTTGCAGGTATATTTGCAGCAGGTTTATATGATCTCGTCACTTTAATGTATAAGACATCTGCACACTTTACTTTGTGTGATTTTGGGGATCGAGATGAGACACAGTGGGGACAAACCACGACAATTCCTGTCGTTCCACTTGAACATGCTTGTTCTTATCTCCCCCTAACGACGGGAAGACTGCCTCATCAAAGTGACACACCGCAAATCTAGCGGTGAGGAGATCGCCTGTCAAGGTTTCGACATAGCGGACTATAGCTGGAAGTTCATATCCAGCATAAATATTTATTCATCTCAAGTAACCCATCATTGTGCGCTGTGGCGGCGCAATTTTGGCACATAAAACATTTAATAGAGCTCAAGGATTGTAGATCCGTGTCAATCCAAAAGAGCTCAAGGATTACAAGTTCGTTTGAAATCCTAAAAAATCCTCACACATAGTCACCAGCTATGGTGTAAATTGGTTCAATGATGATGGCCATAGATGAAAAAGTAACGCTACATGCAAAAATTGCATAACCCAAAACGGAAGTATTGGTGTGCTTTACCAATATTAAGACTATTATTGTAGTCGTTTTCCGTGAGACCAATTGGGTTTTTATATATAGAAATATGATGTCCATTACAAATCCCATATAATAAGCCATAAAATCATCACACCTACGGAAATTAACCCGGCCTAAGTGCTTTGACTTTCTAGCATAAGCAGCATAAATTTTAATTGTGGATGGTGTCATGACACGTGACCAGTGTGTCGACACAACAACCAACACCATAAAATATCTATGGTGTCCGCAAGTTGGTTGAATCGATCCACTGAATCCTCTTTTGATTCAATATAACAACATAATGAGAAACTCATGTGTCCTTTGCATATGATGATCTCAATCATAATTGCTTTAACGAATAGGCTTTGAATGATGTACTTTTATCCATAAAATCATGACGGATAGGAGAAGCATAATAAGGTATAAATGCATATGCTTGTGCATCAAATATATTATAATGCCACATTGGGGGAGCGGCGGAATTTAGGAATTGAACATACGTCTTCAACCCTATATGACAATATTTGAGGATAAAATGTTCATTGATCGTCCTCAGATTCGTGTGTGAACCATATTCTTCTGGTGTTTGCTTCTATTTATCCAAAAATATGGGTGTCCATAGTAGTTTCTTTAATGTATGGATCACCATATCAAAGCCAATCTATGTCAGAATTCCAAAAGATCATTTTCTTATGACGTTGGATTTAATTAGCGGTTACTTAGAACCTACTAAGTTGACATATAATCTTCTCTAATACTCGTTTACATTCGCAGTCATTTAGAGGTAATGCAAAGGAGCTCAAATGAATTCTCACTTGTGTCTTTTTCACATGAAAAATCGTGGCGTAAATTTCTTTATAATGTGGAAAACAAAATTCAATTTTCTTTTATCGCATAAATTGTCAATTTGACATATGCTCAATATATACATCGAAACGTAACTCAAGTTCTTTAGAGTAAATCGATGGGTATTGTAATAAAAGGGTATTGTAATCCCAGTTAGGCAAGTGCATTATGAATCCCAAAGGAACATATATTTAGATTCTTATCACTTTCATTATAGTACTACAGTTCTTCAGTACTATTGTGCTATTTTTGTGATATATTAGTACCATTGTCCTTCAGTACTATTATTCTAGGGATCACATGGTGCGTTTCTTTGCCCACAGTTCGTTGTGTCATGCCTATATTATGATATGTTGTTTTACTTTATGCAATACTTTGCAAAGTTAGATGTAGAAAATTGAATCATGTATATTATGAATAAAATTTGAATAATCTCAATTCCTTTAGAGAAATTTAAAAAAAAATTAACATGCCAACGATTACATTTAGTCTTGTCCAATTTAGAGAGAGAAACTTTAAGACCAAAAGTCTAATTTAGGACAAAAGGTCGTATTTAGGCGTAATAGCCTTTATAAGGATATCTTGTAAATTTAAAAGTAGACTAATCAAAGTCTATCTTGGATTGAGCCAGATCTTTTTTGCTCTTTTAATAGCTGCAATGATGTGATGTGTCATTTGACATATTCTTCCCAGATGTTATGTTTTTAGTTGTAAACTCATTTTCAATGTTATTGTTGGATATTGAAGATACTTTTCCAAAATCCGCGTATTTATATGATTCTTCATATTTATTGAAAGTCGTAGCTAATTCTTTGCTAGCGTATAATGTACGTATCAATAGTTCATTGAATTACAACAATGGCAGAGTGCTTCACTGCACATGACATATCCCCTATGTCATCTTTTTAATGTTACATTGTTTCCACTTACTTTTGGATGATTATATGAATTTTACGTCCATGGTAATTACCCTTTGTTTTAGGGTCGTTGCATTACTTTGCCCAATTTGTTCAAGAATATATATATATATTTTTCTAAGACCTTACATCGTCATTGCCTTTTGATTTAGGGTTGTTGCATTATTTTACAAAATGTGTTCCAGGAAATTTCTTTTTCTCATACCTTACATTGTCATTGCCCTTTGGTTTAGGGTTGTTGCATTACTTTGCATAATTTGTTTCAGGGAATTTCTTTTCAGACCTTACGTTGTCATTCAAGATATTGAAATTATATATTTAGCTATTTACATAAAGCAGTTCGTATAAATATACCATGCTCAAGCCTTTGTTGGCTCAATAGGGGAATTTGGTACTCAAGTTCTTCAGAGCCCAATGTGTCAAAGTCAAACTGTGATGGTTAAAGCATCTGTAAAATATAGGAAGAATAAAATATATTAGTTTCGCGGTCTATGACATTCACGACAACTAAAATAAACCAATATACTTTATGGAAACCCGATGCTTTGTGAAATTTCGTTATCACAATAAAATTTTTGATTTTTCCATATTCATTGCATGTAAAGCTAATGAAATTTCATTATCATTGCTTTTTATATAATCAAGAAGATATCCATGATGAAAAATTTTTCAAGAAATTAAAATTGGATCTCAAGACCAAAATTTGTAATGGTCATATTTTTCTTACTTCGTGAATATGCTTTATCACAATAATTGGTTTGTCCATTTTTATATTGTATTGCTCATGAGATTTGCATTATCATGGCAATGCTCAAATTAAATAACATGTTAAATAAAAACAATTATTTAACATAATAAAAGAGACATATAAGGATGCTCAAATTTCATAAATATATGTCATAATATAATAAGATAAGTTTGAGCATTATATCATTAACGATTTAATGAAAATGATAACGTTAATTAGATCTTACTTGTTAGTTTGCCAAATAAACTGCATATTAAGCGATTGCTCGATCTCCGACTCCAAATAGTCGTCACATATTAATCGCCGCATCGTAATTGATAAGTCACATAAAAACAAACAATATTCATATGATTAGTCACTTCAATCATATATATTTCACATTTACCATATAAATTAAAAAAAATTTCATATTTACTATTAAATTCGAAAAACAGTAAATAGTTATATAGTAAATAGTTATACAGTAAATATAAATTACTGTACGGTAATTTCAAAAATTACCTTTGTATTTTACCCCCAAAAAATCCTTCTTTTTTTTCAGATCCGGGTTAGGCCAAAAATGGGCCGGGTCGAGATCAGGCCCAATGGGTTGGGTCGCACAATCTCTGCCGACGAATTTTTTTTGTCGGCAGAACTTCTGAGGCCGTTTTTCCCGACGAGTTGTCGTCGGTAGAAACGGGATCGGATCGGGGCTGCTGGAGCGGCGTCGATGGATCGGGGCGGCTGGACCGGCGTCAGTGGAGCGATCCGATCATCGATCGAGGTCTGGGCTGGCGTGGAGGGGGGGGGGGGGGGGGGGGGGCTCCTGATCGAGGTCGAGCAGAGGATCGGATCGGACGTTGAGCGGAGGATCGGAGGCCGGTTCTGGGTCGGACGTTGGCCTGGGCAGGAAAAAGAGCCGGGCAGGCCTAGCGGCGGCGGCTGGCTGCTGTGGCTTTTTCTGGGGATTTTTCAGGGACAAAGACAACGCAAATCGTTCAGGGGGAGGAGATCTTCTTTGCCGACGAAAATGTTGCCGGCAGAAGTGTTTTTCTGGGGATTTTTCAGGGACAAAGACCTAGGGTTTTTTTTCTTTTTTTTTTCTCTCTGGCTAAAGCAAAGTGCTGATAACGTGTTGTAGGAAAATGGGAATTGGTCTACTCATTTCATTGATAATCCCCTTTATATAGGGTGAGTATTACAACGGTAATATGAAATACATTAATGACAATAATGACTACATAATTATCTATCGTCAGTTACATTGACGAAGGCACATAATACGTTTTTCCTTCAACAGTAAACTCATTTTCAATGTTATTGTTGGATATTGAAGATACTTTTCCAAAATCCGCGTACTCATATGATTCTTCTTATTTATTGAAAGTCGTAGCTAATTCTTTGCTAGCTTATAATGTACGTATCAATAGTTCATTGAATTACAACAATGGCAGAGTGCTTCACTGCACATGACATGTCCCCTATGTCATCTTTTAAATGTTACATTGTTTCCACTTACTTTTGGATGATTATATGAATTTTACGTCCATGGTAATTACCCTTTGTTTTAGGGTCGTTGCATTACTTTGCCCATTTTGTTCAAGAATATATAAAAAAATTTTAAGACCTTACATCGTCATTGCTTTTTGATTTAGGGTTGTTGCATTACTTTGCAAAATGTGTTCCAGGAAATTTCTTTTTCTCATACCTTACATTGTCATTGCCCTTTGGTTTCTCAGACCTTATATTGTCATTGAATATATTATAATTATTTCTTAGCAATTTGCATAAATATACCATGCTCAAGCCTTAGTTGGCTTAATAGGGGAATTTGGTACTCAAATTCTTCAGAGTCCAATATGTCAAAACTAAACTGTGATGGTTAGACCTATCTATAAAATAGAGGAAGAATATAATGGATTAATCTCGTGGTCTAAATGACATGCACGACGACTAATATAAACCAATATACATTATGGTAAATCCGTGAAATTTCGTTATCACAATAAAATTTTGGTTTCTTCATTTTCATTGCATGTGAAGCTAATGAAATTCCATTATCGTTTTCTTCTACACAATAAATAAGATATCCATGTTGAAAAATTTTCAATAAATAAAAATTAGATTTCAAGACCAAAATTTGTAATGGTCATATTTTTCTTACTTCGTGAAAATGCTTTTTCACAATATAGGTTTGTCACTTTTTCTTTATATTACAAAGCTCATGAAATTACATTATCAGAACAATGTTCAAACTAAATAATATGTTAAATAAAACAATTATTTAACACTAAAAATGAACATATAATGCTCTATATTTAACATTTAAATAAATATTAATGTGATTTAGTAAAAGCATTATATGATAGAGATTTAACGAAAGCAGCGAAATTCATACTGTCAGTTTGCCAAATAAACTGCATATGAAGCGATTGCTTGATCTCAGTTCCATTTTGATCGTCGCATCGTAGTTAATACGTCATATGTAAAAACAACAATATTCATATGATTAGTCACTTTAATCATACAGTTACCATATAAATTAAATAATTTCATATTTACCATTAAATTCGTAAAACAGTAAATAGTCACAGTAAATATAAATTACTATGCGGTAGTAATTTTAAATTTACCTTTAAATTTTTATTTCCCCAAAAAAAAAATTCTGATTTTTTTCGTGGGTCGGATCAGGGAGATCCGGGTCAGGCCCAATTAAAACCGGGTTGGGTCAAGCTTCTGCCGACGAAGCTTTGTCGGTAGAACTTCTGGGAGGCAGCCTTTCCCGACGAGTTGTCGTCGGTAGAAGCGGGATCGGATCTTGGCTGTGCTGGCGATCGGATCGGGGCTGCTGGACGAAGGGGGGACCGGATCGGGGCAGGGGTCGCCACAGGGGGTTGACGATCGGTTGGGCTGGCGTCGTTGGCGCTGGTCCGGCGCAAGAGGAGGCCGGATCGGAGGGGGGTCGATGCAGGTGGTCGACTGGATCGATGGGGGGGGACGATCCGGGTGGCGTCGGTGCCGGTCTGGGGCAGAGGAGCGGCGGGCCGAGCTGGGGCAGTCTGATCTGCACGGCGGCGAGGCGAGGTGGTGGTGCCGTTCGGAGTGGGTGCCCAAAGAAGAAACAAAAAAGGGTTTTTTTTTTTTTGTTCTCCGGCAGTCTTCCGGCAGAAAAATAAATTTAGGGTTTTTTTTTCAGTTTTTCTCTTTTCTTTGGCTATTGCCGCTAGGGTTTTTTTTTCTTTCTCAGCGAGTAAAGCTACGTGCTGATAACGTGTTGTAGGAGAATGAGAATTGGTCTACTCATTTCATTGATAATCCCCTTTATATAGGGTGAGTATTACAACGGTAATAGGAAATACATTAATGACAATAATGACTACATAATTATCTATCGTCTGTTACATTGACGAAGGCACATAATACGTTTTTCCTTCAACACTCTCTTTTTTTTTGACGATGAAGAGGACCTAATGCATTAATCTCCAAACTAGATATTACACAGCAAGGCTGTCAGTTCTTGCGGGGCAGGACCCCCCCAAGAAGCCTGAACCAACTGAAGACAATCAGTCTCAAAATTCACAGGAGTCAAGGAAAGCTCACCAACCAGACCACAAGTCAATCTAGTTGCCTCTGCCTCAACTACAATTGGGAGCATACACCCCTAATAACCTTGGACAATCCAGCCACAACTTGGGCATCAGAATCTCTGACAATAATCCCCACCCCACCCAGGCTCAAATTAATATCAAAGGCACCATCAATATTAACTTTGAGTCAGCCTGGAGAGGCCGGTATCCATGTGGTGGCCACACGACGACTCTTCGGCTTTATAGGCTTCTGAACTGCCATAAAAGAATGGAAAAGAGCTTTTGTCTGACAAAAAACCTGCATAACTGAACTCGACTTCTCCTTCCACAGTCTTTGGTTCCTTTCTTTCCAGACACTCCATATAATCAACAGTAGAAGAGCAAAGTCTTGAGAGGAAAGTAGCGAGTGAGCTGCTGAAATCCATTCTAAAACAGAGCTATATGGCAAAGTGAGAGTAGAATGTAGGGACAAAACCATACGAATAACATCCCTCAGAAAATAACAATCCCTGGAAATATGACCCGGGGTCTCTCCGAGGCACAGAAGAAACAATTATTAACAATATGAACTTTTTTACTCCGAAGTTGAGAAACCGTTGGAAGAATAGAAGAGCACACCTTCCAAACATGAACTTTTACTTTACTTGGAACTGTAGCATCCCATACCTCACTCCAATTATAGGAGTTAGTAACGGACCCTGAACTTGAACTAGATTTCGAGGCCAGGTTAGGGTGAAGAGCAGAAAATGCCACTTTATATTCACTTTTAGTAGAGAAAAAATAGTTCCTATCAAAGTGCCAAATTAAACGATCCTGGACAATCCTATTACTTAGAGTAATAGCACATATCAAAGCAGCTTCATTAACTGGGAAATTGGCATAAACATGTTATGTATTCCAGCCACCCTTTAGCATCAGTTCACACACAGAGGTCAAAGAGGAAGGACCGTACCTAACCGGTCTGAAAAGCACAGGTCTTGGAATCCACGGGTCTTCCCAGATCCGGACATTTGTTCCAGAACCCACTTGCCAGCGGACACCACCGATCAGGATATCTTTAGAAACAAAAATACCCCTCCAACAAACTGAAACATGGGATCTAGCATCTGCTTCCAAGAATGAAGAATCAGGGAAATACCGCGCTTTAAACGGTTGACTTACCATTGAATTAGGGTATTTAAAGTACCTCCAACCCTGTTTAGCAAGTAACGCTAATTTGTTAGCATACAGATCTCTGAAACCCATATCACCATCGTCTTTCGGATGACACAACTTCTCCCACGACATCCAATGAATTTTCTTCTCATTCGACTTACAACTGTTAGATCATAATTCTCATACATATGTATACCCTAAAACATGAAAATTACTTGTTCTATGAGTTTAATATAATGTTGACTAATCCATTTTCATGTTTTGTAGAAAATCTTGACAATAGGAGAAAAAATGGAATTCCGGCATTTTTTCCGTGTACCACCACTTTTGGCGGCACAAATGGCGGCACACCACCACTTGAGGCGGTTCCATGCATTTTTCGGTCATCTTTATGGAGGAGCAAAGGAGGAGGAGTACATGGTGCTATCACAACTAAATTCCAACCAAATTGGTTGCATTTCAACTCCACCACCTTTCTCCATTTCCCACACCATCATAGCTCATCTCATTGTCCAAAAGTCAAATCTATTGCATGCAAAAATCTAATTTGTTTTTTAGGCAATCATCACCTTTATCCCCATCATTACCTAGTCTAAACTAATCCATACCTATACCCATCTTTTGGCATTGTTTTTGGGGAACTTTCTCCACTCTCACACTCCTCCTCTTGCACCTTACGGTTGGAAAAATGGGGCAGCTGCTCCATTGTTTTCTCTCCCTCATTTTCACACTTCACTCATCTCTATTGTAGCCTTTATCTTCCCTCATTTATCCATAACCACCTACATCACACTCTACCTCTTTTCTCTACATTTTCCCACTATCTTTTCCTCCACAAACCTCCATAACCACCACCTTCAATCCATAACCTCCATTACCACCACCTTCAACTCCACCATCTTTTACTCCTACCCATCTCATTCCATATACACAAAGCTTCACCACTTCCCCATCTTTCCATTCCACACTCCATCATCAAGCAAGGAGAAAGAAGAGGAGTCTAGTGTCATTTGAGGATTCACCACCACCACCTTCATCATCACCATGACAATGCCTCCATGAGTTCATCCTTACCATCCTCAACTTGAGTTTTATTAGTCACTTCTCTACCATTACTCTTTACTTTGTTGTTCATGAACATGTTGAAGCTTGTGTATTTGATCATGATTGAGTAGTTAGTTTGTTGGGGGTAGGGATGAAAGCTCTAGCCAATCTTGTATGACATTGATGTAAATATTGTGTTTGATGCACTTTTCATTAGCACTTTAATATGCTAGATCAAGAGTTGAACATTCATGCTTGAGCTTAATCAATTTGGGTATGTTTGTTTGCCATGACATGAGAAATGATTAAGGCTTGATTAACCTTAGCTTTTTGATGCATGATAGCATATCATATGTGCATATTAGGGCTGTAAATTACAATCACTTAGAGATAAGCATGGTTGGTTTGCATAATTTTTTCATCTCCAAGCTTTATGCACTTAGGGAATTACATTAGATACCTAACCGGATTGAAATGCATGCTTGAGTAGTTGAGTATTACATCCGAGAGGAGTTGCTTGATACCATCAAAGGAGAATGTCCCTTATCATATCCGAGAGGGATGTGAGGAGAGAAATTGGCTAATTAAAATGGCATCATTCACATTAGAAACATCATTGATTACAAGAGAGGGTAGAGGAGAAAACCTTAAGTGCCAACTCCCATCCATTGCATCACATCTAGTTTAGCATAGCTTAGTTTACATTTCAAGTAATCATTTAGTTTCTGATAAGAGCATAATATGCGACATTCTTAATGTGTTTTATCCCCATTTATGCAATTGATTAACCCTTATTGTTATAATATAGAGTGATCGAGTCTAGTTAGGAGTCTTTGGCAGAGTTGTTGGTGAAAAGAGCTTAATTGTTGTAAATTGCAGAATTTATGAAGAGTTTGATTCAAAGAAGGATTCCTTGTTACATAAGGAATCCTAATCGGTTTAGGAGTCTACAATGTCTCGACGTTTCTCAAAACGTCGAAGGTTTTAAGAGTTTCAATGAAAGTAGAACTCCTTGTTGAACCAGGAAATCCTGACAGAATCAAGAATCTATCAAATCATAAATTGTGCTACATTTTATCTTCTCTTTCTAAATATAATTCTTTTCTTATTTTCAGGAATTAACAAATGATTTTCGGTAGAAAATTACATGGAGAAATCAGAATGGAAAAGAAAGTCTTTTGCCGAATTACAAAGGAAAGAAGAGTTGCCGAATTAACCTAAAGCTAGAAGGGAAGAATTATTCAGAAATTATTAAGAGAAGTTCGGCAAATAAAGGAAGGAAGGAAGAGTCTTGCCTTGTAAGAAAAGAAAAGAGAGTTTCGGCACAACTCTTTGTGCTGAACCCTAGCATATTTGCCATAACCCTAGTTCCCTCTTCCTCCTATAAATACTTCGGCATAGCACTTGAAATCGTATCTCATCTCTCTCACTTTCACTTAGCCAAAATTCTGCCGAACTCTCACCACAATACCAAAGAAAAACAAAGTCAAATCCCCTCCATCACTATACCGAATTCGCATCTCCATTATCACCGAATCATCCTTTGCCGAAGCTTCCTTCAAGGTTTCTATAAAGTGTGATTCACTCTACTCTCATGGTTTTTTGTTTTCTTTGTAATTACAATACTTTGTCTATGGAGATTATATGTATTTGTGGATGTTTATTTGGTTTTATTAATTCTATTTTGGATTTCCGAATTTGCTACTTGGTTATTTAAATTTTGTGTTATGTTCTTAATGTATTTCAATTTTAATCAGGGTTTATGATATTGTATAATTTGCATGTGTTCTTGATTATGTTTTAATTTATTTTTTGAATTCGTATGCACAACAAGTTTAATGCATGAGGGCAACCTTGATCATGGTCGAACCTTGTGTGTTTGCTTCATATGCCGAATAACATATGAGATGTATTATACACGAAGTTGATTCATCTTGTATGCGTTCAAAGGGCTAGAGTAATTCTAAAAATATACATGTTGATGGGGGGTGAGGTGACACCATACTTGTCACTTGTTTCCAATTCGACTCATTGTGCTTATGTGTTTCTTGGTTTAATTTCTACACAAAGTGTCTTTAAACTAATTAGCACTATGTTTAGAATTATGCACGAAGCTGGTTTTAAATAATTAAGGAGTTTTGATAATTAGATGAACCACGAAAGACTCTAATTAAATTGGAACTAAAACTAATCTTGAATACTTGTCGAATGATTTATTATTGTCTTGTACTAAATTGTTATATGTTATGTGAGTTTTGTGTTTAGTCTTATGTGTGAAAGATGATCATCATATGTATATATTAATTTATGTTTTAATTTTAGTAAAATTCAGTAGGTATTTAGATAAAAAATCCTAACCCCCCATATAATTATGTGATACTTTATGTGATTAAATGCCCTTGATTTCCTCGGATAGAAATATCCCTACTTGTCAATACTACAATTGACACAAGAAGGGTAATATATATATGAAGTTGTTTTGCAGGTACAATGTGCTTGGAAAATAAATCCATCAATTTTTGGCGCCGTTGCCGGGGAAATTAAAATTGTTTAATTTCATGAAGTGTTACTTTATAACAATGTTTATTTCTAAATTTCGGATGTGTATAATTTTCTTTTAAAGTTTTGGATTTGTAATAGTAATTAGGATTTTCGTTTGTGATTTTCTATAATTGTTGAATTATATGTTTTACCATGTGATAAATGTTTGTAACACTTAGTTAAAATTGCTAAGAAGTTTAGAGATTTATTTTTGTTTGATTTGTTTTGAGTTTCAAGGGGAAGAGGAATAGGTAAGGTCACTTTTGTGAATAATAGCCTTAACCCTTCATGTTATCTCTTGAGGTTTCATGAGGTTGAGGACGACTTTTATTTACACTTGTGGTAATGTCAACACGAGGTTGTTCTAAACTGAGTAAGGGGCATAAATGTTCGCATATTAGTTCGTTTGTTTCTATCATGGATGCCAAGGTTTGTTTAACTAGATCTCAAGACCCACAGACTGACGTTCCTTCTCGGTGAGGGAGTCGATAGGGAGTTTACTCTCTGTGGTAACCAACAACGAGTCTTGCCTTGCTCCATCTTAGAACTTTCATTCTAGCCTTCTGAAACCACAGAACAACTAAGTGTATAGACGATAACACCTAGGCCGCACGTCCACCGAGCTTTGAAACTTAGAATAAATTTGACAAAAGTGAGTCTTAAGGCTTGAAATTAAAATGTTGAAAGCTTTAACTTTTAAGGTATATCGGATGAAAGCATGAATTAGATAAGAAAGAAAGAAATGCTCACGTAACAAACAAAGTTTTAGCAAGGTAGTTTAAAACATATAAAGTACATTCCATCCCTGCACCTCTCTGGCCAATTGCATACATTAAGCTGGTTCCAAGGACACTCTCTAGCAATGTGCCCGGGCTGCTAGCAAGTATAGCATACGATAGGAGGCTTAGGTCGCGTGCATGCTGGCGACAAGTGACCCAACTCGCCACATCTGTAGCATCTCAAAGGCGCAACCTGCCTAATAGGCGCGGCCCTGATGGGTGGACCTACCCCCCTGGCTGGAGACTGCTGAGCAGTTCGTTGCTTCTTCCATGGTCCTTCTAAGTGACCTGGACCACTGCTCTCTTCTACAGCCATCCCCTTCCCCTGGGGATCTCTTAGAGCAACCTCACTAGTGTGAAGGTTAGCCTCCTGCTCTAAGCGCACTGCACTCTCGTACATCCTTGCCTTGGAAGATAGGCAAAGAGCAGATGTGGTTGTCCTGAACTCATGCCTCAACCCTCGGTGGAATTTCTGAGCTAGCGACACCTCATCCATCGGCCTAACAAACCGATACAACTGTGAGAACCGGGTCTCGTACTCTCTGACATCCATCGCCCCCTGTGTCAGAGAAATGAACTCTAGCTCCAGCTGTTCACTCAAGGTGGCTGCAAAATTCTTCTCCCTAAATAGTTCCACAACACCCCCCCCCCCCCCCCCCCCCCCCCCCCCACGTGAGAGCAGTCACGTCTCTCACCCTCTAGGTACTCCTCCACCAGTCTAGAGCATCATCCTTGAGGAAGAATGTGGCTATCTTCCTCTTCTCGATCTCGGAGCAAACAATCAAATCAAAATGCTTTTCCATTTCCTGCATCCAATGGTCGGCCACCAGGTGATCTAACCCTCTATGGAACATGGGTGCTCCCACCCTTCCAATCTCTCTGATCACCCTCAGCACGCGGCCGTCATCAGGCACAATCACAGGAGGAACAGGCGGCTCAACCAACGACACCTCCACCTCCTCCTCCTAAAAATACTCCTCCACAAGGCGGTTTCTACCTGCACCTCGTCTGGCCCTACCTCGGCTTCTGGCTCTACCTCCACGACGATCCATCCTACAAAGCATAGCAACACTTGATTAATATTTCCATAAACTTAAACCGAAGTGTAAGTTAGGCACGGCATGTATTAATCAAGGCCATAAAGCTAACTGGAAGTGCAAGGATCACGTAAACTCATTATAGAGACAACGCTCTATACTAGGACTCAACTTCCTACCCCCTACATACCCAGTGATATACCAATGCAAGCAAGCATGATGGTAAGCCGCTGCAATCGGACCATCTCTCGAAAGTACCAATTACCACCAAATATGTAACCCTACGCTCTGATACCAAACTGTCACGCCCCGAATTTCCAATAACAAAAATCCGAATTCGAAAGTGTGATAAATACAAATAAACTCAAATACTTAAATGTTATTATACAAATAACTAAGTATAACAATTGAGTTCACTGCGTGGCACCAATACTCGAATTATTATATCAATAAAACAGGAATATAAAATAGAGTCTCACAGCTAGACAAGGGACCCCACCTTCTAG
This sequence comes from Potentilla sterilis, assembly GCA_963682095.1. NCBI lineage: Eukaryota > Viridiplantae > Streptophyta > Magnoliopsida > Rosales > Rosaceae > Potentilla > Potentilla sterilis. The sequence goes on along the minus strand of OY821757.1, from coordinate 35,529,386 downwards.
CCAATCAACTCAGACGCCTCTTCCTGGCTGCTAGTCAACCCCTGAAGGTCTAACCCCTACACCATTGGTTGGTGCACCGGGTTGTAAACAACGAACCCGATAAGCTTTAAAAGCTCGTGTGAGTAAACAGACTGAAACAGAGTAAAGCAATTTCACCCACAAATAATAAACACATAACCAAAATAACCACCACACTCAATCATACCACAAAACACAACTCGGGCGCAATGACCACTGTCATCCCCCACCAAATCACATAAAGGCAAACAGATTAGAGCTCTAAAGCGCTAACTGATCGAAATCCAAACCAACGTTTGGTTTCCGATAAAATTGCCACAAGGATCCCAATTCGACCATCCAGGCAAGATCTTACGTCCACAAAACACACACGTAAGATCCCAATTCGACCACCCAGGCAAGATCTTACGTTCACACACCACACATGTAAGATCCCAATTCGACCTCCCTAAGGCAAGATCTTACACTGGCCGTTGGTCTCCGTACCAACTCAATCACACATTCCACAACTCACACAAACCCAATTATAACAATTTTCCAACAATATAAATCACCATAAACACATCCTCAATATAAACATATGTTTCACACATCCACATCAATACACTTCCACATCAATCAACATATATATATATATATATATATATATATATATATATATATATCACGTAAATATATATATACATAGGCATTCACTTAGGAACTGCCAACTAATACTAACTATAGTCCACTGATTCACAAAATACGTATAAAAATCATTTTTATAATAAAATCATTTTACTTACAAATGAACTGTAGTCGATCAAGTTCATTTAATTTAAAACAAATATCATTTTCATAAACCATTTTGCATAAAACCAAACATAAACGATAATTAACGATACGATAAGTAACTCGTATTTAATACAAAGACAGTGAGGTTTACTCACCTTAATTCACCAGATATGACAAATTTTCATTCGGGGTCGAGTCGGATCGAATCGCTACAGTTTCCGGGTCGGGTCAACTTTGGGTCAAAAGTCAACGGTCAAAGTATGGTCAACAGTCAACGCGGTCAATCAGATCGGTCAACGTGGGCCGGATCGGGTATTCGGGTCGGGCAGATCCGATCGGAGCTGTTTTTTTTCGATCCGATCGATGCAGCTCGAATCGGCGAGAACCACCTACCCAGGGAGGAGCGCACGGAGGAGACGGGTTTGAAAAGTGGTGGCTCGAGCCCAGCGCTGCCCTGCTTCGTCGCGTGCGGTGGTCGGAACCTTCTGATCGACGCAGCGCCACCCACAGCCACACCCCCGGGTCGCGCCTTAGCTGGAAATGAAGAGGAGGAGGAGACGAACACGTTGCTGAATTTTAACTTTCAGAAACACTTCCGACGTCACGTAACAACTAAATAAAAGTGTACCAAATTCCAAAACTCGTAAATCATTCTTCTCATAATTATGATAATTTATATAATTAATACGAATAAAATCGGGTTATTACAGATGGCGGATTTGAAAATTTTGGTGTATCCTTCAAGATATCCCAACAATGCAAAAATGTAAAATGCTCTCCATGGGAATCACCGAAGTAATTTGACTCGGCATTCCTTATCTACAAACAATTGTAATAAACATAGTAGTGGTTATTTATTTTAACTATATTTTAAGCGACTTGGAATAATTAATTAATACTATATTTTAACTATAACAAATAAAAATACTTACATAATCAAGATCATTTTCGCCACTCTTATGATCCGCGATGGCTTGGTTTAATGCTTGGCGCCATCTCATGCATGCGGGATTGATCTTCTTCCATCGAGATTCAATACTTGAGGGGGTTCGCTTCGGTGCATTGGGTGGCTTGATACCTTCAAAATACTCATATATACGATTCCACAAGGTTCCGCTTGATTGATTAGTACCAATGGCGGTGTCTTCACCAACACTCACCACGGCGATGCACAAAGCCTCATCTTCCTCCTCGGAAAAGTTTTCCAATCGTGGTGCCCGTGGTTTTTGTGCCCCTCTCTTTGGACCCATGGTGCTAAAAAAAAAAATCAAATTTTGCTATATGAATAAAAATGATGGGGAGGAAAGAATGTTTGAGAGGATGTAAGAAATAGTGTGGAATGAATGAAATTATCTGTCGGAGTCTGCCGAACCGGCGGAATTTGCAGAACCCCTAGATCTGGAACGACGGCCCCCGAACAACTGTCTAAATGCATCGGCCATCTGCAGCTTGAGGCATTAATACATTAATTAATATTAAATTATATTACATTTTATAACAAATTCTAATTAATATAATAACCAATAATACTAACATATTTCAAAACATACTAACAAATTTATATATAACAATTTAACTAATTTTAAATAATACTAACCATTATCCTAAATATAACTATTTTTATACAAATATAACTATATTTCAATATTAACATATATATATATAATTAGACTACCAGGGGGTGTTTGGTACATGGGACTGTGATAACCTGGCTTAATTTCTAAAGCAAGGCTGGCATCCACTAACCTGGCTTATTTCAAATTAATACCTGACCCATGTTTGGTACTCCTTGGGACTAAACAACAGAATAGTGACAACAGTATAATCCCATGTTTGGTGAAGTTTGGTACTATTTGGGACTAATCAGCATAATTTTGGATACCACAATTTTTTGGGCTGCAATTTAACACAACTGTAAGGATGATTGAGAGTATAATCCCTAGAACCAAAGCCATCTGCACAATCAAACAATTAGCAGTGCAAAACAGAGCAAGAAGAGAGAGTGATTAATATTTTCAAAATTTATGCCACCTGCAATGCACTTCTGATGCAGAAACATAGACATATTTATTGATTAGAGTCTCAAACTTTCTCTTGAGGAGTCACTACAGGTCAACAGTAGCAATCAATGATACTAAAATTAACGATGCAATTTTCATAATCATACATTAATTAAGCCACCAAATTCAAAATAAGAGTGAATAGTTTATACACATTAACAAGAACAAGTCCATCAATTACTATAACAATGAAGTGTGAACTCTCAAATAGCATTATATAATGCTAACAAAGTATCAAGAACATGAATGCTCTTAATAATTACAAAAATGAGAATTCATCACCCCCTTGAGGCTTGTCCAACATGCGTTGAGGCGACAATATAAGTCAGAAGATATGTAGATCATCTAGCAATGCCGGCAAGGAGAGTATCCACATACACCTTTCTTGTTTCATCATCCAAGGACATGAACACACAGATATTATGGGGTTTTTCCAAAATTATTTTCAATGCCTCAATTTGATCTAGAATAGAAAGTCTCATATTCTTAAGTTCCTTAGCAATATCAGATCGATTTTCATTACCTTTCACTATGGCATCAGTCACCAATTGCATTCTTTTTCTGGATTCTTCAAACAGCCTATCCAATGGAGACTTGTGAAGCTTTTGAAGCTGCTAGACTAAGAAATGCAACATTAGGAACAAATGGAGACTTGTATATCTGCCCAGATATTAGGCATCATTATAGAACAGAATTGTGAAGCCAATAATTAACAATAGTGACCATACTAGCAAAGTTATGATGAAGACTTATCACCCTAGTTTTATGCATCATTAGGAACAAATGAAGACTTATCTCCCTTACTTTTATGCATCATTATAAAACAGTATTGTGAAGACAATAATTAACAATAGTAACCAAGTTATTATCAACGCTAGCTCAAAAGCAATATGCTTATCTGCCCTGGCCATCAGATGGGTGCTATGAGCACTAATCTAAATATTCGCTACTGGAATAACTAATACTATAAGAAGCAAAACAAAAGAATGAGATGGCTTCTGTGAGATTGCACCCGCGAAACTGAATTTATTGACCATCAATCAGATGAGGCTCACTTCAAATGTTCAATATTTCAGTTGTCTAAGTCAATTGCCATCGGATTGGATACTTTACCGGATGCAATTTCTTTCAAGGAATTAAGAAAGGTAATGCAGTACAGAAATTAAGAAATATGGCTACCATCACCAAGAGCCCTAGCTTCTGCCAATAGATCACTCAACCAAGAACAAGAACAAGAACAAGAACTCAACCAAGAACCCATAAACAATCAAATCGACAAAATATCAGAAAAAAATTAAGCACAATGATACAAGAACAAGAAAAAAAACCCAAACATAAAATTAATCAATCTCTAGCATACCCATACACCAAATCTTTAATCAATCCGCAAAAAAACTACAACCCATAAACATTCATCAATAGATAATCAATCTTTGGTGAATTTTCAGATTGAACAGGAAAAATAGAGGCAAAGAAGAGGGTTGTAGATGCGAGTGGTGAAGATTAAACCCAAGAGAGTGTGTGAGAAAGACTAGAGATTGCACCTGGATTCAACAATTTGGAGCAAAACGGAGGATAGAGTTTCAGCCTTTAGAGCAAAACGGAGGAGTTCTGGCCGGGTTGCAGAGCGCGTCTTTCTCTTATGTAAGACGTGCTTATGCAAACCCATGTGTTTTGGTGTCCTTATGTAAGACTGCCTCCAGCCCCTTTTTGGGCTTCCGTAGTCCATTAAATTTAGTCCCACCTCCCACCAAACATGGGACAAGTCTTATGCAAGAAAATAGGACAGTCCCATCCCAGCCAATCCCATGTACCAAACATGCCCCCAATTTATATATATAATTAATTTAACAATTTATATAACAATTTATATAATTAAAATTAAATATATAACAATTTATATACCTAAATTATAACAAATATATAACAATTAAATTTATTAACAAATATATAACAATTTATTATATAGCAATTTATAAAATTAAAATAAAATATATAACAAATATATAACAATTTGTTAAAATTAAATTTATTAACAAATATATAACAATTTATATAATTAAAATTAAATATATAACAATTTATAAAATTAAATTAAAATAAAAAAAAATTAACCGGATCGGAGGAGGAGGCCGGCGGCTTGAGGAGGAGGAGGAGGAGGAGGAGGAGAGCGGCGGTGCGGAGGTTTCTGAATTGTTGCGGAGGTTTACAGCGGAGGAGAAAGCAGAAAAAAGGGGAAAACGGAGGCTAGGGTTCGGCAGTTTCAGACTTATACCCGATAGAATAGCCGACGATTAAAAAAGATTTCGTCGGCTATTCTTTACTATAGCCGACGAAATCTTTAATATCGTCGGCTATACTTTGAATGTCGTCAGCTATTCTTTGAATGTCGTCGGCTATACTTTAGGCACTCAGCAGCCGTCCGATCTCCCCCATCCAACGGCGGACAATGAAAAGGCGCGGATCGCAAGAGTTTAGCCGACGAATTTAAATATTTCGTCGGCTATGATTTGGACAATCAGCAGCCGTTGGATCTGAGCCATCCAACGGCGGCCAATAAGCGGATCGCAAGAGTTTAGGCGACGAAATCAAATATTTCGTCGGCTAAACCTTTGGTCAAACTACGAAGTCAAACCTCTAAACGCTTTAAATTAAAACGGAAATTGGCCTGTGTAAATGACGTTTTTTTGTCTGACCTTCAACAGATAATAGTTTCAAATCGATGAGACGCAACTAATCGTATAAAAATTTTCCTCAAAATATTTACCGACCGTGAGGCTACCCATAGGAAAACGGAAATAAAAAACAGTTAACCGCAACATGCGGCACACAGATTTTGTCGGAATCTTGTCATTTTTCAACCGTAGACGTATTTCATTATTTTGGTCATATCTTATTTCACGACACATTTGCATTTGAAGAGTGTACGTATAGTAACTACTTGAAACTATACATTCACTTAAACACTTAGTAAACAAGTTAAGGAACATTAGTGCATATGTTCCGATTTTGAATCTAAAATTTGGACAATCTATTCCAACCGTCAGATATCACCGTTAAGATTAAATACATGTATGAAAAAAAATCCAACTACATCTGACAACGTTAAAGGCTCGATCGGGACGGTCAACTGGGTGAGTCAACCAACGCTTAGAAATGGAAATTGGCCTGTGTAAATGACGTTTTTTTGCCTGACCTTCAACAGATAATAGTTTCAAATCGATGAGACGCAACTAATCGTATAAAAATTTTCCTCAAAATATTTACCGAACGTGAGGCTACCCATAGGAAAACGGAAGTAAAAAACAGTTAACCGCAACATACGGCACACAGATTTTGTCGGAATCTTGTCATTTTTCAACCGTAGACGTATTTCATTATTTCGGTCATATCTTATTTCACGACACATTTGCATTTGAAGAGTGTACGTATAGTAACTATTTGAAACTATACATTCACTTAAACACTTAGTAAACAAGTTAAAGAACATTAGTGCATATGTTCCGATTTTGAATTTAAAACTTTGGAAAATCTATTCCAACCGTCAGATATCACCGTTAAGATTAAATACATGTATGAAAAAAAATCCAACTACATCTGACAACGTTAAAGGCTCGATCGGGACGGTCAACCGGGTGAGTCAACCCTTTAAACGCTTAGAAATGGAAATTGGCCTGTGTAAATGACGTTTTTTGGCCTGACCTTCAACAGATAATAGTTTCAAATTGATGAGACGCAACTAATCGTATAAAAATTTTCCTCAAAATATTTACTGAACGTGAGGCTACCCATAGGAAAACGGAAGTAAAAAACAGTTAACTGCAACATACGGCACACAGATTTTGTCGGAATCTTGTCATTTTTCAACCGTAGACGTATTTCATTATTTCGGTCATATCTTATTTCACGACACATTTGCATTTGAAGAGTGTACATATAGTAACTATTTGAAACTATACATTCACTTAAACACTTAGTAAACAAGTTAAAGAACATTAGTGCATATGTTCCGATTTTGAATCTAAAACTTTGGAAAATCTATTCCAACCGTCAGATATCACCGTTAAGATTAAATACATGTATGAAAAAAATCCAACTACATCTGACAACGTTAAAGGCTCGATCGGGACGGTCAACAGGGTGAGTCAACCCTTTAAACGCTTAGAAATGGAAATTGGCCTGTGTAAATGACATTTTTTTGCCTGACCTTCAACAGATAATAGTTTCAAATCGATGAGACGCAACTAATCGTATAAAAATTTTCCTCAAAATATTTACCGAACGTGAGGCTACCCATAGGAAAACGGAAGTAAAAAACAGTTAACCGCAACATTCGGCACGCAGATTTTGTCGGAATCTTGTCATTTTTCAACCGTAGACGTATTTCATTATTTCGGTCATATCTTAATTCACTACACATTTGCATTTGAAGGATGAAGCAATGGGTTGTCGATAGTGATAGAAAATGGAAGGTGGTCTGTTTTTGTTTTTTTTTTATCATAGCCGACGAAATCAAACCTAGTACTCGTCGGCTATTCTTTTGTCGTTTTGTGTCTAAAATAAAATATGTATTTTTCAATATAGTTTTGCCCGACGAAATCACGCATTTTTCGTCGGCTATAATTAGTATAGCCGACGAAATAATGCATTTTTCGTCGGCTATTCTTTGAAAAAAATAAAAAAATCAGTTGTGTTACACCTCTCGTATTCCTATGTCCTGTTCATATATAACCAAAATTGAACATCAAAAAAACAGAAATCCAACAGTCAACATATTTCATTTTTTTTAAGGGGTTTGGAACCCAGCCTAGCTGGGAGGCTCATCCCCACGCCCGTTCATTAGAAATGAGTGGATTACAAATGAAAGGATTACATTATCTAAATTACTTAATCCGTCGGATTGTAATCGGAATCATCGGATGAGTCTTCTTCGGTTTCTGAATTGCTCGATAGGGGTAATCTATGTCTTTCCTCACCACTAGAGTCCTCGTTAGTTTCTTCATTTGGATCAACATCAACAAGCAGTGGCTCTTCACGTCGAATTCGCACCGACGTGTCTAGGCGAATAAAAGAGGAGTCAGGAATACCGTTTGAGTTGTACTCTTGATACGCGGTGCCACCTTCCTCGTTCTCTTCAGCCACTCCAAGTGTAGACGCCCGGTAAATGTTGCGATGGTGGATAGTGTTGACTACTTTCCACGGGTCCCCCTTGGCGAGATCATCAAGATAAAACACTTGTTTCACCCATGTGGCTAAAACGAACGGGTCGTCCTCATACCATGATGTACTAGTGTTCACAGAAGTTATGCCGTATTGATCGGTTTTCATGCTCTGCGGCCGTGTGTCAAACCATCTACACTTGAAAATGTGCACTTTCATGCCTTCCCCGTAATGCAGTTCCACAACTGAATGGAGAACACCGTAATAGTCAACTCCATCATCCCCACCATGTGCCATAACCCCTGAATTTTGTGTTTTCAGTCTGAGGTCTCTCTCTTCACATCGAAATAACACACCATTCACCTTGCACGTCGCATAAACTTTTGAATAGACCGGCCTCATCGCTAGAAGTCTGAGTTCGTGCGACCAATTTGGGTGATTATCATTTTTAATAAGGTCCATCTGCAACCATCAGAATCAACTATAAATATGAATAATTATACACAATAATATATAAACATGTATAGAATAGTGTTAAAGTTACGTACCCAGCGGCCGAAATACTCTGCGAATGTCCGGTTGTGGTAATCGAGATCACCTCCTACTTGGTCACAGTTTAGATGCATGTTCTTCCAAAACTGAACTTCTGAACAGTTGATTAGTACCCACCAATGTGCAATGGCTACCTCATAATCTTTCAACTTGTAGGAAACTGGCATGTTTCCACCGAGTACAACATCGTCGGAGAGTATGGAAAGATTGAACTGTGAAGGTACATCTTCCGGTATGCTTTCCTGTAACGCTCCTAAATACAGCTTCATGTAGGTGACGCAGTCGTGCGCAATATATGCTTCAGCTATACATCCTTCAGGTGCGGATCTGTTTTGGACAAAATTACCGTATTGTCCAAGTTGCCTATAAATCAAGTTTTTAAAGTGTTATGATAATACATTAATACTATATCACATATATTGTTGAGGAAATTAACATAAGGTGTAAAATACGTACCTTTCCATCGGATACATCCAAGTGAAGTGCACAGGACCGGTAAGCAACAACTGCCGAGGAAGATGGATCATGAGGTGAGGCATGATGTCGAAAAAATTTGGAGGAAATATCATCTCAAATTTACACATGATATGAACGATGTCTTGTTGCATTTCCCGGAGGTCAGATTTTCTCACTTCCCGTGTGCATACCTTCTGGAAAAATCTTGCCAACGCTACTAACGGCTCCACAACGTGACGGGGAAGGAACGGTCGAATGAAAACAGGAAAGAGACGTTGTAGCAGGATATGATTGTCATGACTTTTCAACCCGTAAAGATTGTTGAATTGTCTGTTCACACACTTGGCTATATTTCCAGCAAAGCCTGAAGGATACTTGGCCCGACTTATCCAATGGAAAATTTCTGATTTATGCTCAGGCTTGACGATGTAAGGAGCTTGAGGCATTTTTCTCTTCCCTTGTTTCAACCATAGTTGTTTTCTGATATTCATGTTTTGCAGATCAGTGCGAGCCTTAGGACCTTCTTTCGTCTTCCCCTCCAAGTTCAGCGTTGTGCCCACCACACTTTCAGAAACATTTTTTTCTATGTGCATAACGTCTAGGAAGTGACGGATCAGCAACTCACACCAGTACGGGAGTTCCCACAATATGCTCTTATGTGTCCAGAATTTGTACTCCTCAGGTCTTTCAGGTATTTCGGCTACAATATGTGGATGATTGCTGAGGAGCCCAAAATCGTACTCATTAAGCACTGCTAAAATTTCTCTTCCCGTCCATCTTCTGGGAGGACCACCGTGTTCTTCGGTTCCATCAAATGCGGCGGACTCGTAACGCCAGTGGTGATCCGCCGGAAGCAACACACGATGACCCATTCTGCATATCTTGTTGCAATGAGGGGTGCTGCCATAATCGCTGAGGCACTCTAGATAAGCCTTGTATCCCCTAACAACGCTGCCCGACAACATCCCATAAGCAGGAAAATCACTGATGGTACCAATAACCATGGCATGCATCTGGAACGTCTCCTCCTTGTACTTGTCAAAAGTGGGATGACCAACGTCCCACAATACCTTAAGCTCTTCAATCAATGGTCTCATATACACATCGAGACATTTCCCTGGGTAACCAGGCCCCGGAATCAACAACGTCAACATATTATATTCCTTCTTCATGCACATCCATGGAGGAAGGTTGTAAGGTATCAAAACCACCGGTCATATACTGTATGAAAGACTCATGGTGCCGAAAGGGTTGAACCCGTCGGTTGAGAGCCCGAGCCTGACGTTTCTGACATCTGACGCAAAATGAGGAAACTCATTGTTTATATGCTTCCAAGCCGCTCCGTCAGAGATGTGTGTCATGATATCTGCGTCTCCCGCGTCCCGCTCACCGTGCCATCTCATAGCTTTTGCGGTGGTTTCTGACATGTACAACCGCTCAAACCTATCTCTCAACGGAAAATACCGAAGCACTTTCACAGGTTTCCTATTGCCAGCTCCCGTCAACTTATATCGGTCAGACTGACATATTGGACATGCGTCAAGGCTAGCAAGGTCATTCCCTTCTGCATCTTTACCCCAGAAGAGAACGCAGTCAAATGCACATGCATGGATCTTAATGTAGGAAAGCCCTAGATCTTTGAGGATACTTCGGACCTTACGGTGATTGGTAGGATTACGATGACCCTCCTCCAACAACGAAGAAGTGTACTGTAGATATTCATCCACTTGCCTGATGCTCGATTTTGTCTCGACTTTAATCCTCATTACCTCCATCACACTTTGAAGAACTGTCTTCTCAGAGCTTGAAGATACAGGGGTCTGTTGCAATGCAATCAGTTTGTTGTACTTGTCAAAGGCAGCAGTGTTGACAACTTGTGGGAACGGCTGCACCGGGTCATGCATATATTGTTCCCCAAGTACACCGCTTTCAAAAGGAAACACGTCGTTGACGAATGCCATTGTTGGATCGTTGGATGTACTACTACTGCCCGCCTAAAAAAACTGCCCATGATCATGCGATCCATCTAATGATGGCTCACCGTGATATATCCAAAGTTTGTACTTCGGCCAAAACCCATTACTCTTTAGGTGCTCCCATACTGTCCTAATCGGAAATCGACACATATCACTGCGACACTTACATTTCTTGCACGGGCAATAATGGTATTCATTCCCGTTTGCATTTTCCTCGACGAACTGCAAAAAATCCACAACTCCTGTAGTGTATCGTCGGTCATGCCTTGGAAGCGAAATCCAACTCTTATCTCGATCCATATATAGCCTGATAATAATATATATGTATAACTTTAATTAATAAGAAATTAATTAACACATATATATTACAATATATATTATTATCAACATCAACTCATATATATATATATATATATATACCATTAATTAACAACCATTATTTAAGTTCATTACACTATCAACAACCATTAATTAACATATTTATATATATATATATATAAATATATTTTAACACTAATTAAAATAACATCAAATTAAAACACATAATTAAACTCTAACTGAAAATCAACTCAACTACAACTCAAAATCAACATATATACATACATTCTAACACTAAAACAACAACAAAACAAAAAATCACTTACTATATCAAAATCATTAAAACTCAAAATCAACTCAACTAAAACTCAAAATCAACATATATACACATATACGTACCTATATACAGTTCCACAATGTAAGAGAGGACGGATTTCAACAATACCCACAGATTTTTCACTCTTTCTCCCGTTTTTTTTCGTTTTTTTTTAAATGAGCAGCTTCTGTCAAGATCTGAAAATATAAAGACTTATAGCCGACAAAAATTCCAATTTCGTCGGCCAAACTTTCAAAAGTTTTCGTCGGCTAATGTTTTAGAGAAAGGCCGACGAAAATCCAAATCGTCGTTCATTCTAGGGGTATAGCCGACGAAAATATTTTTTAGGGACGAAAGAAAAAATCGTCGGCTATTCCACAAGAATGGCCGACGATTTTTTATTTTTAGCGACGAAATAAAAAATCGTCGGCCATTCTTGGGAATAGCCGACGAAAAAAGTATGTCGTCGGCCGTTTTTTTTTTTCGTCGGTAATGGTCTTTTTTCTGGTAGTGTCTTTCTAATTTAAATATCTTGGGCAATGTAATTAATGATTTTAACCGTTCAAAAGTTGAATTAATTAATTAAGATCATATCTGTAAAATATGAATGTAAACAAATATGATTTGTTTAACCGATTGTATTAAACAAATAGACGGCTGATTATGAAACTCCCAACTTTCGCTGGAATTGTTCATTTATTTGGTACAATCGAATAAACAAACGCTTTTGATTTATTCCGAATTTTTACAAAGATGGTCTTTATTGATTAATTCAACTTTTAAACGGTTAACATCATTGATTATATTACCCAAAATATACAAATTTGAGAAAATTTGGACGCACACACAAGTACAGTATTTTCAATCCAAGTATCACAGTAACTAGGTAAAGTAGTAAAATAGAAGAAGAGAGTAAAATGGAGGAAATGGGCGGGCGCGTAAAAACATAGTGGTTACAACTTACAAGAGAACAAGGCCGACGGCGATTGCTCTCTCTCTATTTGTTCTCCGAGCAGAAGCAGCAATCGGGTAAGATTCCATTTGGGTATTAATAGGGTTTATTCAAGTCCAAAAACCCTAATCAGTTTTGTTCTTTTTGTTTGAGGAAGACATTGATTTTGCTTTCAGAATTGAGCCATTGTGCTATGTTTTCACTACTGTCTGATATTTCTGGTTTGAGGAAGTTATTTCAAATCTGTTGTTAAGAAGATATGGAAAAGGGGGTAAACGAATGAGGTTTTGAGGTTTTTGTTGTGAATGTTACATTGTTGTTGCTCTAATAGTGGGTTTGGTATGAAATGAAAGGTATAGCTTGAAATTGAGAGTTTAGCTGCAATTTCTTGAATCTGTATTGTGCTTTTGGTTGTATTGGTGGTGTGACTCCTCAGTCCCCAGTAGCTCATTGTTGTGTTTTTAAATGATAGAAGTAAGCTTTGGTGTTCCTGTTCTGTTTTTGTTAAATAGGTCTAGCTTTCTCATTCTTTTTTCCCCCTTTTTCCATTTCTTCCCCTTTTCCCCTTTGTATCTCATCGCAAGGTAATTTTTCAAATGGGGTTGAGTGTTTCTCACCTGTTAGAAGAAAGAAGCTTTAGGGAAAGAATGTTCATTTTCTTTACTGGCTGTTTGATTATCTAGAGAGATAGGGTTATATATGATTTTGAACCTTTTGTTAATCTAAACCGTTTATTCTCCGATCAACTCTAAAACAATCACGTTGGTAGACCTCAGAGGAAAATGTAGTCATTTTCTTCCATGTTTCCTTCTCCAATTGAAACCTTAGTGTTAGATGGTGAGTATGATATGGAAGTGAAGCTCCTTGATTGCCACTCTACATGAAAACTATATTCATTTCACATACTGATATTTCCTTCTTTCATATCTGTATTACATACAAGACAGTAGTGAATCCTGCCTATAGTGTGAAACTAAAATTGATGGTTTTGTTTAATATATTTGTCTTTTGATTCATTAATGATACAATAACATATGGATAGACCTGCTTTTTTCAAAGATGGAAGAGCTTCTTATGTAAACTAAGAAGAGTTTGCACACCACTTGCCAAAATAATGTGTTCTTGGGTTCTGATTCATTTACATTTATTGAGATAATTCACTTGAATGGAATTCTTCATTGACTTCCTGATCCCGTGTCCGTCTTAAACAAATTGTGCTGTTAGATTCCTTAGACTTCATGTAGTATTGTGCTAAATAACATGGGAATAAGTAAGATGTTAGAGATGGAAGATATCAAATTTGACAATTACTGAAGCAAAGAGGAAAGTAGTCTATTGCTTGCAACTCCAATGTCAACTGTATATGACTATCACCATCACAGTGAAACCTGCTAAGCATTTATAGGTATATAAGAAACCCACAGCAAAGCTCTGGTTGATAAACTAGTTATATATGTTTTTGATTGAAGAGTTTTGGTAACTCTTTCATAGATTAGAGTTTCTTATGGTACAATTGAGAATCCAATTTCTTCAGCGCATGCCTGGGCTCTGGTATCAGTTAGTTCTAGTTCCTTAGCCTATGCCTGGGCTCTAGTATCAGTTGGTTCTAGTTCTTAAAAACCCTGTATAATAATTGAGGTAGATTGGCAAATTTGGCTTATAGATTATACTGTAGTTTTTCATTGTGGAGATTTATTCCTTTTTGTATACACTTTGTAATGAGTGATGATTTTATCAGAAGAATAAATCAGTAAATGACTAAAGTTACTTTATAAACCAACATTTTGTGCCCTTTACGTAATGATTTAAAACATACCAAAGTCAGGGGGTAGGAATGACTTAATTACTTGGCTTGTCTATAATAAGTCTGTCTTTAGATGATATGAGGAGACTGAATCCTAATTAGGGAGAACTTGGGGTTTGGAAGTTTTGAACTGCAACAGACACGTTTGACACTTTTTGCTGAAATATTTATATCCATGTAAATGTGTAATCTCTTCTGTTAGAGATTACATGCTTGCATAAATGCTTTGTACTTATGAGAAGCTAGTCATGTTAGCTCAAAGGAGGCAATGACAGTGGTCATGGATGGTGAAATGCTTTGACCATTATCTGAATATTTTTTTGTATGCTTCATTATCGAAAACCAAAAAAGTGAAGTATGTGGTATTAGCTCATAATTGTATTGATGTCCAGTGTTTCCTTTTTATTGTAATTTATTTTCCATTAAATTGTGTCTCTGTTCCTCGTTTTAATAATTGGGCGAGCCTGACAGTTTCTTGTTTTCTCACTTGTGTTAATCACAGAATGGGCCGCAAAGCAGGTTCGATATACATTAATCCAAAGAAATTTGGTGCTTTTCACAAACCTTGCATGAAGGAAATGGTAACATTTCTCAGTTGCTTGGCTCTTAACAGCAACTGTGATGAGAAGTGTGTAAGGCAGAAGGACCTTTTGAGTACTTGCATGGAATCTCAGGTACATTTTTGAATTTCTGTGTTGTGGAATCCGCATGTAACAGTTTATTTTCCCCTCTTCCTTTAGCATCCTTTTCGATTAGGCTTAAAACCCGTCCCTTCCTTCAACCAGCAAATATTCATCGAAGAGTGTCTCTAAAATGTCTTGCTCCTTTGTTTACAGAGCCAGAAAAACAAGTCAATGGGTAGCATTAATTACCACTTGCAGAGGCTGAGCAGGGGAAGGAAGTAGTTAGTGTTTGGTAGAGAACAAACTTGAAATTAGCGTCTGATTCTTTGGATCCATAGGGTGGCTGGTTAGGGAAGCATGTTCACATATAATGCTCCATTTTGATTGTAGTGCATAAGCTGTGAGAAATTATGGATGCATTCTATGGTAGTTGAATGATGTTCCAACAAATTTTGTAATAATATGTAAACCGGTCTTTGACTCGGTTGAATGAAGTTTAAGTTGTTGATTTAATGGCCACTTGAACTCCTAGTCCTCAAACATGGTAAGTTTGATAGACCGGAAATTAGTAGCAAAGGTTGTGATATCATGAACCAAGACACTGCCAAGGAAGTATTGAATCTATCAAAGGCTTGACCTGCAAGGACAGTTGAATGACCTAGTGTGACTTTGCAGAGGCAACAACAGAATGGCTTTGAAGCTTGAGCATTATTGGCAAGTGAAGAAGATACATAATTTTGAAGGAGGTATTCTTCATTATATAAGAGTAGATGAGGAACACTAGTAGGGTACATAATTTTGAAACAACATCACTAATGGTAACATAATATTACATTCTAATTATGTTTTAAAAAAAACAGAAATATATATTTACATTCTAATCTCTATTAATTAAGCAGATTTCCCTTATAAAATTGTCAAACTCTTTATTCCTGCAATACCCCTCCTAATATTAATCTTCTAAAAGCATGATAAAATAAAAAGGGGCAAAACTGTAACTAAGTGATGGAAAAGAAGGGGATAAACACAATTAACTCCCATGATCGAACACCGGAGAAAACCAAACGGTTGCAGTTTCTTATATCTTCCTATTACAGGCTCTCACGTTCAACCAAGAAAGAAAAAACTGCTCTGCAATTCTTCACTTTCAAAATGGACCATCGAGTTCTCTTTCGCATTTTCTTCTTCTCACCGCTGCAAAGAGATCAGAAGCGATACAAAGAATATATAGAAGGCTTGAAGTTTAGAGATGCATCATGCGCGGATGTATAGGAATCTGAAGTCGTTTGAGTGGTAATTTCTACCCAGTGGCTTTTATTTGCGCGAAGCGCAATTATTATTATTATTTTTGGATTTCAATATAAGTCTCTATTTTCCTTAAAATATGTGTACGTGTTGCGATTTGTCATCAAAAGTGGTACAAATGAATGCGATGCCAAGTTCTTGAGATTCTTAGGGAGTCGGAAAGTGGGAGGTTGATTGAATGACTCACAACAGCAAGAGTGGTAATATGATTAGTCGATTTGAGTATGAGATTAATATAAAGACAACAATTCAAAGAAACTACTGAACAAAGACTTGTATAATTTTGCATATATTATCAGTTAGTCTAATATACACACATACGTCAATATGATTTATATGTAAATTTTCTAGGACTATAGCTCTAGTAGTGGCTACATCTAGAGTTATTTCTCCTTTTTCTTCTCATTCTATATTCAATTATATCATAAACAATCAAGGGATTAAAAGAAAAAAAGAAGAAAAAAAAAAACAAATGTCAACAATTGTCCTTGGGCTATAGCTCTAGTAGTGGTTACATCTAGACCTATTTCTCCATTTTTCTCTAATTCTCTATTCAATTATATCATGAACAATCAAAAGATTAAAAAAAAAAACATAACCAAATGTTAAAAATTGAGTCGGGGCACTGATCCCCGCTGTGTCCGCCACCATTCTACCGACTCATTTGTTTAACGGGTTTTGGTAGATGCAGACCTTGCGTCTTAGTCTAAACACAAGTAATCTCTCTCTCAATGAACTAACAGAAATATGCAATTGATATTTGTTTGGTCTTAGGGTTGAGGACTGAAAATTTGAACCTGTACGGTTCATTAGAACAACGGGCTTAGTGCTCTTTTCGTTTTTTGAATATCCACCAAAATATATTTGATTGAAAATCATGTAGAATGGTTGCATTTGTTATTGTCTCATGAGTTGAGATGTGCTCATATAAACATGAGTTATCTTTAAGTAACCTAGGGTTTTCGGTTTTGGCTTCTTTTGCAATTAATATACGCTGAAGGTTAGAAGATCTATAGTATATTTCATGGTTCCTTACAATTTTACTCACTATTTGTATTTTTACTTTTGTTGATATCACTATTTTGCTATTGTATGGCAGATGTAGAGGATGAACTTCGTTGAATTCAACTTGCCACAACATCTTCAATCAAGCATCGGAATATGTTTTTAGTGCAATCTGCAAATTTTTTAATGCAACTATTTATTTCAAGTGTTTCAACCATGTGTACGATATATGAATGTGTTATATTACTCAATTAAGTTCTCAAATTCACGTGTTTGTTCACAGAGGTAGCGAAATGATCATCAAAATTTTATATATTATTATATAGAAGTGCATGTTTTCCTAGAAAGTTTAAATGTTTTCTACTAATTAATGAATGCGAGTTACCTATGTAATTTGCAAACTAGATATAAATATGTACTCATAAGCGACATTTTAAATACAACATAGCAAGAGAAGGAAAACTATTATCAATCTATATCTCAAAAGCCAAATACGTGCACACGCGTAGCTTATGGAACTGCCATCCCTTATTTAAAAAAATTGCTCTTGATATATTAAACTATTTATATAGATAAATCATTTAGATAAAAAATAAAGAAGCAAAAGAGCAATAGGAACCTCTTCGAAGGAGTTGTCTTCTCTCCTGTAAACTCTCTCATAAACAACTGAAATAAAGAAGATGGGGGAACACGTTTTTGGGTAGCAGTTATTCTGAGAGTGCCTCTAAACGTCGATGGATTAAGGAATGATCTATCAGATTTCGATTTCCATATATGAGGTTCAAGTGTGGTCCAGTTTTCTTCTTTAATTTTTCTATCCGTAGTATTGCAATCAAAGTTTCAAGTTGCTTGGCTTATATCTGAGTTGGTAAATAACAATGTCTAAAAGGGTGAAGGCGTGAGGCGAAGCGTTTTATCGAAGCTTAAGCCTTGGAAGCCATAAGGCGCCGAGGCGAAGTCTTTCGTGCTTTATAAAATTTTAAATTATAATAAAACAAATAAATAAAATATAGATAAAAATAGTTTATAATTCAAACAAGTAATGAAAATACATTAATTCATACATTTTAAATTAACAAATACATAAATTGCAATTCTGATGGAGATTATTTCCAAGAACAAATACCTGCAAAACAACTTCATACATATATATTACCCTTCTTGTGTCAATTGTAGTAAGGACAAGTAGGGATCGTTCAATCCAGAGAAATCAAAGGCTTTCAATCACATAAAGCATTGCAAAATTATAAGGGGGGTGTAGAATTTCATGTATTAAACCTACTGAAAATTACGAAAAATAAAAACCTAAATTAAATATATACATATGATCAACATCTTTCACACATAACACATCACACAAAACTCACATAACACATAACAAATCGCACAAAGTATTATAGTATCAAATCAGCATGCTTCACAAATCCAATTTTAGTTCCAATTTAATTAGAGCCTTCGCGGTTTATCTAATCATTCAAAACTCCTCAATTATTTAGAACTAATTTCGCGTATAATCCTAAACATGGTACTAATTGGTTTAAAGACACTTCGGGTAGAAATTAAACACAAAGAGCACATAAGCACAATGAGTCGAATTGGAAACATATTAGCAAGTATGGCGTCACCTCATCTCACATCGATATGTATATTTTCAGAATTACTCTAGCCCAAAGAACCAACACAAGATCAATCAACTTCGCGTATGATCAACCTCATGTTGTATTCGGCAAGTGAAACCTATACACAAGGTACGGCCATGATCAAGGCTACCCTCATGTATCGATTTATATGCATATGAATTCAGAAAATAAACCAAAATAAAAACAAGTTAACATGCGATTTCAACAATACAATACCCTGATTAATTTGTTACATGCTATGTTCAGAAATTAAACAAATAGAAAACCAAAACACATAGTAGAATTTCAGAAATCCAAAGTATAATTTATAAAACCAAATAAACATCCACAAATCTTTACAAACTTCATACACAAAGTTAAGTAATTATACAGAAAATTACAAGCCATGAGAGAAGAGTGAATCACACTTTAAAAGAAACCTTGAGTAGTCTTCGGCAAGTGTTGTTCCGATGGTAATGGAAGATGCAATTTTAGGTAGTGATGGAAGGTGGTTTCGGCTTGTATTTTTCTTTGGATATGTGGTGCTATTTTGACAGAGTTTTGGCTATGTGAAAGTGAGAGAGAAGAGATAATTTTCTGTCTAACAAGAACCTATTTATAGAGGAATACTAGAGTAACAGCTGGCCACAATGGTGAATCTATATATGATTAGGTTTTGATCATGTGTAATGCATGCTTGTCTTGGCCGACAATCCTCCTCTTCTCTTGGATAAATCCTGAGCTCTTTTCTTTGATATAGTATCATGGACATATTCGAATTCTTTTAGTACATCATAGCAACCGGTCCAAATTGTAAAAAGTCCAAAGGAAAGCTTTCCTAATGCGACCGGGAAAGCTTCAGTTTCTCGGCAGATTTGCCTTGCTTCAATAAATCCGACATAACTCCCTCCTCATTGTTCCGCTTGATGTGATTCTAAGTCTTGGAGAAATTAGACTCATAGGGCTTTCCATCCATATAAGGCACATCCTCTGGTTCCAAGTGATGCGTCGTACAGAAGTCCTGGAAGTCAGGACACAGTCCCAGGAAAATCATGTTAGTCCCTGGATCGTTTTGCTTAAACGGCCAAGTTGCAGCCATATTTTGGGTGACTTCCCGAACTCCAATTGATTTGAATTTTTGATACGACACCCTGAATAAGTCAGTTTAACACAAGCCTCAAAATTACGAAAAAGACATATTTTGCACTATTTCCTCAGATTTCTATACTTAGTCGTTTTTCTGACAATTAAGCACATTTTTCCGAAACTCTACCAAAACGATACTAAACTATATTATGACTCTATCTTACTCTAAATAGACTTAACAAAGCACAAATAAAGGAAAATAACACATTAATATCGTCGCACATTGTGCTCCTATCAAATTCTCTCATTTCAATTTCTTCCCTCTTCCTCACTAAGAGCCATTGAATCCACGTCCACATTGGTATGAAATTCATCTCAAGCATCAAAATGACAAGGAAAATACTCAGAGCAAGGAATCCCAATATGAAGATCGACTAGGATCAAGGGAATTAACTCACTTCGCGATGTCTTAAGAAAAGTAGGAAACCTTTGTTTTTTTTTTTTCTTACACCTTATATAAGCTGATAAAAAGTCAAAACTATGTCGTTTTGAGTAGGACGGTGAGGGGAAAAAAAATACATGAAAGACGAAACCTCAGCATGCCATGGCACACCTCGACGTGCCTTTCACGCTATAGCGCACCTTGGCACGCGTTTGGCTCGCGTTTTGGGTGAAATGCCTTTCAGATGGAGTCTTGAGGCGAAATTAGCTTGCCTTGCCCCGGAGTTGAGGCGCGCCTTTTTAAACATTGGTAAATAATACTGAGGTTCACTTTTTCATTATTTTTTGTGATATTCTTTTGTTTAGCAATCTGCAGGAAGAACCTGTGCTCAATGATGTTTATTTGGAGTCGTTCATCTTCCTTTTAAGTCCACATGAAGTCCTTACATGATACTAGCTAATACGATTTGGGATGGATGCCAAATGTTAGGTCTTGCAAGGGATAAAGGAGCTACGTCCACTAGAAGGATCACATAATGAACTGAAGGGGATAGCTCAAGTGGTAAATGAGCCTCATTACTTAGGAAGTAGGCTATTAGGTCATGGGGTCGAGTCACGACAGGGGGTAGGTGTGAAACTCTTAAATCATCTTTACAAACAAACAAAAAAACTGAAGGGGATAAATGACAGCTTTGGTGGATAAAGAAAACCTATACTATTGGTGAGGAAGAAAAAAGTGAAGCAGAAGAGCACACATGTCTCATTTTAATTAATGTTGAAATTTTGAATGATTTTAATATTGCGAATGATAGATGTTTCCTTATATCGTGAATTGATATATATCTTTTGAGTTTTTCTTTTCCTTTCTTCCTTTTGTCTGAAAGTTCTAATATGCAAGATGGGTTATGTAACAACATAAGAAAGTCAGTGTAATCTAACTTGCACACGCGTGAGCGCGGCCCTTTCGCACACGCATCGTCCGTGCTGGAAGACTAGTTATATATGAAATAAATTTAATATTGATACGGATACATAACAACACAGTATTTGACATAGGCTCTGGGGTTGGTGATTATAAATGGAAAAAGAGGAGCAAATGGGGAAAATTGGCGGGCACATTTAGGTCTCTACTAACCAAACAAAAAAAAGTCGACGGCGATTTTGGTCCAGTGCTCTCTCTCCCCTCCTCCATGCTAATGCAATCAGGAAAGATTCCATTGTTAGTTTGGGTTCTCGATCTTAATTTCAAATTTGAGGGTTTAAACAATCCATAAACCCCTATTATTGCGAGTGTTTGAGATTTCATGCTTTATTGTTACTAATTGGTCCAACGCCGCTCTCTTGAATCTAAAAAATGGTGTTTATGTGATTGCCATGTGAGTGTCTGATATTTCTTGTTCAACTTCACTACGAATCGTATTTGTCATATGACGATTGGATGCCAACAAGTTTATAATGTATCTTAAGTTAGCTCATGCTTATGTTTCTTGGTTATATTTGGAGAAAATCATTTGAGAGTTTTTTTTTTATCAAACGTCTTTCAAGTGTCCAGTGAGTGTAGGAGAACTGTAAAAATTAAGAAATCCTCTTACACTACTCAATGCGCTTAATCATTCCATCCACAAGAATGGCTTTCACTCGAGTATAAAAGAAGAAAACGAACCTGATTTAAGAACAATGTAGAATAGCATTGACTGACTCATATCTTATCACTTTGGGATCCAAATGGCTTGGATGGGGAAATCGATCGTTAAGAAGAGAGAGCTTCTCCTCCTGCTTCACGATCCTGAGAACAGTTTTCATAGAGAAAGAGAATGTAACAACCCGATTTTTAAGTATTTAAATCTTTGTAAATTATCGTAGCTAATGCGATGATGATTTATGAGAATTTATATTTCGTACGCTTTTAATTAGATGTTGCGCGACGTCAGAATTGGTTCCTAGAGTTAAAATCTGAAAAACGTTTAAGTTCTGATGGGTTAAAGGTTGACTTTTTATCCATTGTGAATTTCAAAAAGTTTCCTTCACGAAAGTCGTAGAGCTCCACGTCACTACCAGAAAAGGGGCTATAGCCGACGACGCCATCTCGTCGGCCGTTTTCATTAAATCGTCGGCTATAGTCATAGCCGACGATACTTCGTCGGCTATTATCTCGTCGGGAATGCTCCGTCGGCTATAGTATAGCCGACGACACTCAGGGTAAGTCGTCGGCTTATAAAACACGCAGTATAGCAGACGAATAAAGCGTCGTCGGCTATACTTCGAACATTGCCGACGACAGGATCGTCGGCTTCAACAATTACGTAATTGCCCCTAACCCGGAAGTATAGCCGACGACACTATCGTCGGCTATACGTCCGGCATAGCCGACGAATTAATCGTCGGCCATAACATCGCCGGTACCAGGAACGGCTTTTTTTTGCCGGAAGCCGGGAGGGTATAGCCGACGAAATATGGCCCATTTCGTCGGCTATAACCCCTAAATATTTAAAAAAAATTAAAAATTTAACTCGGGCCCAATTTCACTTCGTCTTCGGTTTGGCTGCAGAAAATCCACAAACAAACATCCAAATATCCAACAAATATCCACATTAATCCATCCCTAATATCCTACCTACTGTACAAATTAACCCCCTAACTAGTCATCTACTCATCATCACCCCCTAAACACGTAGCGTTGTCGACCGGATCGTTCGAGTTCCGGTGGCTATGGCTATCCTGATCGCCTGGCGTACTCCGATGCGGGGGGGGGGGGGGGGGGGGGGAGTGGGGACGACGAACTGGGGCATCTGTGGCGGAGGCGGGGGCTGGAGTCCAGCCTGCTGGGCCTCCCAAGATAGCTGCATCCATCGGTACATCTCCGCTACAGATGCGTCTCTGGCCTGCTGCGCCGAAGCCTCCGCGGCCCTCGCCAACTCCGCCTGCTGGAGCGCCTCCACCGCCCTCGCCAACTCCGCCTGAGTCCTCTGCAGTTGCGTCTGCAAGTCTCCTCTCGTCGAAGCCGCACGCTGCCTGCTGGGATTGGCCGGCGTGTACTTGAGAACCCCATCTCCCGCCGCGCCTAGGCCTCTCTGGTAGAAGTAGTTGTTGCCCGTCCCTACCGCCGCGTGCATGATCTGAGAGGCCAAGCGCGGCTCAAGGGTGTCGATCGTGGAGGCAAACTCCGCGATCGCCTCGTCGGACACCCCTTCCCCCAGGGTGTCTCGCGCGATCCCGAAGGTGATGGCGTCGGTCTCCGCATCTATTTCCGCCTAATTGACAAGAAAATATAATAAACGAATTAATAAAAAAAAAAAAAATTAATTTAATGAAACACTTTTATTGAAGATGGGCGAATACTTACCACTTGGTCGGGACGCCCCGGATACATCTGCGCATGAATCCACGACAACGGCCTCAGCGGTCGGTCCCTCCTCGCAATCTCTGCCCACTGCCTCCAGGAGCGGGCGCCGCCGTGGTGGGGGTGCTCGTTCCTCTTGCGGTTGTCGCTGTTCGTCTTCGAGATTTTCTGTATTATAAGAACGAACATATAAACGCAAATATAAATTAGTAACTAAATTAAAATATTAGGAACTAACCAAAATAAAATTATTAACTAATTTAGTTACTAACTAATTTAATTTAATTAGTAACTACTTAACTAACTAATTTAATTTAGTAACTAACTAACTTACTAACTACCTAATTTAATTTAATTTAATTTAATTTAGTAACGAACTAACTAACTATGTAACTAACTAACTAACTTAATTTAATAACTAATAACTAACTAACTAATTAATTTAATTAAGTAACTACATAATTTAATTATTAAATAACATTAAAAAGTTATATACTAGGAGACTAAATTTTCTTACCGAGACCCTGTCGCTCCCGAAGTAGGCTACCAGCCATAGCCACTCATACTCCCTGTATCGGAACTCGTGGGGGGTTGCACCTCGCCCCAAGCGCTGCTCCACATGGTACGTCCTGTAGTGCGTCGATAGCTCGTTCTTCCACTCGGAGTACCTATATTAACAAAACACAACTGTTAGATATATTCGTACACTGCCAGTAAATATATTTATACAAAAAAAAGCGAAACACATAACCTGTTCTTCAGCTGCTCGTCTCTCCACCAGTCCAAGGTAGGATGGACTCTAAACCATTGCTGCAATATTATAAATTAATTAGAAAATATTTTTATATAGTTATAAGGACTGAATTCATAAATGTTTATTTTCTATAATAAAAATACGATTTAACTCACCGACAGTGCATTGTACACTCGCGCCTTGATGTCATCGGGCACAGAGCCCCAGTCGGGCCACAACAGTGGGACCCTGTCCCGCACGAGCATGCCCGTCGCGTTGATATACTTGGTGGTGGTGTCTCTCCTCTCTATCGGGCGTCCATCCTCACCGGGACCGGGCAGGATCTCTCTGATCCCACCGGCGAGCTCCCTCTCCAGGGTCGACATGTTCGCTGGCCCTCTGGTCCGTCTCGTCCCCGCGGGTTTATTGACGAGGACGCCTGTTTCATAATTAAAATGAATACATAGTTAAATAATTATTTAAACTAACTAATTAAATAATTAATTAAACAATCTAAATAATTAATTAAACTAACCAATTACCTGCGTCGTTGTACTGCTTGTCCTTCTCACGAACACACCACAGGCCGCGGCAGTCCTCTGAGTCGAAAGGCCTGTGGACGTAGGCCTCCTCCCAGGGAATCTCGTGGGGCCGGTCGTGCCTCCAAATCTGCCTCCCCCTGGCGTCGTACTCAGGGATGGCAGGGAGGAACTGGACCATGTACATCCCCGATGGCGGAGACATACGGGGCGTGGACCCTGAGGGGCCTACCCCCCCTGATGGTGGGCCCCGTAGCTGTGGACGCTGTCGCTGTGGGGGGACAGGGAGCATCTCTGGAGGGTCCAGATCGGGGCGTGGTGGGGTCGGCTGCCGATCCTGGAACAGTGCTGAAGTGCACTGGGGTCTGGTGGCTCTACGTCCTCCTCCGACACTCGAGTCAGGGCCCGCTCCCGTCGACTCATACGAGGAGCCCCCACGTGGATCGCTCGGGGTCAATCCCATCAACGTCTCCTCTCGTCGACTCATAGGCCGGCCTAGGCCCCGACGACCGCTGGATCCGCTCCCCCCACGGCTGGCTCCTGCCTGAGCGTCGGGGTCGCTCTCGGTCGGTCTGCCAAGCCATCGGTCTACAGCGCGGCGGTTTCCTGCACAATTAGTATATAAATTCCATAAATTGCACAAAAATTCCACAAAAAAAATTAAAAACTTCATTCAATGTATATATACCTAATTATATATATACCTAAATATATTTATACCTAATTATATATATATATATATATATTCCGAAATATATATATATATATATATGTATATCCTCCTAAAAAATCTTGTTAATTCCACAAAATTAAAAAAAATTCCACAAAATTCCTTAAATTTCACAAAAAAATAAAAAACTTCATTAAATATATATATATACCTAATTATATATATACCTAAATATATTTATACCTAATTATATATATATATATATATATATATATTCCGAAATATATATATATATATATAGATATATATATCCTCCTAAAAATTCTTGTTAATTCCACAAAATTAAACAAAATTCCACAAAATTCTATAAATTTCAGACAAAAATAAAAAACTTCATTAAATATATATATATACCTAATTATATATATACCTAAATATATTTATACCTAATTATATATAAATTAGTATACTAGTATATAAATTCCACAAAATTCCACAATTAGTATATATATAAAAACCCTAAATTTAACAAAAAATCCACAAAATTAGTATATAAATTCCACAAAATTCCACAAAATTAACAAAAAATCCACACAATTCCATAAATTTCACAAAAACCCTAAATTCCACAAAAAATTCACAAAAACCCTAAATTTCACAAAAAAACAAAATTCCACAAAATAAATAAAAACCCTAAATGAGGCTCGATCGGGACTACCTGACATGGTGGTGCAGTCTGGACGAGGACCGGTGGTGGGTGCGGCAGCGACGGCGGCTAGGGGCGGCGGATCGATCTCGTCGTCTGGTTCGGGTCGGGGAGGCGTCGGGAAGCACGGGGACGGGGCGGGGAGGGGTCGGGTAGGGCAGGGGAGGGTCGGTCGGCGTCGGGGAGGCTAGGTGGTGGTAGGTCGGCGTCGGGGAGGGGTTTAGGCGATTAGGGATTTCGGGTTTAGGAGCAGAAAATGAGGGAGAGGCGCCTCTGTTGCGGTTTAAATCGAAGGACTATAGCGGACGATTTAATTTTAATTCGTCGGCTATAGTTATAGCCGACGACGTCCGACAACTCGTTTTTGAACCGGTCGTAGACCAGGTGGCCGTTCAGACTCAAGTACCGAAGCTTCTCAATTACGGGTCTCAAATACACATCGAGACACTTTCCCGGATAACCTGGGCCTGGAATCAACAATGTGAGCATGTTATATTCCTTCTTCATGCACATCCACGGTGGAAAGTTGTACGGAATCAAAATAACTGGCCACACACTGTACTGAAGCTCTTTCTTGCCAAAAGGGTTGAAACCGTCGGATGATAGCCCTAGCCAAACATTTCGAACCTCTGATGCAAATTCAGGAAACTCCAACACATTCTTCTTCCAAGCCTCTCCGTCGGCGGGATGTCTAAGGGTGTCATCGTCAGGCACATTCCTCTCAGCCCAC
Organism: Potentilla sterilis; assembly: GCA_963682095.1. Taxonomy (NCBI): domain Eukaryota; kingdom Viridiplantae; phylum Streptophyta; class Magnoliopsida; order Rosales; family Rosaceae; genus Potentilla; species Potentilla sterilis. The sequence continues at coordinate 35,502,203 of OY821757.1, read as the reverse complement.
CATCTCATAGCTTTGGCCGTGAAAGCACACATGAACAACCGCTCAAGCCTATCAATCAGCGGGAAGTACCGAAGTATCTTCACAGCTTTCTTGTTCCCTTTAGGAGTGAACTTATACCGCTCTGTATTGCATACTGGGCAGTATTCAAGATCTGCAAGTCCTTCCCCGTAAAACAGAACGCAATCGTATCTGCATGCATGAATCTTGATGTAGGAAAGGCCGAGATCTTTAAGGATATGTCGCACCTTATGATGACTGGTAGGAAGCCGATGTCCGGGGGGCATCGCCCCACCCCATATCTTCAGCCAATCATCAACCGATTTGACAGTGCCTTTGTTCTCCGTTTTGATCTTCATCACTCCCATGACAGATTCAAGGACAGTCTTACTGCATCCGGGGTACAACAGAGTCTGTTGCAATGCGATCAGGTTGTTGTACTTTTCCATACCACTTGTGTTGACCGGAGATTTGGGTAATGGCTCGAGTGGCTCAATATCAGGGAAACACTCCATCTCCGGAGGAGGGAGTTGCACATCTGGTGCTTCATCAAAGACACCGCTCTCACGAGGAAACATATCGTTGATCCAGTTCGTTGTTGGATCATTGGAGGAACTCCCTCTCTCGGCAAATTGTCCATGATCATGAGGACCCGCAAACTCTGGTTCACCGTGATAAATCCAATTAGTGTATAGGACCCAAAATCCATATCTAGCCAAGTGTTGCTCCACTGTCTCTATGGAAAACCGGTGTCGTGGGGTGGCACACTTGCACTTTTTACACGGACAATAATGAAGTGTAGTGTCTCCACAGTTAGCCATCACAAAATCCAGGAAACTCCTAACTCCATCATGATACGCCTGATCCCATCTTCCAAGGGTAATCCAACTCTTGTCCATCCTGTAAATTCAAGAAATAAATATAGCTATATATAGATATGTATATATGCACGTACTACGTACGTACGTACTAATTAATTAAAAAATTCATCATTACACACACACATATATATATATATATATATATATATATACACACATGCATGCCTAAATTAATTAAAGCATCGTCAATCTCTCTAATTAATTAAACACAATGTATTTTTTATATATACCAACAATATATTTTTAATTACAATTAAATTAATTAATATATATATATATATACATTTTTTCATCAAATTCATCTAAAATCACCTATAAATCAACAATCAATCACTAATCTTCAACAAAACTTCAATTCTATCTAACCAACATATCAACCCATTAATAATCTCATCTCAACACACACACACACACACATATATATATATATATATATATATATATATCAAATTAATCACACATTTATTCTAATTAAACTCTAAATTAACACACCTCTGCATATAACTAACTAAATCAACACACACAGCAATATACGTACCTTTCAAGCTTATGGCCGAGGTTTTGGACGATTTCAGAGCGTTTTCTAAATTTTTTCGACGAATGAGCTCGCTGCTGCAGAATAGATCTGATATAAGAGTTATAGCCGACGAATACCCTCCTCGTCGGCTATAACCAAAAACTTTTCGTCGGCTATAACTCTTATAGCCGACGAATACCTTCCTCGTCGGCTATAACCAAAATCTTTTCGTCGGCTATAGTTATAGCCGACGACGTCTGACAACTCGTCGGCTATAATATTATAGCCGACGATGTAGAGAGAGTTATAATATATTTTTATTTAAATTGAATGCTAAGTTTCGATAATGTCGCTTAGGTGATTGATCATGCGTGAGTATCTCACCTTGGTGAGGTTGAAGACGCAGTGAGCGTAATTAAGGTGAGTAAACCTCATAACGTCCTCATGAACATGTTACTTTATAGCTATTAGTCGTTAAATGTGAAATTGTTTTACCAAAATAAATATTTGTTTTAAAACATATGAACTTGATAGACTACGGTTCATGGGTAAGTAAAATCAATACAAAATTAATTTTAAGGTGTTTTACGATAAATAGCTATAGTTGGTATTAGTGAACTATTCATGAGTGAATGTCTACGTATATACAAGGTTCTAAAAGTCGCTAGTCGCTAGTCGCTAGTCGGGCGGAAGACCGGTGACTAGCGACTAGCCGACTAGTCGGGTGACTAGTCGGTTTTTAATTTTTATATTTATTTTTATTTTTATAAGAATTAAATTAAAATAAAACAATTCTAAAACTCAATATTATGACTAAAAATAATCAAAATACTCAAAATAACCATTACAATTTCAAATTTGATCTTATGCGGCTATGCCTCAAGTTCTTCTTCTCTATATCCCTCTAGTACCCCTTCTGTATCGGACTCAAACTCAAAGTCTATCTCATCTTCTTCCTCTTCATCATCGGATACAAAATCCTCCTCAAGTTCTCTAACTTCTTGAATTCTAATACTTCTCCTAGGCTCTAAGCCACTATCCACTCCCATTCCCTCTTCAACCATTTCACTAGTAAGATCCGAGACAACATCATCATCACCACCATCAACAATCCAACCTCGTGCTATAGTAGAGAGAGTTGGAGCCGAGAGGAGAGAGAGGTTGGGAGATTTGAGAAAGTACGGCTTACTGCGACCTAATCCAGCTCATCTGCGTTTTTATATTAAGCTTTTTTTTTTGGCCCGAACCGCCTAGGACCGACTAGTCGGCTGATTTTTTCCTGACCGACTAGGAGCACTAATTTCCCTAAAATCGCGGCGGTAAGGTACCGACTAGCGACTAATCGCCGACTAGTCGGTCCTAGGCGGTGATTTTTAGAACACTGCGTATATATACGTATATATACGTATATATATATATTTATTTATTTATATATATATATATATTTATGTGAAATATATATTGAAAGTGTGCAATTTGGTGAATTTAAAATTGTTTATGTTGTCTTCGGACGGTCACTGTTGTGACGTTTTATTTTGTCTTCAGACGGTCACTGATGTGACAAGACAATATATCGGGAACCAAGCCTTTGGCCGGGTGATTGGTTGCGATCAGTTAGAGCTCTAGTCTATCTGCCGTTGCACGTCATGAGGGGTGACCAAGTTGGGGTTATCTGGGTCTCATGCTTACACGTATTGAAAGAGTAATTGTTGAATTACTTCTTTATTGGTTGATTGTATAGTACGATTTTATAATTCTCGAGTTGTGAATGTTTTGGAAAGGTGATTTTCAATTGTTGTTTTTAATCATATTATCCTGATCTTATTGTTTTACTCACACGAGCTTTGTAAGCTTACCGGGTTTGTTGTTTACAACCCGGTGCATCAACTGATGGTGTAAGGGTTAGACCTGCAGGTGAGGACCAGCAGCCAGGAGGCGGCATCTGAGTCACACGGCTAGTAGGTGCAACCATAGTCTAACTCCTATTTATTTTTGGGTTAGAGAGTGATAGCGTGAAACTCTATGTTGCATCTATTCATTTGTCGTAGACATTTGATGATGTAATATTTTTAGTCTATGGAGCCACTCATTTGAACTATGTTGTTATACTTGGTTATTTATAAGATACCTTTTAAGTATTTGAGTTCATTTTGTGAATTTTCAAATTGTCGAATTTTGATTTTTATTATCCGAAATTCGGGGTATGACAGTTGGTATCAGAATGTAGGGTTACATATTTGGTGATAATTAGTACTTCCGAGAGACGGCCCGACTGCAGCGGACCACCATCATGCTTGCTTGTACTGATACGTCATCGGGTATGTGAGGGGTTAGGAGTCCTTGTATAGAGCGTTGCCTCTGTATTAAGAATATATGATCCTTGTACATCCTGTTAGCATTATGGTCATTGTTAATACGTGTCGTGTCTAACTTACATATCGGTTTAAGTTTATACAAGTATTAACCAAGTGTTGCCTTGCTTCGCAAGATGGATCGTCGTAGAGATAGAGCTAGAAGCCGAGGTAGGGCCAGAGGGGGTGGCAGAGCTTAGGGTGGAGGCAGAGTACACCAGGTGGGGGAGTTCTATGAGGAGGAAGAGGAGGAGGTTCCATTGGTTGAGCAGCATGTTCATCAGGTGGTTGAGCGTGATGACGGCCGCACGCTAGGGTTGATCCGGGAGATGGGTAAGATGGGGGCACCTATGTTCCATGGGAGACTGGATCACCTGGTGGTCGATCATTGGATTCAGGAGATGGAGAAGCATTTCGATTTGATCGTTTGTTCTGAGATCGAGAAGAGGAAAATAGCCACATTCTTCCTCAAGGATGATGCTCTGGATTGGTGGAGGGGTACTCAGAGGGTGAGAGATGTGACTACTCTCACGTGAGAAGTACTTTCCAGCCACTATGAGGGAGCAATTGGAGCTTGAGTTCATTGCTTTGACGCTGGGGGATATGAGTGTTAGAGAGTATGAGACGTGGTTCTCGCAGTTGTATCGGTTTGTCAGGCCGATGGACGAAGCGTCATTAGCTCTGAAGTTCCTCCGTGAGTTGAGGCATGAGATCAGGGCAATCATATCTGACATTTGCCTACCTTCCAAGGTAGCGATGTATGAGAGTGTTGTGCGCTTAGAGCAGGAGGCCAAGCTTTATGCTAGTGAGGTTGCTCTGAGAGATCCCCAAGGGAAGGGGAAGGCTGTTGCAGTGAGTAGTGGTTCGGGTCACAAAGGGGAACCTTGGAAGAAATAGCGGACCGCTCAGCAGGCTCCAGCTAGGGTGGCTAGTGCACCCATCAGAGCCACACTGGTTAGGCAGACAGCACCTATGAGATGCTTCAATTGCAGAGAGGTGGACCATAGGGTTAGTGCGTGCCCGAAGCCTAGGAGGCAGGGTTGCTTCAGATGTGGGCAAGCAGGGCACATTGTCAGGGATTGTACTCATCCTCAGCATGGCGGCCAGGGGAGCCAGCAGGGGCAGTTACCTGCGGGGCATGCCAGAGTGTATGCCATTGGCCAGCGAGGCATAAGGGTGGAAGGTACTCTATCTATTTTTAATTGCCTTGCTACAGTATTGTTTGATACAGGAGCATCTCATTCGTTCATATCTAGTTCTGTGGTAGAGGTGCTAGGATTGGTTTCTACGCCTCTGGCTGGATCTTTGTGTGTCATATCACCTTTGGGTGTTTCTCTTGAGCTTGGAATGATTTGTGAAGTTTACCCTGTGGTGATTGGAGGCAGAGATTTTTCTGCATCCTTGATTGTGCATCCAGACCACACTTATGATGTGATTTTGGGAGTTGATTGGTTGAGGCCGCATCATGCATTGATCGACTGCTTTAACATGATAGTGTCATTTCGTATTCCCAGGCAATCGGAGTTTCGTTATTGCTGTCTCAAGTAAGATAATGCTATGTGGGAGAGTGTCATGGCACATATCGAATCTGTGAGCAGCGAGGTAGCTATTGCAGATATTGCATTTGTTTCTGAATATGCTTATGTGTTCCAGGGTTACCTCCTAGGAGAGTAGTGGATTTTGCCATTGATGTGGGACCCGGTACCGCGTCAGTGTCGAAGACACCGTATCGGGTGAGACCAAATGAACTCCAGGAGTTGAAGGTTTAGATTGAAGGGCTACTCAAGAAAGGGTTCATTAGGCCCAGCACTTCTCACTGGAGTGCTCCGGTGTTGTTTGTGAAGAAGAAGGATGGTTCATCCAGGCTGTGTGTGGACTATTGGGAGTTGAATAAGGTGACCATAAAGAACAAGTATCCTTTGCCCAGGATCGATGACTTGTTTGATCAACTTAGAGGAGCAGTGGTATTCTCTAAGATTGATTTGAGGCTCGGTTATCATTAGTTGAGGGTGAAAGAGCAGGACATTCCCAAGACAGCTTTTAGGACTCGTTATGGCCACTATGAGTTTGTTGTCATGTCATTTGGTCTAACCAATGCACCTGCAGCTTTCATGGACTTGATGAATCGTATTTTCAGTCAGTTCCTGGATAAGTGTGTGGTGGTGTCACGCCCCGGTCCCGGCGTCGGTGGGGTTAAGGCACCCGGCGCCGATCCCGAGGTGTGATCGAGTGTTATAAAGCGGAATGTAAATAAAAAATAAAAACACTTTTCTGCAAAACAGCAAGTAAATGGGTGGGTGAGCAAAACCACGCGCTCAGTTAGTACCCTATGTAATATGCCAGCAAAGGCATGTCATATTACGCACGCTACAAAATACGTATATACATAACACAAGCGAACCAAAGCATATAACATAATAACAATGCATGCATATAATGTTCCTCCTCACAGTTTCCACCGCCCTCAAATATATCTTTTTTCTTGTTTCATTAGTCTTCTTGTTATACTCATGGTCCCCAGTCCCGAAACCCGAAATAGATCATTTTATCGACTTCTGGCATCGAAGGGGCATACTTTCCCCCAACTCGTGCACATGTGGGCTGATCATAGCTACTGGATGTCCCCATGAGTTAACTCAACTACACGAAAGGTTTTTTTCAATAATAGTCTCATTTCCCAGACACTCAAGTTCCCTTCAACTTCCAGTCTCACCATTTTCTCATCATGAAATGCATGATCAGGTAATATAATTCAAAACAAAAACACATGCTTTCCAACATTGTAGATATGTAACAATCAATCAAGAATATAAATATCACCAAACATATATCACCAACATTCATAACAAACAATGCCAAACAATTGATCCAACATCATAATATATATAATTTCCACATATTTCACAAATAGATCAAAAACATGCTTTTCGACTATTTTAAAAGTATATAAGAACATTTGAAACTCATTACATAAACCACTCACATCGACGAACCGAATCAACACCCAGATCGTAAATCGAGCAACCTAGAATGAGCTTTTTAGAAATCACCATTGGATCTAATTCCAACCACCATGGATAGAAAGATCGCGTCGATACAAATCTGTAGCCACTCGCGGATTCAGAATCGAAGTTACGGATCAAAAGTTAGATCCGCTGAACTTTCGTCGCAAATCTAATAAAATAATAATATCTAGAGAGAGAATTCTAAAGAGAGAAAATGTACGGACTGAATTGGGGGGGGGGGGGGGGGGGCTGATCCCTATTTATAGGAATAATATTGCCACTTGTCACTCAATCACTGGTTGGCTTCATGCCACATGACAACACCACACAAAGCCACACTATCCATTACCACCATGTGACACATGGCACATGACTAATATTGATGCTGATGTCATCAGCGAGGTCAGCAGTCAGCTGGTCTCTTCCCCTACTGTCGTGTCAACTTCTCCTCCAATCGGAGCTCGCCACGTCGTCACATAATTATCTTCCGATCAAACTTTCAAAAATAGTTAAAAATAGCTCGGGAACTCAAATAATTCACTGAAAAATGTGACGAACTCGTGACGACCTCTACATTCTATTTTTAACAAGAAAAATTGAATTTGACCAACTTAAAAAATTGGGATATTACAGGTGGTATTCGTGGATGATATCTTGATTTATTCTAGGTCCTTGGAGGAGCATGAGGAGCACTTGCGAATTGTGCTATAAATTCTTAGAGAGGCTAAGTTGTATGCCAAGTTCAAGAAGTGTGAGTTTTGGAAGGAGGAAGTCAAGTTACTTGGTCATGTGGTATCGAAGGATGGAGTTTCGGTAGACCCTTCCAAGATTGAGGCCATGATGAGTTGGGGTCGCCCCAAGACTGCTTCGGAGGTTCGTAGTTTTCTCGGTTTGGCTG